>OZ038481.1:137693026-137798026 GCA_964036315.1 Acanthosepion esculentum | reverse complement strand
GATAGATAGATAGATAGATAGATAGTAAAAGAATAATTGATAGATAGATAATGAAAGAATGTGATAGATAGATAGATAGATAGATAGATAGATAGATAGTAAAAGAATAATTGATAGATGGATAATGAAAGAATAAGTGATAGATAGATAGATAGATAGTAAAAGAGTAATTGATAGATAGATAATGAAAGAATAAGTGATAGATAGATAGATAGTAAAAGAATAATTGATAGATGGATAATGAAAGAATGTGATAGATAGATAGATATATAGATAGATAGTAAAAGAATAATTGATAGATGGATAATGAAAGAATAAGTGATAGATAGATAGATAGATAGTAAAAGAGTAATTGATAGATAGATAATGAAAGAATAAGTGATAGATAGATAGATAGATAGATAGATAGATAGTAAAAGAATAATTGATAGATAATGAAAGAATGTGATAGATAGATAGAGAGATAGTAAAAGAATAATTGATAGATGGATAATGAAAGAATAAGTGATAGATAGATAGATAGATAGATAGTAAAAGAATAATTGATAGATAGATAATGAAAGAATGTGATAGATAGATAGATAGATAGATAGTAAAAGAATAATTGATAGATAGATAATGAAAGAATGTGATAGATAGATAGATAGATAGATAGATAGTAAAAGAATAATTGATAGATAGATAATGAAATAATAAGTGATAGATAGATAGTAAAAGAATAATTGATAGATAGATAATGAAAGAATAAGTGATAGATAGATAGATAGATAGATAGATAGATAGATAGTAAAAGAATAATTGATAGATAGATAATGAAAGAATAAGTGATAGATAGATAGATAGATAGATAGATAGTAAAAGAATAATTGATAGATAGATAATGAAAGAATAAGTGATAGATAGATAGATAGATAGTAAAAGAATAATTGATAGATAGATAATGAAAGAATAAGTGATAGATAGATAGATAGATCGATAGATAGATAGTAAAAGAATAATTGATAGATGGATAATGAAAGAATAAGTGATAGATAGATAGATAGTAAAAGAATAATTGATAGATAGATAATGAAAGAATGTGATAGATAGATAGATAGATAGATAGATAGATAGTAAAAGAATAATTGATAGATAGATAATGAAAGAATAAGTGATAGATAGATAGATAGATAGTAAAAGAATAAGTGATTTATTAACATCCATGTAGGTATATATGCAGAACAGATAAGTAACATTGAATTTGTTTCTTTGTATGTGTCACTGTCTGTTTACGTATGCCTGTTGTATGAGTTGTGTGCATATATGTTTATAAATACATGTGTTTATAGATGTCAATGTCCGTAGTAATATGTATATCTACATTTAAATATATGTATGATTGTGTATGTGTTTATATGCATACGTGTATGTAGATACGTATGTATGCTTGTATATAAATCTATGTATGGAGCGAAAAAACTGTACCTGTACCTGTACGTATTTATATATGTTTATATGAATCTCTGTAAGTATGTACGAATGGATGCATGTACTATTGTATGCGTATGTATGTATATATGTACATATGAATTTATAGATGTAATATGTACATGTATGCTTGTGCATGTAAAAACAAGAAAAAAGCATGCGTATTATACAAAGGTGTGAGATAAAGCCAAATCAGAAAACGAAAAGATAAGAGAGCTGGGAATATTTAAGGTTTCATGTTCGAAAACAAACAGGCAAGAAGGATGCGCTGTGCATTGCGAAGAATATTCAGGAGGGAGAGATGAAGGTCATAAGACATGGATAGGAGTAAAATATACTGGAATATACTTTCCCTTCACTTCCCAGAATGCATTAGCTAAAGCCGAAATTCTTATAAACATGAAACGCCATATTGTTGCAAATTAACTTATCGCCATATTTATTCGACCAACACAAAGAGAAAAGACAAAAGGTGTTTACTCCTGCAGTAATGCTATTCGGTTTGCATGCAAAAATATGTCGCTTCTGTATGAAGGGTGAAAAGACACATGCAGCACATAGATAGATAGATAGATAGATAGATAGATAGATAGAAAAGAGAAAAACGAGCATATATATATCTATGTGTATGTGTGTGTGTGTGGGCGTGTTAGTGCGACACGCACCAAAGCAAGATTCTCAAGTGCGTTAACAATTATTAAAACAGTGTAAAACGCTGGAGAGTACGGTGGAATAAAAAAAAGAGATGGCGGCGCCTTAACAGGAAGAACGAATCAGTACGTGTGACGTCATATTTGAAAGCCGAAGTTGGTAATAAGATTTGTTCGATAAGCAAGAGACGCTCATTTCAATGTGTCATTTGACTTGGTTGGTTTCATTTCCATTGAATGTGTTCAAGTCCGGATAGGCAACACGCAGATTTGGCAACGTACAAATTGGATTCAGGACAACAGTGTGATAACAATCCAAATATCTGATAATTTGCCGACTGCTTGGTTGAAGATGATTAACACACACTGAAACTAAAGAAAGAAAGAAAGAAAGAAAGAAGATATGGTAAAAGAAAGAACTATCAACAAGTCGTAGCTTCTAGCAACAAAAGACTGTTTTCAGTGAAACAGAAAATTGAAGAAAGAAAGAAAGAATAATGAACGAAAGATGGAATGTTGACTAACTGAAATTGGTCTGAGGTCTTAACACAAAGACTCAATATTCTCTGAGAAAAAATAAAAATTGACCTTTTAACCTCTTTTACAGGATATCGTTTTAAAGTCCTTTCAGGTGGAAATTTGGTAAATTTGAGATTTCACGCCCCAGTACTCTTTACTGGTTTGATAAAGAGATCGAAATTGCTTCAGGAATTTCGATTCAAAATGCAAATCGATGTGTTAACATTCTCAACCTTCAAAGAATTCTTCCTCCTTTTTATTCTGAAATTGGTTCCTTGAAGGATGCACAATTCAGTGAAAAGAAAAGAGCAATGTATATTCAAGAGTTATTACATGCTTTTATAAGTATACAAATGTACGACGACCTAAGTTGGGTAAAACAAATGGAGAATTGTTTAACATTCCTCTTTGAGGTTTAACCTATTAGGTGTGTCCTATTAGGTGTGTCATATTAGGTGTGTCTTATTAGGTGTCAAATTAGACGAAACTTTGAATCAATATTGAAAGTTTTATTCACTTCTCATTGCTAATTTGCAAACCATACAATTGAAAGAAAGGTCTTAAAGCAGCTGTTGAGGAATGTTACTTTTCTTCATTAAGTAGAATAAAAAATAATGCCAGTATTTTCGAATGAAAACAATCGGTAAACTTACTGCTTGTGACACTGTTAACAATTTAAACAACGCAAAAGATCATGTAGCATGTCAATTGGCTTCGGAAGGACAACTGCTCTTGAAAGACGTTTTGTATTTAAACTAAGCGAAAAGTGTCGCAATTTCAGATGAAATCCACAAGTTGTCAGTCACTAAACATTGCGATTCAGTAGAGATTCTAATTAATATTAAATACTTTTAACTTAGGTAGCTTCACTAATTCGGTGTAAATAATTTTTAAAATGAATTTTTCAAAAAGCTTTTTGAAGCTTTATTTTAGCTTGAATTGAAAGTTAAAGGATTTAAAATTTATTATTTCCAGTCAGCAAAATATTGAGGAGTATTTCAAGCAGAACTTTTATTGATCGGAATCTATTTTTTTCAGTAAAATCGATGAAATCGGCCATTTTGACACATTGTAAACAAAAATTTATTCTTGAGTTTAAAAATCTAGCAAAAATAAAATATATATTTCTGAGACGTTATTTGAGGAAAATTAACAAATTTAAAGTTAAATTAATTTGAGTTGAAACAAATATTACTTACTTATAGCATAACATACAAACATTTCTTAACCACGGGGTCGAGTTTTTCTGGCGTAGCGATTGATTTATCGACAGTCTAACGTATTGACAAGTATGGTAACGCACAATTCCTAGCAGATGATAAATTTTATATGAGGGTTTTTTCATGAGGGGCGGGCTTAAAACACGTGACCTTTTAATGAGAAATGTCATGTACGAACTCGCATTCTTAGAAAAATTAGGACTTTTAAAAACAAAAAAATCAAAATTCTCTTTTAAAATATTCGGGCTCACTTTACAATATATGATTAGTAAATATAGTTTTATTTAATAACAATATTTCCTAAAAGTTACAACACTAAAACTGAATTTTAAAAGATTTAAATTTATTATCAATTATTCAATTTAAAATTGTAAAAAAATGAAAACAAATCTTGTAAAAATTTATTTTAAATCGAATTTTTTTTTCTTCAGACAATATTTTCTTTAATATATATCATTCATAAAAGCAATCAAGAGCTTCTCTAATTAAATAATGTCTTAGTTTTATTGCATTTTTTATTTTTCGATTGGAACAGATTTTCGGTAAGTCAGGATCCAATTTTGCAAAAAAGAAAAAAAATTGATTTAAATTCTTGAAAAATTCTGCTTTCAACTAATAGAGACACTAAAATTATCACGTTGAATTTCTCATCTATCTATGCGATAGTGGAGCTCAATTCTCCCTCGAATTCTGGAGTTAAAAGGCCCCAACGCTATAGTAATTTGAGATTTATTCTGAAGAATACAGAATTGTGTCACAAGGCGGAAGGAGGCGACTAGGGAGGGGACGGTCTTCATTAAATTACCTAGTCCTAGTTAATCCGACTCACGACCCATTCATTCAATACAGTTTATTCATTCACCACACGAACACCTCCATCACCATTCAATCCTGTATATACCACAATGCGGCATATTCACAGCGGACATACAAAACACCCCATGACATAAAGATTTGAAATTCTATACGTTTTTCACAAAAATATTTTAAAATTTCATGATTTATGAAATGATGGGGGAGGGGAAATGAACCCAGAAAACAAAATAATAAAATGCAACACAAACACAAAACAAAACAATATTAGCAGGACCCGTTTACCGCTTAAAATAATAAGAATGGCTGCTTTATTCTATCGACAGACAGAATTAAGAAGCACACTCACCAATGAGTGGTGAAGGTGAAAAATAAACGATGGAATGGAAAAATCAAAGGTTGATCCAGTCAGGTTAAAAAATGGGGGACAAAAACAATTTGGGGAGGTTGGGAATCTCAACATGGGCCATAGCAAAAGAGAATACCGGCGACAACAGTTACTCAGATTAAATAGGAAAACATAATACTGTCTAACTTTACCGTTGCATTAAGGGGACTTAAAAGAGAAAATCAAGCCTTGCCCTGTCCACAGGAACCAGGCTCGCCTCAATCACCCACCTTTCGTTGAATCAAACGCTTTCTATCAGACTTGATTTTTACCTGATGCTTAAAGAAAACAACCATATCCTGATATATATAACGTTCATCTCGCAACATTCCCTCCCTTCGCGACGTCTACACCACCATTCTTGACACGGCTAGCAACGCAAAAAACACCATCCGTTTTACCTTGGGGAACGGGGGGCACATAGCCACACACGTACGCGAGATTGATGGACACCAGCTGATCGGGAGCGATATGAACCATTGAGCTCGCCGACATAATCCCAGAATCGGCGCACCATGGTAGAAGGCGTACGAAGCCGTTTCCTCTAAGCCATGGTCACACCGATGTCAATATGGCAAATCTGCCTTGTCCCATCTGAAGAGTATGTCATTGAGAGGTAGCACGTTCCGAATCAATCGCTAGCTAAGCGAAAATTCAGGGTTGCTGAGATAATTCGCCGCTGGCGCTCAAGACCAAAAAGAGCGCAACTCTGATGCCGACAAGCCGGGCCGGTCACACAGGGAAACTTTCGCGACCGCCTCCACTAATTCACGATACAATAGTCTCCGAGGCCGAGAAAGGTCACTGGACCGAGGAAGGACTTTCAAGGCCAATCGATACTCTCATAGGAACTTCGGCAACTTTCCACGACTACGACGGCGCTTAACCCAATAAATGGGAGGAGTGATGGTAAGGCTAGGGAAGGCGTTCCTAACACTCCATGCCAATAGTGAGACCTTCGTCAAAACGCGGCGTAGGAAAGCCAAACTTGAGGCGTGGCAATGACGGACGTTGGTAACAGGTTCTTTAGCAACTCAATGTTTGCGACCACCCCAGAAAAGGGAGGCCAAGAAACACTTGATCGCCTCCATACGGGTCCTGCAAAGAGGAAGTAAAGTAATTTGGTATTTACACGATCTCCCAATATCGACTTCATAGAGTAATACCAATCACAAACACAGAGCAGAAGAAATATGTTTGATAAAATGAAGTTTCACATTATATTGAGTGAACACGATGTTTATGTTAGGGAGTCCAACTCAAAAGAACCGGACTTGAAGATTTCAGAATTGTGATTAGAGCTGACAAAACGTCTTATGCTGACCACCATAAGGGTTCAATATACCATTTACCAATGAGGTAGCTATCCTAATGGTTGGCCAAGAATGTGACAAAAGGGATATCATTCTCGAGAGACAAGATGGAAGTCTTCAAAAAGTTGCAAAAACTCACAGAGCTTATGATGCCTTACATCCACTCATCTTTTGCCAAGGAACAGATGGATACCATTTTCTCCTCAGGCAAAGACATTTGAACACTGGATTAACCACAAACAAAAAATATCAGCCATGGACATCTATGCATACAGAATTATTATAAAGAGTAACAGTTATAATTATCTCTTCAGATTCAAGCAATTATTCAACCAGTTCTTGGTGGATATGTATTATATACCGTACCTATGAACACCAACGGGTATGTCCCAATCCTCATAAATACGTTGGACACTATTGTAAGTGGGGGTAATATGCTAAGTAGTTAATCACGAGCAGGAGTTTATCTACTTCACGCCGCTGGCGAGTATTGTATATTCTTGATGTTATAAAGATTACTATTTCATTTCCAACCTCCGTTTTGGTTATTCCTTATTCAGTAACCTTTCCTAGGTTACAACAATATGCATGCAAAAATTGAATCAGAGAGGTTATTTTTTATCAAAATGAATCAAAAGAAACTACGAGCAGAGGAATACATCCACCTAAAGGATGCAATTCAGAATGATGGCAATGCTTTCAATGCGGGACACATAGTTATTCTCCTTTCATCATTCACAGGTGGACTAAGGTATATGCATGAAAGATTTCAAGATGGAGTGACTTATGTCAGACATTTTGGCAAACCATATTTGTTTGTTACATTTACTACAAATCCAAAATGGCCTGAAATTTTAGAAAATCTTCTTCCTTGATAATCTGCAACAGACAGGAATGATAATGTTGCTAGGATTTTTAGGCTGAAGGTCAACACACTGATTGATCGCATCAATAAAGAAAACATATTTGGACCTGTCAAACGTCATAGGTATTCAACTGAGTGGAAAAAGGGGGGGACTGACACGTGTATATTTACTTTTATGGTTAAGGGAGAAGATCAATCCACATCAAATAAATTCTCTCATCAGTGCATATATACCAAATCTTAATGAAGATCCATGACTTTTTGAAATAGTAAAAAGACACATGACTCATAGACCATGTGGTTATTTGTATTTCAATTGTCCCTGCATGGTTGATAGCAGCTGTATAAAACGATTTCCAAGAAAATTTGTCAGTCACACTAAAATGGATACAGATGGCTAGCCAATTACAGAAGAAAGATTGAAGATGGAGGATTTAGCTTCAACTTTGAAAAAACTGGACAAAATATACTGGTAGGCAAGAAATGGATTGTTCCCTATAGTTCACCGTCTGTGCAAAGCATTCAATGTGCAAAGCATTCAATGCTCACATTAATGTGGAAGTTTGTAACAGTGTCAAGTCAATAAACTATGTATGCAAGTACATAAATAAAGGGAGTGGTTAAACTGTGACTGCCATTGACAACCACAATGAAGTAGAAAATTTTCAGTCAGTAGAAAATTCTAGCAATGAGACTGCATGGAGATTTTTTTTATTTAACATTCACCACAGATACCCATCAGTTCAGCACTTGAGTGTTCATCTTGAAAATGGACAGCTGGTGTATTTTACTGAAGAATATGCTCGGGAATTGTTTGAAACTCAAAAAAAAACACTACCCTAATGGCATTCTTTAACCTATGCAATGTAGGTGACTTTTCCGAAACATTTCTCTAAGTGTTTAAATATTACACATTCAAATCTGGAAAATTCCACAGAAGAAAGCAAGGAAAACCCCATCCAACTGAACCTGCTTTTAAATGTAGTGGTGTACTTGGTCGGGTTTATACATATAAAAACTTCTGAATGCTTCTTTCTTCGACTTATACATAATGTCAGGGGTCAAAGATCATTTCAAAATTTGAAAACAACCGATGGAAATATTCTTGAAACATACAGACAGGCATGCATTCAAATTGGCCTTACGGAAAGTGATGAGAATTGGGACCAAACTTTACAATAGGCAATTTAATATCAATCCCCACAGCAAATAAGGGATCTCTTTGCTGTTATGATTGCTACTTGTCAAATTTCAAATCCAATGGATCTGTGGGTGAAACACCCAGAAGCTATGAGTGAAGATATTCTTCATCATATGCAATTGGTTCATCCAGGACTAGCCATACAAATGAACCCGAGGATTGTGAACATTGTACTGTGTGAAATAGAAGATAAGGTGCTAAAAAGATTCTGATCCCTTAAATAGAGAAACCATGAGAGAGATTGGATTGACGAACTGATACATCAAATACAGACTAATACACCTCTTCTTACAAATGACCAGAGAGTCATCTACAATAAGATTATGTTAAAGATCAACAATTCTACTGGAGGAATTTTCTCTTTGGATGCCCTGGACGTACTGGCAAAACGTTCCTAACTTCTTTTATTTTCAGTTAAGGGGCAAAGAACAGTGGCTTTTAGCTGTAGCATCATTTGGAATAACAGCTGCTTTGCTTACTGGTGGAAGAACTGCTCACTTGACATTTAAACTGTCATTAGACTTGGTCTATAACGACAATTCAGTGTGCAACATAAATAGAGGTACAAACCTAGCCAAGCTACTTCAGGTGAGCTTCTTCGTAGTCTGGGATTAGTGCACTATGGTTCACAAGGGTGCATTTGAGGCCTTAGACAGAACACTGGAAGATATCAGAAATAATGATAGACTAATGGGATGAGTAACAATTCTGCTATCTGGAGATTTCAGACAAACACTGCTTATTGTCAAACGAGGAACAGCTGCAGATGAACTTCATGCCTGTCTGAAAAGTTCTACCACTTTTTCATTCATGCAAATACCTATATTTTATTTGTATCAAAACATTTTGTATTTATTCAGATAGCTAAACATTAACATTTTAGCCATTTTTAAGCAAATGATACATGGTGAAACTCAGTGACATTTGTCATTCAGTTTCAACATTTCATTATTTTAATGTTCAGCTCTCTGAATAAATACAAATGTTTTCTTTCGTGTTTACAACCAATTTCTGAATGAAATGTTCATTTAACATTTTTGTTTTAAAGATTTCAAGTAGTAAATATTTCTTTCTTTGCGAAGCGATAGAGGACCGGCGAAGCCTGCTAGTAGTTTCATAAAATTAAGCAAGTGGGGGAGTGGGTTGAAAAACATGTAAAAAAATATTTTTACCAAGATTTTCTAATAAAAAAATTTAAAAAATAATCTCATTCATTTGTAAATACGTTCTGAAAATTTCATTAAAATCCAACAATTATTCAATTTTTGCAATTTTCCAAAATTGTCTGTCACTTCAAAAAAGGTTAAAATTTTCTATGCTAAATACATCCGATGACGCAAGAAAAACAAGTTTTTTAATCAAAATTTCGGATGTTCTAAAAAAGAGTAAAAAATCTCATTAAATATTAAAAAATACTTTGATCCTTCATCTTACTATTAACATAAATATTTTGGTGATAAAAGTGTTTTCATTACGTTTGGAGCATTTTTTCATCACGGTATGCTGATTTTTTAGCGATTCGGTGGAGTTACTTATTTTAATTTCTGTTATTGCTAAATGCTGAGATTTTCAAAGACGAGTTTAGTATCGCACAGATTCATATCGGTAGAAATAGGAAAGTCTTCTCGCCTTGAAAATCAGCGTTCGAAAAGATGCTATCGACCACAAGAATAAATGAGAAATACTTTGGAATTGTGTTAGTCATATGATTGTTCAATGTGTTCCATTATTTATTAATGTGAATAATTAGTTTTATTTATTTGTGTTTGAATATTTTCTTCTGAGAATAAACTGTTTCGTATTTAAGATGTGTCTGTGTGTCGAACTGCTATTTGCTGTCTTTATAATTCCTCTGTTCAAAGGAATGAATAATCAGATCCATTGAAGAATCGATAATATGGCCACGTTCACATTCCCAAAGAATAGCATTATCCCTCTCTGTCTTAAGCAATGGCACATGAACAGATCTATTTTCAACGGCTCGTCCTATGGCAAATAGACAGACAAATAAAATAGCGTCTTTTCTCTTGAAGCTGCCAAAAGAATAAATTGTCATCTTTGATTTACGATGCTTCAGTTGCTAGTTGAAATGATTCTATACAACTATAAAGTGAAAGCAAATTTTTTTTATCGTTTTTTTAAACATGGTGTGGAAATTTTCTTTTTGCGAATATTTGTAAATTCTTTGAAAATAAAACGTCCCAATGTGAGTGAATAATATAGACGGAAATTGGAAAAGAAACGCGCAAGTTGCGGTTTCATAAGAATTGTCGTTAAATGAACAAATAGTCGTTGGGGACGCGCATAGGACAATAAATTCTCACCCTCATTAAGTAAAGAGAGAGAGAGAGAGAGCTGATATACATCTCTCCTCTCTTTTTACTTTGCTCTTCTCACGTACAGACGCCAATGATTTCATCAAATATCATCACATGTTTGATGCACGAAAAGTCAGTACGTACTTTTCCTGTTAGGGAAGAATATTGAAACAGTTCCTTATATATTTTTTCTATCAGAAGTAAATGTTTGTTAACCATACAGACTAGAAATGTAAGGCTAACTTCAAATCCGTCATGAGCGAAAGTCATAAAAATGTGTGACAAAGTTTTTCCTTAAAAGTTCCTTAATTTTAAAAAAGTTCATTTCTTGTACATATTGTGTTATGGAACGATTAAGCTGAAGAAGTCGAATGTCAACCAATTTGCAATGATTTCTCTTTTGCTAATTTATCTCTGTGATACATTTTGGTTAAGTAATGGATTGCGACTCCGACTGAAGAAGCGGGAAGCCGAGTTCGAATTCCAGTTGACTTCATTACATTCACTTATGTGTTAAGGAAAGGCATGAATCAATCTCTTCTCTCCAACCTCCTCAGCTATGAATAAATAGTTGGGCAGACTGTATTCTATAGCCTTGGGTGTCAACCGGTTTACCGTCAAAAGAAATGGCAACCTACAGCGGTAAAATCTTCTGCCTCGTCAGTCATAACTCAAAAGAAACGATCGCCCAATCGTGTATCACGTCATGGCACTTAACTGACTGACTGATACATTTCCTTATAATATTATTAAAAATAAAATTAAATTAAAACTGTTTTAGTTCATACAAAAATCGCATGTGGAATTCAGTGTTCATTTCTTAGCTCAGAATCTCGCCGGATTTGAATTAGCATTAGGTCTGAGCCGCACGCTAAGCTCTTAGTGCTTGTCGAACTCTCTGCCTTTCGGACAAAGAGGAACCCAGACGAGGCTATGCTGAAGGGAAGAGACATGGCTGGGGAGGTAGACAAACTCGACCCTATTATTACGGGGTCTACGGGGAATTTTTGCCCGGGCCGACGGGCTCGGAAAAACCCACGTTAAACTGGCCTTGTGCGACATCCCGCTCTGTAGGAAGATCGGATAAATACCAAGTCACACCGGATTCAGTTTAAGATCAAAACCTCTGATTGATTTTAGGTTTATTATATTAAACTTTATCAAGCATTATTACATTTTCATTTTAACTTTTATTGCTTTACATTGTAACTTGGACTGTCAATCCATGCCTGTCAGTAATAAATATTAATAATTATTATCAATCTGTGCCTGTCAGTAATAAATACTAATAATTATTATCAATCTATCCCTGTCAGTAATAAATACTAATAATTATTATCAATCTATGCCTGTCAGTAATAAATACTAATAATTATTATCAATCTATGCCTGTCAGCAATAAATACTAATAATTATTATCAATCTATGCCTGTCAGCAATAAATACTAATAATTATTATCACTCTATGCCTGTTAGTAATAAATACTAATAATTATTATCAATCTGTGCCTGTCAGTAATAAATACTAATAATTATTATCAATCTGTGCCTGTCAGCAATAAATACTAATAATTATTATCAATCTGTGCCTGTCAGCAATAAATACTAATAATTATTATCAATCTATGCCTGTCAGTAATAAATAGTAATAATGATTATCAATCTATGCCTGTCAGTAATAAATACTAATAATTATTATCAATCTATGCCTGTCAGCAATAAATACTAATAAAATGAATAGTTTAACTATGCTCCAGCTAATAAAATTAAAATCAAGATAGCGTTAATAGCAGTAGTTGCATAACACTAAAACAATAACCAATATGGCGTCGATCATTTAATAGATAGATTGTATGCGCTATCGTCTGTAAAGCTCTAGCATTAAGTCGGTAGAACAGCTGCCATAGGTAAGAAGGCTTTACGAAGTAAAAAGAAAAATGTTACTTGGAGATTATTCTTTTTGATCAGTGTTGTTTGCTTACTGTGTGAGACTCTGTGCGATGAAAAACAACTAAAAATTTGGATGAAAGAAATACTAGAAAAAAATCTCTCTTTCTTTCTTTCTAGAGTTTGATGAATAAAAATATTATCTATATTGAACTGCATCTTCGTAACTCAATCGTATTATGATGTATTTTGACTTCGATCTCTTGTCTCATTGAACGGGGTATTTGATTGCTTTTATTGATCTGTAAAAATATCAAAAGGAGAATTTTTATTTAACTAGGAAATTCAAAGAAAACAACCAATCTACAATGATAATTTCTTTGTCTAATAAAAAAGAAAAGTAATTGAATGTCTGAAAAACAATATAAGTTGATGGCCTCATCATGTCTTATTTGTTTTTTGTAGAACCAGCATTTCTTAACAAAATGAGAAACTTGCCTCTCAATCAATTTCAACGATGTTCTCACTTGCTGCACAAAAAAAACATTGTCCCGGAAAAAAGAAACCCGTGCTGCAATCAGGATTTGTTATAATCATAAGTAATTAGTTAAATATTGATCTGCTGGACTTGATCTGTTATTTTCTTCAGACAATTATTAGGTTGATGCAAAAATTCACAACGCCATTTTTCTACTGTACAGAATAGTTCCAGAGCTAGGCCTAAAAGAATAAATACTAGACTCGTCCAGTAAATAATATATATTATTTATAATTAGCTAGCAACCGCTTTTAAATATTGTCTTTTGCCAAGTACACGGCAGTTCCAGTACCTCTTTGACATTCTCAAAAGTACGGTGAAAACGTTTCTCCTGAAAACTACAACTTTCTGTTGTTCTATAGGGGGACTCTAAATTATGTTCATAGCGTTATTTCGTAGCATTAGAAATAAACACCACTAAATAATGTCCATTTTCGAAATAAACACCTCCAAGACATTTCTCTTCAGAGAAAACTTAATTTTTATTCGTTTATACCAACTTTTTTCTTTGCCAATTTTTTTCACCTGACCTCTGGCCTTGAAAGATGTTCATTCTATTCAGAGGTGGAAAACTATTCTTCCTAAAAGCTATATTTTTGAAAGCCATATGTTGTCTTAAAGTGTACCGACTACGAATATTATAGAGGATACTTTGCATTATTATTATAGAATACTGATGCATTGTATTGTGTCATTGACACCGGAAGTACAACAAAGAAGAATAGAAAAGTATGTGGAGGGGGTGGGGTAAAGTGAAAGAGAGACGAATATGATCAACGGAAAGACAGCCAAAAATGAACAGTCGGCTATTGATCTTCTGTTCCACACTTGTGTTAACTTTTTGTCGAATACATATCATAAACATATAGAAAGGCATGCACATATGCGCGTATGTCGTGTCAATGTGTATCGATATATATATATATATATATATATATATATATATATGACATGAGCAATTAAGTGCAATACGTCTGTATATGAATATACTTCTTATGTGTATTTGTGCGTTTTGAATTTTCAAAATCAATAAAAAAAAACGCCTGTCTTTTTGAACTTCAAGTTTCAATCAACGGTTCTTTTCAAAGAAGACGGTGAATAACTCTGTCAAAGACAACACATTTTGGGATAAAACTTTGCAACTTTTAATCATCGAAACTATAAATCGATAAGAAATATCGATTTGTTTTGCATATACATTTTTTATTGATAAGATGAATTAAGCAAGAATATTCTCGAATTCGAACAGATTCTAATTCATATATATTTTGTAATTACCTATATTATGATTCTGTTATGGTCCAGGTTCCTTGTACCACGGTGATGGTCCAAGGTAGAACCAATGAAGAATAACTCGAACACAGGTATGGAATAACACAGATATATTACAACCAGAATATGTACAAAAGAAGTAGAAGTGTTAGTAATAACAATCAGGTTAGGTTAGAGAGAACTATGTTGTCTCGACCAGTATCACTATTCCAATGTCTTACAGTAATCGTCTGACACGGCTCTGTCTCTGACTGACTCACACGATGTTCATTAACACGCCCACGTGTGTCAAATGTGGCACAAGGCCGGTTTAATGTAGGCTCACCGAGCCCGTAGGCTCGGCCAGAAAATGCCCGTAGAACCCGTATAAACGGGATCGGGTTGGTCAACCTCCCCGAACGAGGCTCTGCCATTCGGCAGACCTCGTCCGGGTTCCTCCCTGCCCAGAGGCAGAGAGTTCCCCTCTGCCTCAGCGGCAGAGAGTTCGACCGGCTAGCTGAGACTTCCAAAAAGGACTGAATCTCACACGATGTTTATTAACACGCCCACGTGTGTCAAATGTGGCACAAGGCCGGTTTAATGTGGGTTTCCAAGCCCGTAGGCTAGGGCAAAAATTGCCCGTAGAACCCGTATAAACGGGATCGGGTTGGTCAACCTCTCCGAACGAGGCTCCAAAAAAGACTGAATCTCACACTATATTCTTCAACACGCCCACGTGTGTCAAATGTGGCACAAGGCCGGTTTAATGTGGGCTTTCCGAGCCCGTAGGCTCGGGCAAAAATTGCCCGTAGAACCCGTATAAACGGGATCGGGTTGGTCTACCACCCCGAACGAGGCTCTGCCCTTCGGCGGAACCTCGTCCGGGTAACTCCCTGCCCAGAGGCAGAGAGTTCCCCCCCTGCCTCAGAGGCAGAGAGTTCGACCGAATAGCTGAGACGTCCAAAAAGGACTGGATCTCACACTATATTCATTAACACGCCCACGTGTGTCAAATGTGGCACAAGGCCGGTTTAATGTGGGCTTTCCGAGCCCGTAGGCTCGGGCAAAAATTGCCCGTAGAACCCGTATAAACGGGATCGGGGTGGTCAACCACCTCGAACGAGGCTCTGCCCTTCGGCGGAGCCTCGTCCGAGTTCTTCTCTGCCCAAAGGCAGAGAGTTCCCCTCTGCCTCAGAGGCAGAGAGTTCGACCGAATAGGTGAGACGTCTAAAAAGGACTGGATCTCACACTATGTTTAACAACACGCCCATTGTCGTCTGTTGCGATCATGCCAACAGTGTCAACTGGTGGCTGTAGTAGAATTAGAATTCTATGGAAAGTTAAACTTAATAATTTTTATACGAGATATGACAATTTAATTCCTGGAATCACCGCAGCGTGTCACTGGGCTAATTATTCAGACAGAAATTTGTACCCAAGAGCACGTTCGGACATATTCCAACTTCCGTTTTCTTAAAATGTAGAAAGGAAGAGTTATTCTTTGACCAGCAGTATAGGAGGTTGTACCTGTTCTTACTAAACTGATGGCGAAAACTAAGTTAAATGAAACTGAAACAAAGATTTTACAAGTAAAGTGCTAGTGAAACGTTAATCCTATCAAAAATGACTTATGGTGAACATGCTATGAAAAAGTCTCGTATTTTTCAGTGACAATTCAAGGAAGAATGAGAACATATGCCGGATGATGAAAGAAAAGGACAGATCAAAATACAAAGAACATATGCAAATGTTTATTTGGAAGTGCTGAATGGATTGTGAGAATCTATACGAAGAGAAAGATCCCAAGTTTCGATATATAAGTCGATTCTCTATCATGACAATGCTCCTGTGCATTTAGCAGTTAGCGAGTTTCTGTATAAGATATCCATTACAAAAGTGGACCATGCGTATTATTCAGCAGGTTTCGCACCCCCGGTGATTTGGGGCTATTTCTAAAATTTCAAAAGGTCATGAAAGGATAAGGATTTTCTCTCATCGCTGACATCCACCAACATGAGATTACATTATTGAAAGTTATTCCTGGAAATGGGTTCCAAGAATATTTCCAGCAATGGCATCATCGTCTCACAAACGAGAATACTTTGAAGGTGGCAGCAGCCAACAGTAACGAGCTAAGCAAATTTTACTTTCACGATGCTATTCCAGGCATGAAATTATCACATATCGTATTTACTTATTTAGTTTAATATTCAGGAAATATTGAACAAGGACCCTATTTTATGGCAAGAAATCTTTTAAGATTTAGAACGAGTTCACTGTGTGCGCCGAGGCTGTCTACTGTCAACGATTGAAGATCGATTGTATTTTCTATCTATGCTTGCTGCCTTCGTCTTATCGAACTGTAAAGGCAATGCGGAAGTCTTGTGAAGTTATTTGGGAGCATTGTAAGAAAGAAAGTTGTGCTTCCTTAAGGCTTACTATAGAGAAAACAAAGTAGCGCGGTTTAAAAGATTCATTACCTCTTTCATAAATAATTTGTGTTTATTCAAATAACAGTTTGCGAGAGTTGTCAAAACTTTTACTTGTACTGCAGAAGCAAAATTGTCCAGTTCTTGAATGGCAATTACAGAAACGAAGAAAATCTTCCACTCAAGTGTAGAGAACAGCAAAATCAGATCATATAATTGAACACAATCATTTTGAGAGTTGATAAACTTTCTATTATACACAGACAATATTTTTGAGAGGTTTGGGCAATAATCTGAAATCGAAGCAGATTGAATTTACAACTTCCTATGAAAAATGTACGAAGCTAATAAATCAATTGAAATAGTGCGTTGTCGATATTTTTTCCAGAAGATTCGCCAATTAGGCGAATGATGTAGAAGAAATGCCAGAAAAATTGGCTTGAAACGTTAAAAGAGAAGTTGACTGAAGAAAATGGAGATTATTAGGAAAATTATTTTACATTGTAAACTGGAATGTAAGTCACTATTTATTTTTGTAAGTGTTAATTATTTTATAGTTTATTATTAGATGTAGAATTTTCAGAAATATAACTTCTAACTACATAAATTATATTTATGTATTGACTAATCATTGTGCATATAGATTTGTCAAGTTGTAAATGTACATTATTATTATTGACTGGGCATCATATATATATATATATATATATATATATATATATATATATATATATATATATATATATATATATATATAGTAGTCAAGGATTCCAGGCCAAACACGGATATTTAAAAAGTGCTCAATACACCGCTCAGAATGGAACGTGTGCAACAGGTTAATACCATAAAAAGTTTACCTTATTTGCTACCCAGGTTTCAACCGCAAGGTATCATCAGGTGAGGGGGAGGGAGGGAGTATGACAAAATAGAAAAGAAACTTCTCTCTTTCCTTCTCGCTCCCCTCCATTCTCTTTTTCTCTTATCTCCGACCTTCCATTTCATGATTTTTACGATCAGAATAAATAATGACAAACTTCTCTTCTTGGCACAATCTACAACTGTTGCTGCTCGTTCTGTCAGACTTGATCTTTCTTAATATGCTACACTTAATGTTTGGGCTTGTATTATTTTTCCCTCAACTCCCAGATGTGGTTGACAAGTTTAGGGCAATACTTATGGCTCTGTAGTATAAATGAAGATATGTAGATTTTGGAAGATACCTTCAGTTCATCCTGTTTCGTCCACTTTCTACTTCGACCTAAGCTTTGTAAATCACACTCTCTGTACAACAGGCTCCATTCAATGGACAATTAATTTTGCCCCTGCACTTGCAAGATATATTATTTTCACCACTGTTTTATACATCTTCTCTTAAATTTCTCGCATTTGGGCTCTTTATCGTGCTTTCTAAATTTCCAGTGCAACTATAGCTTAATTTCACAGTGTTGCTGTTGAAAATCCTGTGCAATTCGGGTGGTTTCGGGAAATATTTCTTTGATCAGATTAAAGTAAATTCATCCTATATTTGTTTTCACCTGTAAATTAAATAGAAAATTGAGCCAAATTATGTTCCTTTTTCTTTTTCTTTTTATTACACCTGTTTTTTTCTCAGTTGTTGATTTATTTGTATATTTTGTATGTGATTTATATGTATACCTTTTTCTTTTCATCAAATATTTCCTTTGACAAGGAATTTCTCCACAGTCTGCATTCAGTTCCCTTTGGAATGTGTTTAATTATACTCGGCGGGTGATTAGATTTAGGCTTTACACTTTTAAACCCTGTATTTGGTTTCCTAACTGGGGAAAGCATTCTTGGCAAAAGCTTCAACTCATCATCTAAATATTGAAAGATTTTCGTGTTTATCTCAACTGTTATTTCAAAGTTCAAATCTTTAACGAGCTTAAAAAGCTTTTCCCTAATGACGTTGTTGAACAATTTTGTTAATTCTGCTCAATATGAAGAGACACTCATCAGCTTTGAAACATCGAATCCATCAAATGATCCTTGTGGTACATCAACGACACCTTTATTCAGTTTTTGACCCATGCTTCTCCATTGTGAATTAAAACAGATTTTCGACGATGTAATATTATTTCAAACTTCCTCCATGGAATATCTATAAAGCCTTTGGCATTCATATACTGCTTCCAGTAATTCTTTCTCCGAAATCGATGGATAGAAGTCTTTTATATCATACTTTGTGAATACTTGTTTGTCTTTATTCGCAATTCTAGTAAACCAGGAGGTTAATTTATTTGTACCTTGCCATTGATAAATTGTGTAGCCACTCTCAGCAAGTCACATATTTTTTGTATAATGTTCTGGCTTATAATACCAAACTCAGTTTCCGTTGGATTTATTAGGCGGAATGAAAGGCAGTTATAAAAATTTGTTAGTTTTTAGGAAACCTTGCTTTTCGGGCACTGTTTGGATCTTATTACTAACGCCAGCCTGGCTGTGATATCCTTAGCTTTCTTAATTATTTTATTAATAACATCGGGTTACAGAATTCATTAATTATACTGTTTACTTTTCGAGTAAGGAAATATATATATATATATATATATATATATATATATATATATATATATATATATTACTCTTAATTCACCACCTAACGTTAACTGTAAAATTTAAGTAAAAATTTAAATATGTATATAATATGGATGCGTGTGGAGATATGTAAATATATATGTAAGTATTTGCATATGCATATGCATATATACCGATGTATATCGATACATGTGTATGTGGTTATATGTGTAATTGCACATGTACATGAATGTATGTGTATGTATTTTTTTACGTAAATATGTTCCTTCAAATCTTACTCCATAGCTACAAATTAAATTCATGAATTAGACTCTAACTGATAAAGATTTTACCTTAACAGTCATTCACAATATTAAAATATTACTATTAGTAAATTTTTATTTTTTATTTATTGTTGTTTATTAATATACTATTCGACTTATATTAAATCCCTAATTTATTTGTGGAGAAGTTGAATATATAAATTGCTAACAAGCATTAATTTTCTTTTCTTTGTGGAGTTTTTAAACATTTAACTTACTATCACACGTTAAAATCTGTTTTTATCTAAATTGCTAAAGCTATACCACCCCTCTTCTTCCTCCAAAAACCCTACGTACATCTCTTTTCTCTTTACTTCCACCTTTTTTCTTTTTCCCTTTCCTTTTCCCATTATTTACATTATTCGGACTATTGTCCTCATCTTTGTCGCCATATTTATTACGTTTCGGCCGTTTTACGCTCCGGCCTTCTTCAGCTGGTTGGAATGTCGAATTGAACCCTTTATTTCGCTCACTGGCAGTCCGAATAGTGTAAATAATGTACATAATACCTCATCTCAGAAATATAAACAGATCCTTTTTCCATATGATTTCCGTTGAGTTGACAGATTAAATAGGTCAATGTGTGATCCTTACCCTCTCCTTCCTCAATATTAAGTATTATAATAAAAAGAAATATAAAAATAAAGTTTAAAACTCTCCCTTCCCTGTCTAAACTCGACCATGTCTCTCATACCATTCCTCACCACCCTCTATGTCAACTTATATAAGCTTAATACTGCCCGTCAAAGTGTAAATTTTTAATTCATTTTTCGTTTCACCTTTTGAAAGTGAAGTTTGAAGATCCAGAGAAAAATAAAATTCTCTGGTGAAATAAATTATTACAATGGAGCCTGAAAGTGGTCTGTTCTTCTTTAAATTAAATTATTCGCTCAGAATTAACATTGAGCTCTCAGGATTTCATCCTCCTTGCGATTATCCATACCGAGTACCAAGATTTTCGTTACTTAATTATATATATATATATATATATATATATATATATATATATATATATAAATTAAATTGAACACTATTATTTTATAGATAAATTTATAAATATTTTACCAAAATATATTTTTCCTACCTATCTTTATTTTATTGAGTTATTGATACAACATGGCTTCAATCCTTATCTGCATGGCATATCAGCTCAAAAAGACCCTGAAATTATTATATTACAAAATCAATTTTCACTGTGGAGGTTATAATGTCTACCTACAAAAACTTCACTGAGAACCTTAGCTACTCTAGTCTCCATCACAGTTGACAACTTTTATTGTTTAAATTATATAAAATAAATGGCAAAACACCTCAATACAAATCTTGGAATTGTCTCTTTTCTGGAACTTTAGTTGAATTTACTTGAGTAAATTCACGAAAACGATAACGTTAGTTATTAGTGATCGATGGATTGCGGGGTTAACTTATCTTTCAGTCTAGAAACGAAGCCCGGCAAACAGAATTCAAATCCTGCTCTAGTCTATTTCGAAAGGGAAGTATTCGTTTCTTCCCCGCTACCATATATGTGTTAAATAGCCGGGTAGACTGGGATGTCTAGCCTTGGGTGGAAGTCAGTCTAGGAGACGGACAACTCTGAACTCAGAACCGTAGAGAATGCAACGAGAGACCATGCCATTACCTTTCTCAATTCTTAGATATTAAAATGGAAAGGAAAGTTTGTATAAAATATCATCACCGCCTACGCTCCGAAGAGATATGGCATTTAAAAAAATGTTGATCAAGTCCTTCATAAAGGTTTTTCAAATCTGCCAACAGCAATTCAGAATCTACGATTCGCATCTGCACATTTCCACTTTTCATCAACGCATCCATTCAAGTATTTTAAGATCCCAGTTCCAAAACAGCCGACATTATTCTGATAAAAGATAATACGTAAAAATCTTGTAATCTTTTCCTTATTCCTGAAAGATTTATCGCCCTTTATTTCTATTCATAACGCGCCCATTGTATGCGAACATTTGTAAGGTTCACAATAATCGACTGAGTGAAAGACAAACCAAGCAGAAGAAATCGTTCTCATTCATCAAATTGATATTGATTTTTCTTCAGCCATGAAAATTTGCCAAGTCTAGTTTACTCACCACCGGACGAAATGGTAATATAAACCTCTGAAACTTAATGGATTTTACACAAACATTACCTGTCTCCTTCGCCATTTTTTAATACGATGATATAAATGTTTATATTCGTTGTCGACAAGGAAAAAGACACAAAGAGGATTCTGTAGAAGCCGAAAGATTATTTATTTATATCAGTGTCTTGCGTATTTTAGCCCATCTAACACTGAATCCTTTCAGGTTAGCTCGGATTAAATTAGTTTCCAGGAAGCATATTTTCTCTTTCACATTAAATCCGGTACGAGCTTTTAAAGAATCTTATTATCGAAAGCAACGTCTTTTAGTCCAAGACAAAAAAAATCAATTCAGTTGATGTATGGATAAATGTAAAATTATATCAACAACGAAAAGAAAAAATTTGCTTCTTTATTTGAAAAGGAAATTAGTGATTTAAGGATATTCATAGATTTTTCAAATACAATTTTCATTGTTAGGGGAAGAATTTCATTTTTATTATTAATTTTTATTTCATTTCTTATCATTATTTATGAACATTTTCTGTTTTACGTTGTGTTGATCATCGAAATAAGAGTCTCAGCCAACAAAAAATAACGTTTTCAATTTGGAGAAAGTTTCTTTTCAGATTTAATTTTTGTAAGAATTTCACCCAATATTATTCTCTTACACGAAGAGGAATAATTTAAAACAAAATCAAAAGTATTTACTTACCGTCTGCCATTTTTGACGAGCTTATCAAAGCAGATACAAGAGCACAAATTAGAGGAAGCCATTTATAACAGATAACTGGCTTGGTCAATGGTTTTCCCAAGAATAATTAAATTTCCAACTATGATTAAACTTCAGCGGTGTGAGAGACGTGTATATTGTTTTTGTAAATCTGATTTTTACGAGTAATGGAAGTTTTAAAATATTGTGCAATCGAGAAAAATAAATTACTTCATATTCATGCGTGTGTGTAGATTTGTGATTTCGTGTAAAAAGACGATTAAAATATTTATATTTAGTCTAAGGATGGAATTAATTTTTTTGTTTTTCAACGATATATGATGTTAAATAATAATAAATATTGTAGAATCCATAAGCTAGTCTTAAAAATGCGCAAACGAATGAGTCAGAACACAATTGAAAACATCAGAATACACAAAAGAAATCACTGTAGACGTATGACGCTACACAATCCCTAACAAACCCGAGTATCATCTGTTATTGCGATAACATATATCTTATATGGGAAAAGGAAGCGGTATACTCTGGCCTCGTGGAACAGACTTGAAGCAACCGAAATATGGTTCTACAGAAGGATACTGAGGATACCATGGACCGAACAATGTGAGCAACGACGAGATTTGATAGAAAATGGAAACAAAAAGGAAACATACTTAACATCAGGAAGAGGCAGTTGAAATTTCTGGGACACGTAAAAAGGAAGGAGGGCTTGGAAAATCTGATACTCACAGGACAGATTGAGGGAAAGAAGGACAGAGGAAAGCAGTGTGTAACACACTTGATGGGCTTGAGTAAATGGATGTCAGAACAGGGCTTGGGATAAATTTTAAAAAATTATTAATAGCTACAAGGGACAGGAAGATGTGGAAGGCCATGATCGCCTATGTCTCGAAGGGACACTGCACATAAAAGAAGAGGTAAATTCAAACCTAGCATCCATTTTATGCCCGGGTGCTTAAATTGGCCTAGCCTAATTCATACACCGGCTATAAAACAGGGTCGCCTATAATAATCCCCTGTATACCCTGGTTTGCGGCTATATTCTTCATATTAAACGTGTTCTTGGTGCTGTCTATAAGTTTTGGTAGTTTTTCGCTCTTTCCCTGGAACACAGGTATAACCTTCACCAGTCTCAAACAACAAACTTCCCTGAAACAAAAAGTATTTTATAACCGTCTTCTGTCTCGGCAAGAAACCGAGATCTCTCGCTTGTGTTAGCCTCGTTCTCGCCGATAACGCATTCGTTGTGTCGTTTTGCCGAAATTCGCCTTGCTGGTCTATGATGTTTATAAGCACATGTACAGACAATTCGCTTTCTCTTGCATCGGCAAAGTATCTCTCCACCACAGTTTGGGTGTTTGCATTCTCTACAACTCTAAAGCTATAAATGTCACGGGACGAATATTTGGCTTAATCCAATCATCTTAACAAATTGTGTAGTGAAGGTCGTGTTTAATATACACGCTTGTAAATCATCTCGCATTAATGCAAGAGGTGGGGCTTCCCAGGGCTCTATCCTTGGACTCACCTTGTCTCTTATCTTCTTCAACGACCTTACTGATGTCATCAGTTCCGAACTAGCTACTTATGCAACATTTATTTACTTCTGTATGAGTAGTAAGCTAGACAGGTCCGACAAATTAAAAGTGGCAGCTACTCTCGAAAATGATGAAACTTTCCTTACCCTAATTAACTAGAGATTAATTAGGGCAAGGAAAGTTTGATCATTTCCGAGAGTAGCTTGTAAATTTGAACACCTCCAAAACAAAACTGCTAAAATCTGATCATTATAGGGAACCCTTTTCTGTTTGGCATCAACACGGCTGATGCTAACTTCCAAATAAGTATTGAATAAGTTCATTGTTATAGGCTTGTTTTTCCATGACATTTCACCTGATCCATTCGACAACCGTCTTCAGGTATCCCATCTGTGTGGAAATAGAACCTCTCTTTTTTTATAGAAAATAAACGGATATTAAACATAAAATTTAAAATTGCTGAAAACAAAATATGAAAATTTTAAATTATTAATAAATAAATAACTTATAAACGTTGCTGTTAATATTGACATTTTCTGCTTGTTACCATCTTCTGCTTGGCGCTATCATTTCTTACCAGACGGTAGAAAGCGAGAAAATGGTTTGGCAGAAACTGTGTGAAGAGAAAAATAATAATTGATATTCAGTCTGTTTACATTACTATGGTAAAATGAAAAAGGCAACCAGGAAGACAGTGTGTTAATCCAGTTTCAGATACAAAGAGTTTGCCGACACGCCATGAAAATCAACACTGACCTTAAACACCGACCTTTGGCACTGGTAGGAAATATGAAACTGCTTCGAGGTAGGTCAGCTTAACCAGGTTTTATACAATGTTTCAGGTGTCCGCTTTGAGTTCGATTGATAAATTCAGTCTTGTTAATGCATTGATAAGTATCAAAGTACACTAAATAATTGGTCGAGGCTGCGTAGTACCGTTGAGTAGACTGGTAATTTTCATTAGTAATTGCTTCATAGCCATTTCTCTGTAAATTGAGAAGGTAATGCAGTTCTTTGAGAAAAGAAAAAAAGAAAATCAACTGATTTCAGTTGGAAACAATCACAAGAAAAAAGACAGAAATAACACAGAAAGCAGTAAAAGATCGTCTTCAATGAAAGTTTCTCTCTTAAGGGATTGGCAGGTTTGCAGAAGATGTCTTTAGGAGAATTCGCAAAACAATGCAGTCAATTGGTTCCTTTCAAGTTCCTCTCGACAATTCTCTTTAATTAAATTCCATGATGCTTTCGCCAGAATAACAACTTTGTATTGTGATTGATTTCGAATTAATTGATTATTTTGTTTATTTAGTTTTGTTTAGAAAGAAAATCAGAAAACTCTTAAAGTTTGAGACAATTTAGTTTTAAAATGACGACTTCTTCCTTAACTTATTTACGGACATGCCATCTCTCTCTCTCTCTCTCTCTCTCTCTCTCTCTCTCTCTCTCTCTCTCTCTCTCTCTCTTTGAATCATTTCTTTCTCATCTCTGTCTCTTTTTTTCGTCATCATTATTTTCCTTTTTCCACATGTCGCACTCTTTCTCTCTCTCTCTCTCTGATCCCATCTCTCAACCTCTCTTTTCCTTCACTCATAAACAAACTCACACTCACTGATATTCTTTGATAAATAATGTTTCTACCGATAAGTTCCATTTTTGGCAGAATCGAATCTCTTGCAGCCAATATTGAAAGTGTCAAATCTACGATCACCACAGACTATATATATGCGCGCAAGCACACACAGACACACATACACACACACACACACACGAGCACAAACATCAATGAGCTATCGATCTTCTGATTGGTTCTTGAAGAACATTGGCTGCTGATAAGTCAAGACAGAACATTATTAAGAGGAAACATAAAAAAGAAGACCAACTGGTCTCTTTATTCGGCCTAAACTTTCAATGAGAAAGAATTGAAGGAGGAAGAAATAATTGTCTTTAGCCTCTCTTGATCTTATTCCGTCTGACTCTGAGATAGGGATTCTTGGAGAATCTACCAAATTCAGTCAAAATGGAAATTATTATAATTGTAGTCATCGTATCAATGATAACAACTGACTAACAATGGGGAATAAGTGACAACAAGTTTCCGCTACTCACTAATTCTATTTTGACTTTTCCTCTAATTTCCATCTCCACTAGTCTTTTTCGTAAGATTTTCAGACCATTTACAGTGCTCCGAAAACGACTGATACTACTATCAAGTTCATGTTCGCCTCCTTTCTCAATTCTCTGACAAGTTCGAGATACTTAATCCTGATCAACCTGACCAGCAAAATCCACCATCAAGCGTGATCAACTTCAGATAAATCAGAATACTTTGCTCGGAAATTCTCTTCCAATTCCATATCCAGGCAAAGATACTCCTGATGATCTTCCAGATCTTCTGGAGTATCTTTGCCTGACTGAGTGATATACACAGAACTCGTTCATGGCGTTTATTATTGTCTCTAAACTTGATCCGCACAAGGCCAAACTCAAATACTCACTCCAAATAAATACGTCACTGTTTCTTGATTTCCAGCTTGTTGGAAATCCTTCTCTGTATTTCGTGTCTTTAAGAACTCTGATCTCGAATTATCGCTGTATTAGACGCTCTGATCAACACCGAATTGGTGAAGCATCTCATATCACTTGGCCTTCTTTCAGTTAAACCGTATGACTTTTGTTTCTCAACGTCTAATGTTAACGGTTGTTTTGAAATTATCTGTCTGACTTTCGAAAAAACCGAAAATCTCAGTCTTTAGTCCTTAGCTATCTCAAAGGTGTTCAAAAGGGTTTTTGAGGATTTAAACTAAAATTGGGTGGTAAAAAAATAAATTTCCACTCGAATCTGTTCCCGTTGACAGCTAACGTGGAAACTGGAACAACCCTTCGCTCGAGACTCTCCTGCACGCCGCTCTTTTTCTGAAATACGGGTATAACCTTCACCAGCCTCAAACAACAAATTCCCCTGAAACAAAAAGTCTTTTATAACCGTCTTCTGTCTCGGCAAGAAACCGAGATCTCTCACTTGTATTAGCCTCGTTCTCGCCGATAACGCATGCGCTGTGTCGTTTCAACAGTGATTTACCGAAATTCGCCTCGCTGGTCTATGATGTTTATAAGCACATGTACAGACAATTCGCTTTCTCTTGCATCGGCAAAGTATCTTTCCACCACAGTTTGGATGTTTGCATTCTCTACAACTCTAAAGCTATAAATGTCACGGGACGAATATTTGGCTTAATCCAATCATTCTTAACAAATTGTGTAGTGAAGGTCGTGCTTAATATACACGCTTGTAGATCATCTCGCATTAATGCAGGATGTGGGGTTACCCAGGGCTCTATCCTTGGACTCACCTTGTCTCTTTACTTCTTCAACGACCTTCCTGATGTCATCAGTTCCGAACTAGCTATATATATATATATATATATATATATATATATATATATATATATATATATATATATATATGATGAGTTTTCCTCCTTGGTTAAACAGTATGAATTTAGCGTTTTACTAGTTTGACAACTATGTCTCAGAGTTTTACAGTTAAAGTAGTAAGCTCTATTCTAATAGTTTCTTTTCTCGCACTTCTCACCTGTGGAACTCTCTTCCGGTTTCTTTGTTTCTTGCCACCTGCAAAAATTTAAATGCATCATTAATCGTCATCTTCTGTCTTCCTGAGCCAAAATCTTTTCTTGTCCTTTGTCCACGCCTAAAGTCTTCTCATTCTCTTTCACCCTCATAAATCCGTAGCGTCTTAGTGGCATTATTACCTTCCTTGGGGGGAAATTATTGTACGCAGTTACATTCACGGAAATACATAATACCAGATTGGGATGCACACGTGCATCTGAGTACGCATATAAACAAGTATAAATAAGTTAACATAAAGGTATAAAAGAAATTAATTACAAAATAGATCGAAACATTTCAGGTGAAATCTACTTATTCGACCGCTGCTTTCCTTTCTAGAAAACACCTGAAGGGATTTTTTTTTATTTCATTTTATTTATTTATTTTGTTGTTGCAAAAATGCAATCTTTCAGAAGAACAGAACACTTGCACATAACTCACGTGTCGTCAGGGAGATTTTTGATTGGATAATTAACAAATCCATAAAGAAGAGAGCCATTGATTTGGACAGCAAAGGTCCCCTGATAGCACTCTTCTAGATTATTATTTTTTTCTGTTTGTGGCCATAGTTAGAATGGGATTTACATCGGAAACACGAATCATTTCATGATTAAAAGTATCTCCTTGAAGAAGATGCAGATTTGATAACATCTGAAAGGTGTCAAGATGTTATTTGAGATTTTCCTACGAGATTGACGACTACTGTGACTCAGTTATTCAAAAATATCAACTGTACTTAATTTTCTGATT
Source organism: Acanthosepion esculentum (assembly GCA_964036315.1). Classification (NCBI taxonomy): domain Eukaryota; kingdom Metazoa; phylum Mollusca; class Cephalopoda; order Sepiida; family Sepiidae; genus Acanthosepion; species Acanthosepion esculentum. Next base: position 137,769,566 of record OZ038481.1, on the reverse strand, counting down.
GGCTAATAAAATTTTGTCCTTTACGTCTAATGTTTCCTTTACTTCTAATTTGGCTTTCAAATGTAAGGGATTTTCGTCTTCTTCTATGTCATGTAGGCGATTATGGTTCTCCACAACTTCCTATCTTCTGTAACTCTAAGTAAATTTTGTCTTTTTACTATCTCTCCTAAACTCTGTCCTATCAACCATTTGTCCAAGATAGGCTATGCGTTGCTTCTCTTTCTCCCTTTTGCATTCATTATGTCCTATAAGTGTCAAATACTCTAAGCCTTCTTTCCTCATTAGAAGCCCTAGAAATGTAAAATGTCCCTTTTTTTATTCTAAATATAAATGTTATGGTCCAGGTTAGGACCAAGGAAGAACAACACGAACACAAGAGTAGAAATAACGAAGATATATTACACGGAATAATAATACAAGATGTGGAAGGTGTTAGTATGACTGTCAGTCTTGTTTGGGGTGAACTACTATCGGCTCGACTCGATTCGTCTCTCTCTCTCTCTCTTGAGAGGCGTAGTATACATAGTGTTAGGAAGAGTTCATTCTGTAGTTATAGGTATGGACCCATAACAGTAAACGACCATTTTGTTTATATTTTTCTTAAAACTTCATCATTCCTCACGTGTCCATTACTTGTCTTATTTCGGGTCTAATTCTACTACGCATTCTATTCATCAGAATTCGGATGATAAGTTACCTTGTGAGGCTCATTAGGCTGATTGTCTGATGTAATTCGCATTTGTTTGCACCTTGCTTCTTAAGCAGCTCTATGAAAATGGATCTACTTTGGTCTTCCGCTGTATCATCACTATCTTATATTTCATTTATTATTACTGTAATATTGTCAGTGCCCAAATCATCTAAGACTTCCATCTGGTTTTGTTGCTTTATTCCTATACAATTTGGCCAATGTTGATTTTCGATTTTAATAGTTCTGGTCCTATTTCTGTGTATTGTAGATTGTCCTCTTTCGTCGTGAAAGGGTTTTCTGGTGGTTCAATCTTTTAAGTTTTTTATTTCTCTCTTATCAGCGTTCCTTCTTTTGATTTTATTCATCTTGTTGATGAGTATGTTTTTGTATTTTTTGTTTGTTTGTTTTTCCTTATTTCTTTGTCTATATCAACATTATATGTGATGTTCATTCTTTCTATTTCGGCACATTTTTCATTAATCCGCCCCTCTTTTGTTTGCCTGCGTCTGTTTCTAATTTCTTTGTGTAATGCATTATATTCTGTACCATGACTTGGCATCGTTTGCTGTCTCCTTTTCATCATGTCGAGAGTTTCATCTGCCATACACTCCTTTTTTCCTTGTCTTGTTTTCCTTAGGACGGCGTCGTTTGCTGATGTCAATAAAGCTTCTTTTAATGTGTCCCACTTTGAATTTCCATTCCAATTTAGTTTATTGTATTTGCTTTTAACGCTATCAGTATACATCTCTTTGTAATTCGAGTCATTTATGGGTCACTTGTATTGCAATGTACCTTCTGATTTGGCTTGCTTTAATTTCTGTAGTTTATTCTAAGAGTGCATATTTTCATATTACACTGTAAGGTGGTCAATCCTGTGGTCGGTACTTGGAAACGTTTTACAATGTAAAACTGTTTTTCTTAATATCTTTTTGATCATTGTATAGACGATTTGGTCTTTCGTTTTTCTCCCTAGGATTCTTCATGTCCATAAACGTCGCGGTGTTGTTGAAACTTTATGTGTCCATTAGCCGTGTATCATTGGACCCATATTTTCCACGTTCATTGCATATTCCGAGACTGAATTTACCAACTATTTCACCACCTCACATTCCTTCCCTACTTTTTGTATTCATGACGATTGTACTTTTCCTGCGATTTGCCTTCAGCCTTGGCGTTCACCAGTGTTCAATAAAACTTATTGGACTTACTTTATTTATATCCTGTTTATATAATGTAACATATATATAAATACACATACCTATATACATAGGCACACTTGTAAATTTAAACACATGCATATTGCACACACACGCGCATATATATAATTTATTCGAAAAATATAACATAAACATGTTATAAAATCACTACAAAACAGGCACTTTGTTTGAACACTGCTGGTATCTTATCAAGTGATGGTGTTGAAATATAGAATAAAACTCTTTATTCTGCATTCAACACCATCACTTGATAAGACACCAGATGTGTTGAAACTAAATAACTATTTTTGTAGTGATTTTATAACATGTTTATGTTATCATTTTCGAAAAAATTATATTTGCTCTACTCTGTATGGAATTTATTCCGTATACACCAATCCTATACTTATATATATATATATATATATATATATATATATATATATATATATTAATCGCTACATACATATGTATGTATGCATTAATTCAGACGTAGACGCACACAGTCGGAATGCCAACATGTAGTTTAACTTCAAAGGATAATGAGATGAAATGGCGCACATTCTGTCTTCTCTTTTAAGGAAAACACCTGCTAAATGGTATAAATATGAACGAACGGTGGGTCAAGATGACCGACCATAGTACCGGGTGACACTGACCTTCTTCAATGACGATACTCTCATTCCTAGCATTACTCGGATATGCTCATGTTAAGAGACAATCATTTGTGCCTCGACATTCTATCAGACGAACAGCGACCAAATAAGCCTAGCTATCCCATCACATTTATTATACAAATCACGAAGAAGGAACAACTAGCCATTTTGTTTCAAGTGAATCTTTAATCAAAATATAAAACAAACATTTTAATTCCAAAAATTTATCCCACCTTAAAATTTTGCAACACCAAATGTCTACTAAATATTGAACATAATTCTTCTATGTGTTCTTTTACGACGTGGGCGGTCATGGCTCTTTGCAACTTCCTATGCTTTTTAGTTCTTAGCAATATTTTCTTTTTTTGCTATACTCCCGACTCCCAATTTTGCCGACCTCTTAGGAGAGGGGGGCCGCTCGCTGTTATTCTCCGTCCCTATTGCCTTCAGTGAGTGTCAAATTTTCCAAATGTTCTTTCTTCATTAAGTATCCCAGAAGTTTCAACTGTCTGTTTCTGATTTTAAACATGAATAAACTTTTTGTTTCCATTTTCCTTAAAACTTTGTTGTTGCTGACACGCTCTGTCCATGGTATTCTCAGCATCCTTCTGTAGAACCACATATATGTTGCTTCATATTTTCTCTTCAACCGTAAAGGAATTGTCCAACATTCACTTCCATAGAAGAAGATTTATATGACGTCTTCTTCTTTTATGTGCCGTGTCACTTAAGGGCCTAGAAGATCATGGTCCTCTACTCCCTCCTGTCCTTTGTATTTCTTAATAAGTTTTGTCTTTTTGTTATTTTTCCAAGACTTATTCTGCTATCCATTTGATGAAGTCCCTCATGTATGTAACGCGTTTCTTTCCCCTGTTCCTCTTTCCCTCAATCTGTCCTGTAAGTATCAGATTTTGCAAGTCCTCCTTCCTCATTACGTGCCCCAGAAATTTCGACTGCCTTGGTATCCTCAGCATCCTTTCTGTTGCTTCTAATATCTTCTTCATCTTTAAGGAAATTATGCAGCATTCGCTGCCATACAGGAGGGTGGATATCAGTAATTGTTCAGTACTCTTTTCTTTGTTTCTAATGACATTTTTCCGTCTGCTTAATACTCTGCTTAACTTTTGAAATGCATCTTAGGCCATCCAAATACGTCTTCGGATCTCAGTGTCGCACTTTCCGTCCTCTGTTAGAATACTTTCCAGATTTTATAAATTTCTGTATCTGCTTGATAGCGTTTGAAAAAGCGTATATTTTTTTATATATTTATATTACATTATATATATTTTATATTATATATATATTTTATATATTACATAGTGTGTGAAGCATAGAAAATTGTGCTAATTGCATAGCAGTTTAACATTATTTTCTTTGCTTCTAATAAAATTTTCCTCTGTTTAAGTACTTTATTTAGTTTCTGGAAAGCATCTTTCACTATTCCAATGAACTTCGGATTTCAGTGTCACATATTCCGTTCTTTTAAAACACTCCCTGGATATTTCTGTAACTGACACGGAAGATAATCTTGGAAATCCTTATTACCGTAGTGACATTTACAATCTGTAGCTCGCATCTTGGACTTTTTTGCATGGCTGACAACCATCCAGTCTGTTTTCTTACAATTGATGATTAGTCCTTTCCTCTCGCTTTCTTTTACTACCTTGTCTAGCAATTCCCGTAGTTTTCTCTCCGTGTCTATTATCAACATGGTGTCATCTACGTATCTGTTGTCTTCAAGATTGTTCCCACCAATATGAAATCTTGGCACGCTCTCCAGCTTTCTAACAATATAAATATGGATCATGTGACAAGAAATATTTTCCCTGTAACTAGTTTCCTGTCCGTTGTTGTACAGAGAAATGAATCTATGATATTCATGAATGACAGTCCGTCAGAAAACTCAATTGTGTGAAACCTGAATGAATCGCGTACCAGAAATGTATTGATCCGTGAGCCAAGATGATTCCCTAGTGCTCCAATACTGATTGGCTTAGTTATTTACTTAATGTATGAGGTACAAAGTCACACGTATGTAAAAAGTCAACAAATATTGAACTCACTACAGTAATAAGGATTTCCAAGATTATCTTGCTAAATATTTTGCCTGAATTTCTAAGCTCATGCCTTGCTACTATTATCCATTGATTTTCACGCTGATGTTAATTAAACATGACCAGATAAAACACAAAGATAAAATCAACCGTCTTCTGAAGCAGTGAAATCCGGTATGGCTGATCATGTATGGAAGACGATCTAAACAAAAGCCATTAACCAAATATGGATGGAAGAATATGATATTCTCAGACTATCCAAACACTAGGCCAAGTATGAATATGATCACTATATATATATATATATATATATATATATATATATATATATATATATATATATGAGCCAGTAATTTAATCACAAAACAGGGATATGGTTTAAGAGTCCCCAAAACCACAACCTAAATGCTATACTGGATAGGTATCACCTACGGAATGACCCTTATAGCAACAATGAACTGGTAACATCCTCTAAAAGCTATAAGGTCTATCGATGGGGAGGTTGTGCAGAAGTATCCACATTCCCCCCCCCCCCGATGGAGAAGCAGAGCAACATCAGAAGAAAAACTGATGTTTACAAGTTTTGAAATTCCTTTGGAAGGACAAGTTAAAAGGATTTAATAGAAAAAGAAACTATATACATGTTTCTGAACAAATAGTAGGGGTTCGGTTTGAGATTCTTAGACGGTTTCAGAATCAAAAACCGAAAACTTGCCTCAAGTACGAAGACTCTTGTGCAAGAGAATCAGTGCTAACCATTAATCCTCGGCGAGTTGCCATGTTCTAAGTTTCGATTCGTTTGCCTCACAGCCATAATTTTGTGCGAGGCACAGTTTGCTGACCAACCAACTACGGCGATATGTCTTGATACATTCCTGAAAAATACTAGTCTACTCTTTGAATAAAACATATTTTACAAAATAATAATACTTACAGTCGAAATCGAAAGTCTACCGATATTAAAAGATGTCAATGAAATCCTATGTTGAATGAGGCCAACATGGAAGTGATGTAAAGTCTGTGATCATAGACTGAAGACAAACGCTGCAAATATTGAATGAAGGCAAAAATTTACAATATTAAATGAAACCAAAGGCTGACAAAATTGAATGAAGTCAAAAGCCACTAACATTGAATGAGGCAGAATGCTATCAATATCGCATGAATTCAAAGTCTGTCAGTGGTGAAATAAACCTAACGGATAGCAACATTGAATAAATGAATGCCGAATGAGTCTATTAATACTGAAGTGAAAGCCTGGCAATGTTGCATGAAACCAAATAAGATTAATTCTCTATGGATCCGGAGACGACACACATTAAATAAGGTCAACATTTACGGATTGTAAATAAAGCCAAATTCTCCCAAAATTGAATGAAGTGTTATCTGTTGTGGCCTGTTAGGGGCCAGAAAGAAAGACACGGAAAGAAGAAGGTAGGTTGAACAAATGTATTGAAATAACATAACATATATACAAAATAAGAGTGTTAATAGGCAGCAGATAGAAGTGTCCGTCCCTACTGTCAGGTTGCAATGCGCCCCGACTACCTATATTTATTTCTCTTAAAATACGGAAAATGTGGCACAAGGCCAAAAAGGAAGGATGGGAAAAGGACGGTCTTCATCTGTCTTAATTTTAAACTTAGCTAGCCACAAACACTGACCCAAACATACAAACAATATTCCTAACACCAAAACAACACACTCTTACTTACCTTTCTTACCAGATCAACCAAAATACTTCATTGTCTCAATGAAAATCCTAAATAGCCCCCATATGTACAAATCGTCGACTGTGTGGGGAGGGAAATAAAACAACAAGTTAAAAAAAAACAATGAGTATGTACAATATGAATATAAACTATTTACAAGTAGCTAAACAGAATCATGTTAGTAATAACCCCCACCCAATCCTAAAATGTGGCAGAAAAATCAGTTAACTGGACGAAATCTATGCGGAACTCTAATAAAATACAAATATTCATTCATTCCAAACACTCACACAGACATGCACTCTTTCTGACACAACAACAAATACGAAAAACACACACGCGAAACGAAAGGCGCCCCGCATCCACCAGAGAACTGATATCACTGACCACCTAACGAGGGAGAGGATGGGCAGTTAAACTAAAAAAAATAGGGACAGAAATAAAAGGGACCAATAAGCATACATACCCTAGCTAAGTTGTAAAAAAAGAAACTAAATATTCAAGAACAAACCTAAAGTAACCTAAATTTGGGATGGGTTGCCCAAGTTCAACTCAGGAAGTCCTGATGCGTAACCGGCATCAAAATGCCACTCTAGGTTAGCCCCTTTCACTCGGCACAAACGCGTAAGATTCATCCACCTTTTGCCATATTCTGATGAGGTGAGCCGCCGCTTTTCCGTCCTATTCTTGACTATAAGCTGATGCTTAAAGAACAAGATAAGTTGGGAAGAAGTGAACCTCTCGCCATCATAGAATTCCTTCTGGCGCGTCGCCCAAATCACGACCCTCATAACACCTAGTAAGCAAAAGAACACATATTGTTCAGCTTTCGTCATCTGCAGCACCACATTGCTACAAACAGAAGTGACCTCAAGGACAAAGAACCTTTCTTGCAGCATGAGAACTATGAGGCCTTCAACAAACTTGCACAACGGTGCTAAGGCGTGACCAATGGTCTCGACTTCTCCATCAGAGCGTCGGCAGTTTGGAGATTTCTCCAAGACCGCTGAACAAAGTCTTTTGGCGACCCAGACGGCCCCACGAATCACCAGCCAGGTGAGTGATGCCTCATCGTTATTGAGACATTTAAACCCAGGCGCCCAAGGCCATATTGAGCGAGCCTCCTGCTTTTTAAGACCGATCTCGTCAATCAGCTCATCACGAACGGACCCCTGACTAATACTTGATATAATGCCCTAAGAAACAATGCCTAGACGTTGGAGAGGCCATCCGACACCCATAAGTGGCGTTCCAGAGCATGACATTTGCGGTAGAAGGCGCATTCGGCTCGGGGTAAACGTTGGATATCCTCCTCGCTCGAGTGCACACTTATCAAGTTCGTCCGATTCGCGACACATTCGGTCCAGGAAGGCGATGCGAAGCATATATTGACGAATCTCAATGCTAGACATATCCAGACCGCCTTCAGATGGATGAAGGAAACAGATCTCCCGACATACCATAGCGGCCTTGTCTCTCCACAAGAAAGAGAACAAGAGCCTTACGAATGACATTAGTCTGGCATACGGGATTTGAAGTACAGAGAGTCGATAAAGGAGAATTGGGTAGATATGTGAAACACATACTTCCGCCCTCCCCTTCAAGGAAAGATTTCTCCGAAACCACAGATTAACTGTGATCTCAGCCTTCCCTTGTACCTCCGACCAATTCATATCCAGCTGGAGATCAGGACCGAACCAGACGCCGAGTATCTTGACCGGCCCATCCGACCTGATTTCATTGATGACTTCGTCAATCTCGGTTCTGCTTGACACAAGAACCGAAACGTCATCAGCATAGGCAGAATAACTAGCCGAGGTGGTAGTACCAGGTAGGGAATTCTATGCAGGACCGGATTCGTCTTAAACTTGCGAAGCAAATGTTCCAACGCAAGAACGTAAAGTAAAGGCGAAAGCGGACAACCTTGACGAATGGAGCGAGACAATGCGAAAGGATATTACCCCAGTCACCTCCACCAGCGCACCGGGAGTCGCATACAGATCCAGTTGCAAAAGTACGGCCGAAACCGGCCGCCGAAAGGACAGCCTCCAGGAATCGATGGTCAACCCTATCGAAGATCTTGGGCTGATCCAAATTGATCAGCGCGGCTTCAGTGTCGACTTGCTCGATGATCAAGCGTACCATATGAAGGTTGTCCTGAATAGTCATACCCTCCACAGCACGTCTGTTCGGAGCCAATCAGACTAGACAGGACAGCATACAGACGGTTGGCTAAGATCTTTGCCAAAATCTTTAACTCTGTATTTAACAGAGTTAAAGGGTGAAAATTACCTAACCCATCCCCACCGTTCTTGTCCTTGCGCAGCAACTTGATCACACCCCTGGTGAAGCGTTGAGGTATAGACCCCTGCTTCATCCAGTTGTTGTAGATCAGTTCCAGCAAAGGAACAAAAACGTGCGACTGCCTCAAGTAGACTTCGTAGGGAAGACCATATAATCCCGGAGATTTATCCAGGTCAACCTGTTTCAGCGTTTTCCTGATTTCCGACTCTGTGCTGGGACCCTCGCACCCAACCGCTTCAGCTGGCTCAAGACAGGGGAAGTCGGCTAAATAGGCATGAACTGAGCAGGGCTCAAACCGGGCTCCCTGATGAAAAGTTCCTGAAAGAAATCACGAAAAGCCTCACATATGCCCGCGTTTGTAGTCGCAGTCCGCTTATCCGGCAATGTGACGCATGCGATATGTCGAGACTCCTCTGCGCGCAATTCAGCGGCCATATTTGTCGCCTCCGAAGACATTCTTTTTAACCTAGCCCTAACTACCGGTGCTTGATCCTTCTTGATAAACAAGGAGGACAAATCTGCCTTAGCTTAGGCTAATTTCCCACTATCAGGATTTCACTGACCAATCGACTTTTTCTCATAAGTCGTTTGCCCCGCTAATCTATCTAGTTTCAGTCGACGACTAAAGTCAGCGGCAAAAGTTCTAACCTTTTATTTTAGATTATCCCACCAGGCATTCCCGACAATTCCCTCTGAATCATTAGTAACAGCTGGTCCCGGAAATCCTGTTCACCAAATATTGAGCAGTTTAATTTGCAGTAGCCAGCCAACCTAACCTTAGGCTTATCTAAGTTTACACGTACCCGAACAAGCCTATGATCCGAATAAACTATATAATGAAAACTTGGACACCCTAAGAGCCCTACATCGACTCTCCTTACTATGACTCGGTCGAGGTAGCTAGAACGCACCCCAGCAGCCGAGCCGCCACTATTTGTCCAAGTTCAAACTACCTCCCGAGGGTGCTCATTCCGCTACTTATCGACAAGATCAAACCTGTCGATAAAATCCCGAAATGGTTTCACGTCTCGGTTGTTAGTACCCGAATTTGGCCCTATAAGATCTAGTTCGGGATCAAGGACGGCATTCTAATCCACCGCTAAAACTACCCGAGGAGATGTTGTCAAAAACGGCTCGATCTGCCGAAACAAAGCAGGCCGCTCAGAATGGACATTGGGTGCATAAACCCCAATGAGACGAAGAGCCTTATCCTTTATGGTTACATCCAGCACGCAAAGCTTGCCCGCTGGATCTGCGAAGACAAGAGTACACGCTGCCTTTAAAGACTTGCTCACCAGCCAAGAGACACCTCTCGAACGACCATCAAAACATGCTGAATATAGGGAGAACCCCCTAGACAGAGTGTCCTCATAGTCATGAGTAGAAAACCGGGTCTCCTGTATGCAACAAACATTCATCCCGAGGCGCCGAAGGTCACGAGAGAGCCTCGCCCTGCGAGACTGACCTCAGGCCTCGGGCATTTATATATCATAGATTCATCGGGTTTCGTCTGATTTTCAGTATTTTGTGACTTTCCAGCTACCATACTCTCGCCGGAAATCTCAGCCACAACCTCCTGTTGTTGGCTTTTTCCTCGTCGATTACTATTTTCTCCATAACTTCTTCAAGATCCTTATCGAGTGGATTTTTTCCTTTTGGCGCCGAAAAGATTTTTAAGGACCATATTAACAAAAAATGGGGGGGGTCTTTTTTTTCTTAATTGAACAGAAACAAAAAACAGTAAAGCTTTTCAGACAAAGGACTTGACAAGAAAAACGTGGACAATTGGTGATAAACAAACGAAAAAAATAAATATACACAAAATTAGAACGGAAAACAATAGTTCACACGGAAAAACCCAAAACAATCGTTATACGAACGAATAAATTACACAAAATAAGAAACTATAAGGAAAACACTTTAAACAACAATAAACCTTTTTTTTAAATAAATATAAAAGTAAAAAGTAACAGCTACAAACACAAATGCGAAGCAAACAATGCGTATAAACTAAACAAAAAATTCAATATGGCTGCCTTAAAAATAAAGATTCGCCGATAAATGAAATACGAAAATAAAATTATAAAAACAGAGAAGTTAGACAAAAAAAAAAAACACAAAAGAGAACAAATAAGAACACAGGAGAAATAAACAAATAAAATACAGAACACTTAACGGATATTTAAAAGAAAAACAAATTAACACGTAATAAATAACACGTAATAAATAAAGAACGAAAACATCCGAATTGGTACACCTGCCTAACCCACCAGAAAAAAAACCTGGATAGGCTTCCTTCAGTTCTTTTTTCAGTTTTTCAGCTTCGGCATTCCAATTTTCAATTGTTTTGCAGAATGAATTTACAGGTAAGTCCCAAAGCTGGAATTGTGTCATCCAATCAGTGCCAAATAGGCTGTTAGTATTTTTAAGGACGAACAATTTTAATTTAACAGTCTTTCCGTAGAACGTTATATTTGTAATCAATTCTCCCTCGAATTTAATTTTTCCCCTGTTACTCATATTGCGATCTTGCTAGATTTTAATCATGGTTGACTTACCCAATCTTTTCCATGTTTGCATGTTTATTATTGTTAAATCAGAACCAGAGTCTAGTTGAAATTCCACACTTTTGTTTAACATTTTTACGTTGCACGAATTCCCTGGTATTAGCACCGTCTAGTTCATCCGATCTTGTATTTTTGTGCAGCTATTGGTTTTATTTTTAGATCGGCAATGCGAGTTTTGTGTCCAAATCGGTTACATATGTAATATGTTTTGTTCCGAAAACTACAATCTTTGTACCAGTGTAGGGCCCCACATCCATAACATGGGTTAGCGGGGGGGGGACAAATTATTTTGCTTTTTCTTTGTTTCATTAGTTTTAGGAGACTTTGTTTGTTTCTGTTTTGTACTTTTTTTACATGAGCAATACCAGATTCTTGGATATTTTTAGAATCCTGCTTTACACTGACGTACCTCTGACATTCTTCAGCGATCTGCTGTAGAGTTATATTCAGCTCATTCTCCAATTTGTTTAGTATTCTTTGCCTAATTTCTGCATCTTTTGTTGAAACTAGTCCTTGCACGAATATCAATTATTTGAATTTATTTGCACTTAGCTCCGCCAGTCTAAAATCATCGCAGTGCTTGTTTACTACTGACGCAAAAGTGGTGTAATCTTCCCCATTCTTTTCTAGTTAAGTTAAGACATTTCCATCTCTTATGGAAAAGAGATGTCTTTGGGCTGAAAAGCTCCATGAGTAATTCCACTGCTTCGGTGAATGTCAACTCGCTAGTCTTCCGAGGCAGAATGTAGTTTACGAATTTTGTGTGCACAGTTGTGCCAAGTTTCCTCACAAGACGAGTCAATTTGCACAGTCTGTAGTATATAAGTCCTCATATCTCCTAAAGTATGACGCGAAGATTATGTCTTCCTCGGGAGTGTATGAAAAATTCTCTATCGCGCTCCAAATGGTGTTTTGCGAAAAAGAAAATTTGTTTTCAATGGGATTACTACGGCTTGTCAATTCTAAAACTTGCTTTTGAAATTCGAGCTCTTGGTTTTCCTTCTGGGTTTACAGAAATACATTTTCCATTTTTTCCTGTTGAGAGAACAGATGTTTTTGCCACTTCTCTTTCATTCTTTCTTGGAGCTGTAAGTGCTGTACATTCTGGTACTTTACAAGATCTAATAAAATACTTTTGAAATCCTCCATGATAAGTGTATCTTTTTTTCCGGTTTTACTTTTCTGGTTATTTTCCAGATGCTTTTCAAATGAAAAACTGTGACGAAAAATAAAATAAAAGATTTCTCGTACATCCACTGTTAAAACAAAGTGGCAATTACACATAGTTCTTTTACGAAAACTTGTTTGCTCGTGTTTTAGGAGAGTTCCTTTTTAATCCCGGTGGTCGTCGCAAATCCGCGTCGCCAAGTTGTTGTGGCCTGTTAGGGACCAGAAAGAAAGACACTGAAAGAAGAAGGTAGGTTGAACAAATGTATTCAAATAACAGAACATATATACAAAATAAGTGTTATTAGTCAGCAGATAGAAGTGTCCGTCCGAACTATCAGGTTACACCGATTCCCGACTGTATATTTATTGTATCTAGAATACATTTAGGGCATGAGGCCAAAATGGGGAGGGGTTGAGGCTGGTCGTCACTAACTATCTTATACCAAGCTAATCTGATTCACGGCCCATTCACACATTACAGTTTTCACATTCACCACAAGAACTTGTCCGTCACCAATCAATCCTCCATCCACCATAATACCACATCCTCTCAAGGGGAACTTACAAAACGCGCCCCCATGCCTTAAAAATTTAATGATAATAAATTATTATATATAAAAATCTAATAATGAAGAATGAGAGGGGAGGGAAATGAACCCAATAACAAACTAAAAAATCAACACAAAGTAAACTAAACATAACTGATGTTAGTAGGACCCTAAAAAAGAAGAGGTCGCTGTATTCTGCCCATTGGACAAAATCAAGAAGCTCTCTCGCTAAGGGAGTGGGAAAAGTGGAAATATATACGGACATGGGAAATAAAAAGCTGACCCAGTCGAGATCAAAAGGAGCCAAAACAAACTGGAGAGGTTGGGAATCTCGACTCAGATCATAACCAAAAAGGCTAGGTACAACATTTACTCACGTTAACTAGGTACACAAAGCTTGTCTAACCTAACCAAGGGGAGGGCTCCACAGGAAACCACCCCGATGTGACGTAGGCTGACCTAAAAGAGAAAATCAAGGCTAGCTCCGTTCAAACGAACCAAGCTCGCCTCAGTCACCCATCTTTCGCTGAAGACTATCGAATGCAAGCGTTTTCTATCAGTTCTAATCTTCATCTTGAGCTGATGCTCAAAGAATCGGATCAGATCCTGATGATAAAGACGGATGCCTCGCAAGACTTCCGCCTGTCGCGTCGTCCAAATCACCATTCCGGGCAGCGTCAGAAACACCATTCGTTTCACTCCGGAATACGGGGGCAACACACTGTCATGCGCGTATGCGCGATCAATGAGCACAAGCTTTTCGGGAGCGAGACGTGCCGTCAACTCGCCGACATGGTCCCATAAGGGGCGAACCCAGGGACAATGGTAGATGGCGTGCGAAGCCGTTTCTTCTAAAACAAGGCCACACCGTTCACAGTCTGGCAAATCCGCCAAGCCCCATATGAAGACCTTGTCATTGAGAGGTAGGCGATTCTGAGCCAATCGCCAGGTAAGCCAAAACTCAGGGTTACTGAGGTAATCCGTCGCGACAGTGGACAACCCTGACGGACCGACCTAGACAGCGCAAAAGCGCCCGACAACTTCCCGTTCACCTGTACTACAGCACTGGTGGATCGATACAGGAGGCTAATCCAGCGGTAGAAGTCGGGTGCGAATCCGGTGGCCTGCAGGACAGCAGCAAGGTATCGATTATCAACCCTATAAAATGCCTAGGACTGATCCAAATAGATCAGCTAGGCCCCATCGTCGTCTTTTACACCCTCTATGATCGTGCGGATCAGATGCATGTTACTCTGAATTGTTAGTCCCCTCACAGAACAAGTCTGCTCAGGACCCAACAGAGACTCGGCAACTAACTGCAAAAGCTCCTGTAGGATCTTTAACTCTGTGTTTAGCAGAGTTATGAGCCTGTAATCATCTAATTTCCCCCAACACCCTTGCCCTTTTTCAACATCGTGATCACACCCCTGATTAACCGGTTGGGGATGGACCCCTGCCGGAACCAGTTGTTGAACACCACAGTCAAAATCGGCACAAAGATGTGCGATAACCTCAAGTACAATTCATAGAGCAAACCATCTAGACCGGACGACTTGCCACTGACGACATTCTTCAATACCGCGTAGACCTCGCCGTCCGTAATCTCTCCCACGCACCTAGCCGCTTCAGTCGGCGAAAGCCGAGGAAAGTCAGCCAAATAGCTGCGAAACTCGTCCTCACGAAGACCAGGCTCCTTGATGGTGGGAAAGACTTAAGTGTAGAATTAGGTCCTTCGCCACTGATGTCAGCAAACAGCTCGCCCTAGATAGATCTGAGAAGGTGAAGACGCTTAAGGCTAGTTTTTCCCGTGCGGTGGCTGGGGGGATCCTCTATAAATAGCCTTAGCTAGGGGAGGCCCTGGAGCGTTTGAGTAGTGAGCGCTACATGGGCCAGGTAATTAAACATCGGTTAAGCAAGATGTCTTCTGAAGCTGTGAACATGGGTGCAGATCTGCGCAAGGAAGAGATCCATCGAGGTTCCGATCGTTACATTCGTGAAGTCAAATCCCCGGTGGGGCATACTCTTTGGGCCACTGACGACATGTGTGAGGTGTTTCGAGAACCGGTTTACCAAGGAGCTTGCTAAAAAAGTATGAGGAGTATACAAAAGAAAATGAGCTCCTCACTATACCTGAGGCTTTTGACGCCGTAAATATAAAGACTATTTCCCTGCTGACAGTCAACATAAAAAGTCACAATTTAATTGGTGTAAGCAGAGGATCCCCGAGATCCCACACGTACCATAATAGGGATTGCGTCCCTCGACCACAACCAACATCCGCCTTTCCCTGCACATTATTATGTTGGGGATGTCGTTAAAATTCTTACGGGTCAACGTTATTTCAATTAACACATTCCTCGTCGCTATTCCAGCTTGACTGATTACACCGGCGACCCTCTCTACCTTTCTATACTGGGCGAAAAAGGCCCCCAGCCTATCTTCCGAAATATCTATGGGTACCCCATGTACTCTTACATTAGTTCTACGGGTTCCTATATACTCTGTTTGGAGCCGGAGTGTCTTCGAGTTTAAAACAATTCCGGTCAACTTTTTGGCCTCCTCCTCCGTTGGCATCAGTAAATCCCATAGGGCCTTCGATCTTCTAGCTAGAATTTTTAGCACAATGTTCAAGCTCTTAAGGGCTTCTTCCATGGCTTCCCTGCTGATACCAATTAAATTCCGACTTTTTATGTTGACTGTCAGCAGGGAAATAGTCTTTATATTTACGGCGTCAAACGCCTCGGGTATAGTGAGGAGCTCATTTTCTTTTGTATACTCCTCATACTTTTTAGTAGCTTCGTGTTATATGCTGCGTCCTTTTTAGGGCCGGGTTTCTACCCAGGCCAATTTTTGTGGTGATACAATATCAAACATCACCGATAATTGTGTTTGCGGTGTTTGTGTTAACTCCGCCATAATAGCGCCATGCACTATTATGGCGGAAAAGCAGTGTTTCTTTTTTCTTTTTACAGTTCTTTTTTTTTAATTTATGTTCACTAAAAACAAAACTTAAATATTTAAATGAAAGAAATCAACCAAAGAAAAAAACGGACTAAAGTCCGGAGTAAAAAAATAAACAAAAACAAACAATACGAAATTAATAACCTTGAACGAAAGAAAATATAAATGAATAAAATAAAAGGGGAGGGAGGTTAACACAAAAACAAAATGCAGAAAACCTAAAGTTTGCAAATACACAAAGCAAAAAAAAAAAAAACTGAAAATAAAAAAAGGGTAAAAAATAAGTAAAATAAAAATACAAGACTTAGCGTTTAACTTGTTGGATGAACTTTCGCTAGACCAAAAAACACAAAGAGCTCGCAGCCAAAAGAAAATTCAATCCAATCGTCAGGGAAGACTGGCTAAACTCGATTCCTGACTGAAGACTGCGTTCCGACTGCCTCCTTAGGAAGTCTCGCAAGTTAATATTTTTGAAGGAGGAAGAGTTCATTCAAATGTAGATAGGTCACCATAACATTATCTTAATCATAAATCGTAAGAATACATTTATTCTGCGTCTTCTTGGTAAGACGAAAAGACAATATTGTTAAAAACGTTTTACCCTGTCTTGTGGGGTGACACCAGATAAACCCAACAAGAGAGACAAAGGCCAAGGAGGATACAGTCGATATTAATATTGAACTCGCTTCTATTTTCACAGTTTTTGTTTTTTTGTTTGTTCTGGTTGCATTATTTGTGAATAAAGAAGCAAGTCCTTAGTCTTTGTCGACGGCGAAAACAATTTAAATACTGACGAATACTGCGTCTTAACGGGAGCAAGATTTGCATCCGTTATTGTCCTACATTTGAAAGTAAAATACTTTCATGTCAATCAAACCCCGTTTTAAATGGAAACTTTTAGGAAATGATATTGTCAAACTGAAAATAGCCAACTTGCTTACAGGCCATGTTTTATCAAAGATTTATCTTAAAGGAACAAAACATTTTTTCAGAACCTCCCACAAAATTTAAGCAAAGATTTTTGCTTGAATTGATTTTTTTTCAAACAAGAGATTCTACTCATTGGTTTATGCGACTAATTTCTGTCTTTGCTAAATTTTTAATCTAACATTTTACGCGTTTTATATTTCGACTTTACTCGTGTGTTGGATTTTCAAATGTCGAAGCTTGATTTATATATGAGCCATCCATATTCGTTTACCTAAACGTCACATCCGGTGTCTTTGCCTGAGAAGACATAGAACTGTCTTTAATAATTCGTAAGGTTTGCAAACTGTAACGTTTAATTTATGCTACTATTTTAGAAGGCGATTTGTACTCTACGCCACAACTTCACAGAAATTTGTTCACACAATTCTAAGTCATCAGTTTTTATTTCAATAATAATTTGTCGAGGTATATGCGTAGAATAGAAATACTTTGGGATATTATTCCGATGTTTTATGGATTGTAGCTTCCATGGATCTTCTCTATTATTCGTCTTTTCCTAGTCCGTGTATTTGCAGGTCGTATAACTGATTTGATGGGCTTCGTGCTTGCAATTATTAGCGAATTTCCGTGGTTCGAAGCCTCTGTCGATTATCGATAACTGCAGCAATTTTCTAATCAATACAAACGCGTTGTATTTAAGATTAGAGGTTCCGTTCGGTCTTAATCCTGTGCCATTTGAAAATAAAACATACAAGGACGGAAGAAATTAAAATGTCACGACTAGTTGCTTATCAAAAAAATAGTTATCAAGTTAGTATTGTTTACCACAAACAAATGTCATGTTTTCTTAAATCATGTGCCCAAGATGAAGGCAACTTTTTAAAATTATTGTATGGTACGAATTATTTTTACGGCTTTTTTGCAAAGTCACACCGACGAGGATCATTATCTATGGGAGAGTGTTTCCAAAGAAAACCTTCTAAACATGGGAGAACATCTTAAATGGCTCACCCCCGGTTATCAATTGCTCATTGGTAAATATAAACTACTCACTGTAAATGCTATGACTGGTCTTTTCGTTATACTAAGATTATGGTTTTTCTCCTAGAAAATGAAAACAAAACAAAAGTGAAAGCCTTTCCCACTAATTCGTCACCGAAACGTTCCGGTAACGTTCTGACAATATTGACAATGTTTAGATATTTACACAATTTATCTTAGTCTGGCACGAGTCTAAATTTTCTTAGTTATGTTGCTGTTCATGAAATTTGCAAATTTGCTTGGAACAAACAAGTTTAAAATATTATTGGAAGTTCTAAGATGATCATTGCAAGGGTTGTTCGATTAAATATTTTTAAGTTGTGGTTTTTAAACTTACAACAACGAATTTTTCGGCCTACCTTAGCTGTATAATTTATGCAGAACGAGGAATTTTCCTGCTTTCGAGTTACTTGCTAATGGAATAAATGCTACTCTTTTGACACGAACAAAAAAAAATAGAATTATCGCAACACTTGGAATTTGGTTGGTGTTTAGAAACAAGTTCACTTGGTACAAAATGACAAGTGGGTTTCACCATGACGACGCAAAAACAAAAGCAAAGATAAAAACCAAAATATTTTGTCGATGTTCGGTTTTTTTTTTCACAAAAATGATACTGAAAGATAGGAATAATCAGACAATAGTCTCACTTTTAGAAACATATTTCCTTTCCGATGTCTTTTATACTTAATAAAATTTTCATTTTTTGATTTCTTTCTTAGATTTTTCCTTTTAATCTTTATTCTTTCTCTTTCTTTTTTCTTTTGCCTTTCTTTCGTTTTTGGTCTTTATGTCGTTTAACCTTTTTTCTTTTTCTTTATTATTTCTTATTTCCTTTTCCTCTCTTTCGTTTTTGTTCTTTATCTCATTTATCTTTTTTCTTTTTCTTTCTTTTTTTCTTGTTTACTTTTCGTCTCTTTCGTTTTTGTTCTTTATCTCATTTAACGTTTTTCTTTTAATTTCTTTATTTTTCTTTTTTCTTCTTTCATTTTCCTCTCTTTCCTTTTGGTTCTTTATCTCATTTATCTTTTTTTCTTTTACCCTCTTTCTTTTTTCTTCTTTTTTTCTTATTCCCTTTCCGCTCATTCGTTTTTGTTCTTTATGTCGTTTACCTTTTTTCTTTTTCTTTCTTTGTCTTTCTTTTTTTCATATTTCCTTTTCCTCTCTTTCGTTTTTGCTCTTTATCTAGTTTATCTATTTCTTTTTCTTTCTTTACATTATCACGTTTTTTTTTTATTTTCTTTTTCTTTCTTATTTCTTATTTCCTTTTCCTCTCTTTCGTTTTTGGTCTTTATCTCGTTTATATTTTTTCTTTTACTTTCTTTCATTTTCTTTCTTTTTTTCTTATTCCTTTTCTTCTCTTTCGTTTTCGTTCTTTATCACGTTTATCTTTTTTCTTTTCAATTTTTTTTTTTTCTTATTCCTTTTCCTCTTTTTCGTTTTTGTTCTTTATCACGTTTATCATTTTTCTTTTTCTTTCTTTTTTTCTTATTCCTTTTCCTCTTTTTCGTTTTTTTCTTTATCTCGTTTATCTTTTTTCTTTTTCTTTCTTTTTCTTTCTTCTTTTCTTATTCCTTTTCCACTTTTTCGTTTTTGTTCTTTATCTCGTTTATCTTTTTTCTTTTTCTTTCTTTTTTTCTTATTTCCTTTTCCTCTCTTTCGGTTTTGTTCTCTATCTCGTTTACCTTTTTTCTTTTTCTTTCTTTTTCTTTCTTTTTTTCTTATTCCGTTTCCTCTTTGTCGTTTTTTCTTTATCTCGTTTATCTTTTTTCTTTTTCTTTCTTTTTCTTTCTTTTTTTCTTATTCCTTTTCCTCTTTTTCGTTTTTTCTTTATCTCGTTTACCTTTTTTCTTTTTCTTTCTTTTTCTTTCTTTTTTTCTTATTCCGTTTCCTCTTTGTCGTTTTTTCTTTATCTCGTTTATCTTTTTTCTTTTTCTTTCTTTTTCTTTCTTTTTCTTTCTTTTTTTCTTATTCCTTTTCCTCTTTTTCGTTTTTTCTTTATCTCGTTTATCTTTTTTCTTTTTCTTTCTTTTTCTTTCTTTTTTTCTTATTCCTTTTCCTCTTTTTCGTTTTTTTCTTTATCTCGTTTATCTTTTTTCTTTTTCTTTTTCTTTCTTTTTTCTTATTCCTTTTCCTCTTTTTCGTTTTTGTTCTTTATCTCGTTTATCATTTTTCTTTTTCTTTCTTTTTTCTTATTCCTTTTCCTCTTTTTCGTTTTTTTCTTTATCTCATTTATCTTTTTTCTTTTTCTTTCCTTTTCTTTCTTTTTTTCTTATTCCTTTTCCTCTCTTTCGTTTTTGTACTTTATCACGATTATTTTTTAATTTTTTATTTCTTTTTTCTTTCCTTTTCCTCTCTTTCGTTTTTCTATTTATCTCGTTTATCTTTTTATTTCTTTTTCTTTTTCTTTCTTTTTCTTTCTTTTTTTTCTTATTTCCTTTTCCTCTCTTCCCTTTTTGTTCTTTAACTCGTTTATCTTTTTTTTTCTTTTACCATCTTTCTTTTTCCTTCTTTTTTCTTATTTCCTTTTCCTCTCTTTCGTTTTTGTTCTTTATCTCGTTTATTTCTTTTTCTTTTCTTTTCTTTCCCTTTTCTTTCTTTTTTTTCCATTTTCCTCTTCCTCTCTTTCGTTTTTCTACTTTATCTCGTTCATCTTATTTCTTTTCTTTTCTTTCGTTTTTTCGTCTTTATCTCGTTTATCTATTTCCTTTTCTTTCTTTTTCTTTCTTTTTCCTTTATTTCCTTTTCCTCTCTTTCCTTTTTGTTCTTTATCTCCTTTAACTTTTTTCTTTTTCGTTCTTTTTCTTTATTTTTTCTTATTTACTTTTCCTCGCTTTCGTTTTTTTTCTTTATCTTGTTTATCTTTTTTTCTTTTACTTTCTTTTTTTCATATTCTTTTTCTTCTCTTTCGTTTTTGTTCTTTATCACGTTTATCTTTTTTCTTTACATTTTTTTTCTTATTCCTTTTCCCCTCTTTCGTTTTTGTTCTTTATCTCGTTTATCTTTTTTCTTTTTCTTTCTTTTTTTCTTATTTCCTTTTCCTCTCTTTCGTTTTAAGTCTTTATCTCGTTTATCTTTTTCCTTTTCTTTCTTTTCCTTTATTTTTTCTTATTTCCTTTTCCTCTCTTTCGTTTTTATTCTTCATCTCGTTTGTCTTTTTTCTTTTTCTTTCTATTTCTTTCTTTTTTTCTTATTTCCTTTTCCTCTCTTTCGTTTTTGTAATTTTTCACGTTTATCTTTTTTTTTCTTTTTTCTTTATTTTTTTCTTATTCCTTTTCCTCTCTTTCGTTTTAAGTCTTTATCTCGTTTATCTTTTTTCTTTTTCTTCCTTTTTTCTTATTTCCTTTTCCTCTCTTTCGTTTTTGTTTTTCATCACGTTTATCTTTTTCTTTTCTTTTTTCTTTCTTTTTTTCTTATTCCTTTTCCACTCTTTCGTTTTTGTTCTTTATGTCGTTTATCTTTTTTCTTTTTCTTTCTTTTTCTTTCTTTTTCTTTCTTTTTTACTTATTCCTTTTCCTCTCTTTCGTTTTTCTACTTTATCTCGTTTATCTTTTCCTTTTACTTTCTTTTTCTTTCTTTTTTCTAATTTCCTTTTCCTCTCTTTCGTTTTTTCGTCTTTATCTCGTTTATCCTTTTCCTTTTCTTTCTTTTTCTTTCGTTTTTTCTTATTTCCTTTTCCTCTCTTTCCTTTTTTGTTCTTTATCTCCTTTATCTTTTTCCTTTTCTTTCTTTTTCTTTCTGTATTCTCTTATTTCCTTTTCCTCTCTTTCGTTTTTGGTCTTTATCTCGTTTCTCTTTTTTACTTTTTTTCTTTCTTTTTCTTTCTTTTTCTTTCTTTTTTTCTTATTCTTTTCCTCTTTTTGGTTTTTGGTCTGTATCTCGTTTACCTTTTTTCTTTTTCTTTCTTTTTTTCTTATTTCCTTTTTGTCTCTTTCGTTTTTGGTCTCTTTTTCCTTTTACTTTCTTTCTTTTTCTTCCTTTTTTTCTTTTGCCTTTCTTTCGTTTTTGGTCTCTTCTCGTTTATCCTCTTTTTTTACTGTTAATTTCTTTCTTTTTTCGTTTTGATTTTTTCTTCTGTTTCTTTCTTTCCTTTTTATTTCTTTTTCATTCTTTCTTCCTTCGCACTTTCTTTATTTATTCTTTTTCTTTTACCTTTTCATATTTCTATTCACTTCTTTCTTTTTCTTTCTTTTTTCATATATGAAGTATGTCTGCACTATGGCTACACTTGTTTTTTTTTACTTCTAACAAGCTTCATTAAAGTTAAGCAATACTTTTTGTGGTAAGAGTGGAATGAGTGAACATTTGAAAGTTAAAAATCAAATCAACAGTAGCATTTTTTCTATCACGTGTAACGTACTACAATCTTCAAGGCACACCAAATATATAAGTGTGTTTGGGGCAATCTAGCATGATGGACGCTCTTCAGGCCAGTTTTTAATTTAGGGCTATCCTTCTCCGCCTGGTTTGACCTACCAAATCTAATTAACCATGTATGTTCTGTTATTTGACCCACAGCTGAAGAAGATGCATATGTCTTTTTCAAGTGTATTATTGCTAAGTGAATGAAACAGATTAGGATAGAATTTGAATTTAGCGCAGTAATTTCACTTTCGCTACCAACAACCGTTATACTACAAGAAACGCTAAATCGAAGCATCGTTGTAATACGGCAGAGCAAATGTGATATAAAATTTAAACCAGTATCGCTCTTAGAATTTAGATTTAAATGAGATTTGTATCATATGTATGGGTTGTGGCAAAGTCTATCCTAATCTGTTTCAATTGAGAAGATAATGTTTTTTGAATTAATATCTCAGCTGCGGACAAAGAAGGAGATCTGACAAATAATTTAATTTGTCAGATATCCTTCTTTGTCCGCAGCTGAGATATTAATTCAAAAAACATTTTCTTCTCAATTTGCGGTCACTTCGATGTGATGTAATAGTTAGCAAACTCATCTCGCGGGTTCAATTACGATCGAACAATGAGTTCGATTCTCAGTTTGGTATTAGTTTCTCAGCTGAATTATTTTCATTATAACAACTATTTTTACTTCTTTTTTCTGTTTAATATTTTATTTCTTCTTTATCGCTATTTTTTTTTTGCTTTCTTTTCTGAACCGATTCATTTTTCGGGTGTGAAATCATAGAAAATCAAAATAGAAAAAGTGGAGTCGAGTAAGATTGGGACAGGCAAACCACACAACTGGAGCACGTCTATCATAAACATAATTTTTTATTTAGATATTCTGTACTTAACTTATTTGATGACGTATATAATCCCTCCATTTCAACAGAGCAGATTAAGAAAGCTAATTTAATGCATTGTAGATTGTATATATTTTACATTCACTTATAAGACCAGAAGGGAAGATTTCTGCGAAATTTTTGTGAAAAAAATGCGCTTTATATGACATCTTTATATATTTGCCAAAAATATGGCAATAAACAAGAAAAAAGTAAAGGAGTGTCCCTCTCTCTCCCTCTCTCTCTCTCATATGCATGTATGTATGTATATATATATATATATATATATATATATATATGAAGAAATATAGTCTTAAAGTGTGCTATATTTATTGGATAAAGTGGTCAATATCAGAGATAGAGCGTGTATAAATATAAAAGTCAACATAGAAGTCAACACTTAGAGGCGACAGTCTGTTTCATGCTAGATGCAATCGTCGGGCCACGAGTGCTGTTATTTTTCTTGGCTATTTATATATACGGATCAGTGGTGATATATAAACAAATTGTTACTACGTTAATCAAAACACCGATCAAAATAAATAAATAAATAAATATATAAGATAAAAAATAAAAATTAAATTAAATAAAAACAAGCAAAATAATTTGACACAAATAAATAAACAAATAAACGACTTCCGGTAAAATATCCGCCAAAATAGACTACCCACAATGCACCACTCACCCGTATATATAAATAGCCGATATATATATATATATATATATATATATATATATATATATATATATATGTATATATGTATATATATATATATATATATATATATATATGCAAATGGAAATGAACGAAAAGAATAGAATTCAACCGTTCATATGATGAATTTAAAAAAGGGCTCAATACAAGAATAGAGCAATAAATATTTCTTAAAAGCTGTTACAATCCAGAAATATTCACAAAAATTACAAAAAATCTAGACCTACTTAACAAGAATAATAAACTGAAAAATATACTGAAAACAACCAAAATAATTAAAAGCAAACGCCAATCTAAAAACCTAAAACACATATTAACCTCATCTAAATTTAACCAACACACAATACAGGGAGCCACAAAATGCAACAAAAAAAGATGTGAGGTTTGTGACATCATTATAGAAGGAAACTCCTACACTTTCGAAAACCCCAAAACGACATTCATAATAAACAAAAACTTAAACTGCAACTCCCAAAATGTGATTTATGTACTTAAATGCACAAAATGCAAGAAGTCATATCAGCCAACAACTGAATAGGGTCTCCCTGCACAAAAGCAACATAAAATTACCAGACAACAGAAAACTTTTTGTATCACAACACATCTTCAAATGTAACCATGGTAAATTTAATATCATGCCAATATATCAAATAACCAATTATTCTTAACTACAAATACAAGAATTTAAACCGGAACTAAATAGATCATAACCCCCACACCCAAAAGCACACAACATGCACACCTAGTGACCAAATACAGTGATGAAGCCACTCACATACATGCACGCACGCTCACATGCGGGTATCTGTGGAACATGAAAAATGTATACACATATATATTCGCGCATATTGATAAAAGCAGGGGAACTACTCACGGGCACTCACAACCGCACACAACTTAGGAAGTACGTGTGTATGTATGTACGTATATACGTGTGTGTGTGTGTGTCTGTGTGTGTCTGTGTGTGTGTGTGTGTAC
Source organism: Acanthosepion esculentum (assembly GCA_964036315.1). Lineage (NCBI taxonomy): Eukaryota > Metazoa > Mollusca > Cephalopoda > Sepiida > Sepiidae > Acanthosepion > Acanthosepion esculentum. The sequence goes on along the minus strand of OZ038481.1, from coordinate 137,744,794 downwards.
TGGTAACTTGGGAAGTATGTGTGTATATGTATGTATGTGTATGTACAGATTCCTTGTGGTGGGACGGTATGTGTGTGTGTTTATGTATGTGTGTATATTTACATATGTGTTTACTAATTCCTCGTAGTGAGACAGTATATGTATTGAGGGGTAATATGCACACGCATATATACACGCATGCTGACAGAAACACACGAAAATGGAAATAAATCTAAGAACACACAGGGGTCATTAAAACATTAAAAGATGAGATACCGACAACTAATTCATCACTTCTCAAACCAACCTTAATTGTTTTATGACCCTTCGCGCAGAACTCTTCACTGCTATTTCAAGAAAGACATTCGGATTACTAACACAAAAATAGAGAATGTCTCGTATCGAGAATATTTAACATTGAAAAACATAAAGGAAAAAAATTAATTATTTTTAATAATATGTGGAAATCTCCAACCTTTACCTGAAGACGGTCACGAGACCAGAAACGCGTGTAGTAAAATTATGGAAAATAAAGCATAATTTTTTCTTTTAAAATCCACATTACAACCAAAAACGTTTGCGGTACCTCTCTTCTTTTTAATATACACACTTTTCTCTCGTTGGAACCACTATAACCTCTTCCTTATATATATATATATATATATATATATATATATATATATATATATTCAGTAAACAGGGTTATTTATCAACCGGGTGTTCTTGTAACACAAAGAGCTGCGTAACATCAATATTTCTATCCTTGAAGATTATATCATGAAAATTCAGCCGATACATTCTTCGGTCTTTTGCGAGTGTATAAATCATAAAGAAGAAGCGAGTTACTATGTTTAAGTTTTATTCGCATAGGAAAATAATTTTCTCAACTTTTTACCCAACATCATGGAATAAACCAAGACCAGGTTCAGTCATTTTCATATAAAATGTCGATTCGCTTACAGAGAGAAAAGCACTGTTTACTGTTAATTTAAAAAGTGAGGACGGATAGTGACATAACGCGATAGTACTTTCAGGTGAACTGATCGTCGTTAGCAATTAGAGGCTATTTTACATTAATTTTAAATCTACTTTCTAGACACACCAAATCTATCAAAACATAAACATGTTTCCTTTCTTCTCAGGGATATATATTTCAAAATATGTAGATAATCTATGATAATAAAAGAACTTGTTTTCTGTCCGTCACGATTCTTCTGGGTCACTTTGTGTGTGCTTATATGTAATGTGTATGTTGTGCGTGGGTGACTGGCGTTTAATTGTGTCATTTAATGTATGCACAAGTACACGCCTATACACGATTTGACACAGTTTGAAATATGACAAGCAAAAGAAAGAAAAATAAAAGCAAAATTGTCAACAGTTAAATATCAGTTAAACTGTCTCTTTGCTTACATTGGGTAGCATGACTTTGAAATAAAAATAAAAATAAAATAAAATGATAAAAATAATCAGTTTTTTTTTACCTACTTTGATGAGTGTGCTTTAGTTTAATTATTGCAAAAATTTGAGCTAAAAAAATTCTAAACGCTTTTAAAATAATTTAAAATATTTCCTTTTTAGTAAAACTTTGATTTTATATGAAAGCTAATCTATAACAAAAAGAAGAAAAACAATTTTTCAATGGGGCTTTAAGAGTAAAGCATTTTTAAAATGTTCTTAGTTAATTTATCATTAACCCGCCATTTTAATTGAAGATTAATGACAGGACATTTAAAACAGTATAAAAATCTCTTTAAAATCATGTATCGATCCTAGATATTAATTTCAACAAAAATAAAAAATATTAAAGATGAATTAACAGAAGTTTTTTAAAATATTACTCGCTCGTTGAATGAAAAAATATATATATGCATACAGGCAAACGTACAAACACAAACACAATTTGAATGAAAATGAAATAAACGCCTGCGTTGCAAGAACTAACTTCCGGTAACAGGGAAAGAGTAAATGCCCAAATGTGCAACCCTTTCAGGGTCTTTTTTCGTGGCTCCTTTTGTATTTAAACAGAATGTATTTCATATTAAATGTTTGCCCATTTTTTAAACCATTGAGATTTGAAATTGGATCATCTACCGTCATCGAAGCAACTGGGACCGAACTAATTTAAATAATAGTTAATTTGGAGACCTGCTGGTAGGGGTTCGTGTCTGAGGTCCAGTATTCAAACCCTGATGAACACTGGGATATGAAATACTAGATTTTAAAGCAAACCTTCCCCACTTGAAAAATGAATGCAGCACTGTCTTTCTTCCATTCTTCTCCCTCCGTCCTTTTGCCAGACTAAGCTAAGATTACTAAATAGTCTAAGGATTTGACACTTCTTATTTCCCATCAGTGTCAGTGTTCCAAAGCCAATTAAAATGCCAAGTTTTCAAATAATCATTTATAAGTCAGGCAAACCCTTCCTATTTAGAAGAGTGACAATAAAGATTTTCAATCGATTTACTAATATAGTGAGTTCGATTTTCTTTAAGTGACCCACTACTATAGCCTCGTGCCAGGCTAAGCTATGTTTCATATAATTTGCTGACTCAGAAAATGTCTTATGCACCTTACAGATATTTAATAAAATAAAGCATTATTTAGTCGAATCAACTTCGTGTGTCGGATTGGAAGGCCAGTTCGAAAAGTGACGCATTACCTCCCTGTTTAGAAAAGAGACATCAATAAACATTAGAAAGATTTAAAATAAAAATAATAAAATAGAATTTGCTTATTGATTGAGTTTGAATGAGACATCAAAACGAGAAAAGTGTAGCGAAACAATGAAGATGTTAAATTGTTTCAATATTATTTGAAATGATGTGATGAGCGCTTGTCATTCGTTCTCCAATGACCCGGACTGTTTCAGTCCAAATCGTGAATTCTTGTTGTTCCAGGCGCGTTAAAGATTCATCTCTCAGACAGCACACTGTTATCACCCACTAAGAAGTGAATGGAACCGATGTATTGTATTTTATATGTGATCCTATTCAAAAGAAAAATAGAATTTCTGGTGCTTACATAGCAAAGACAGGGATACATATCTGAATAATTGAGCAGATAATGGAATGGATGCAGAATAAGAAACATCATCTTTTTCGTTTTTATTTACATTTCATAAGTGTCTTCAATGCAGCTTTCATTTTGGATTTAACAAATACGTTATTTATTTCTCGTTTCACAATCAAAAATAGCATCGTTCGCCTTTCACGCCTGTCTACTGCCAATTTATTTTACACCTGCTCTCTCTCTCTCGTTCTCAGTCCCGTAGGTGTACATTTAACGACTTTATTTTCAGGTGAGAAACTTCCTACTATGTCCTAACCAGAAGATACCATTTGCAAATGGTGGTTGACATTGTTGTCATATATCCCTGACCATTTGGCACACACACATTTCATCTAATACTTTGGCGTAGACATCTAGTATCAAAGTTATCCAATTGCTTCTCACTGGTCATAATTTAGCACGTCTTCCAGCTATAGAGTACGTATTATGGATAATACATACAAATTATACAACATCAACTTGTTTATAAGAGAAAATGTTTGTCGTTTCACACATTGCCCGGCAACCTGAATACACTTGACGCCTTTTCAATGGCGTCAAGTATAGTTTATATTATTTGAAGTTTACTGCCTCCAACTCTGATAAGAATCATTAGCATTCAATATTTTACTCGGATTTTTTTTTAATGATATGCAATGTTCTTATTTCGAAATGAGTTTCTCTTCATAAAATATAATTAGCAAGGAACCTTACTGTCTTGAAACCAGTAATTTAACCACAATTTGCATAGCTTCTTATCTCGGATTCTTCCGACGATCAATATCAAGCCAAATAGTGCTGAGTTGCTTGCCTTTCAACGATAACTTCATATAATGAAAAAGATGGAGACCATATTGTTAGTAGAGGTTGGCGAATAGATTTGTAGACGCCGAGTGAACTTCAGTTTTTGAAACATGAGAGTTGTGTACTGTTGCGTTGTCAGGCAACATATGAACAACTTTGGAGCGTATATCGCATTTATCAAAAACGGTTTCCATTAATTTTAACAGCAATGAGGTTTAATATGTTCCAGTTATTGTGGTACCAGTGTCGGGATCCATCTACTGAGGTTTTTTTTTTTTGCTATCTGAGTATCGGAATTCCAAACATTTAACAACAGAGTCTGTCTATATTTCTGAGATGAGGTATTATGTACAGTATTTACATTAGTCGGACTATTGTCCTCATCTTTGTCGCCATATTTATCACAACGTTTCGGCCGTTGCACGCTCCGGCCTTCTTCGGGTGGTTGGAATTTCGAACCGAACCCTTTATTTCGATCACTGGGGTAGACTGTTCTAGTTCCACGATCCATGTTTGATGGATGTCAGTTATCAGTTATCTCCTGTTGTGACAAATATGGCGACAAAGATGAGGACAATAGTCCGACTAATGTAAATATTTAACAACAGCACATCTTTTTAAATGAAACATAAAAAAAGTTAATTTCTGAAGGAAAAGTAGAAGAATGTCAGTTGAAATAACGTTTCTAGATTCTTAGAAATATACAATACCAATAAAATGTTCAATTTTTCTTGCAATGAAGTTTGACTTATCAAGTAATTAAGTGTTCATAGTGCGGTGTGTGACCAGACTTTATGGCAGTCTGATGCCTGTTAGTTCTTAGACAAGGCCTTAGTCGGCGGCCTCTTGTCTGCGTGTGTGTGCGCGTGTGTAGACACGTGTAGATCAAACTGGTCTCTAAAATAGATTTGAACCCTGAAAAGCAGTATGCTGTTATTTTTATATCCGTAAAGGGATCCAAAATCTAATTTCACACAGAGGTGCGATCTTTTTTAATACAAGGTTTTCATTATTCAGAAAATAATTTCAAACTGGCTCAAGAAAATCTTTTTCTCAAATTTCAGGGTGTGGTGAAGGGAGTTTTAATTTTATTTTTTAAATGGTCCGAAAGTGACATGTGATACGTCTACAACTACGTCCGCCATCAATATTTTCCCTTGCAATTATTGTTTATCAAACAAACCTTCTGATATGGTTTTATTGGTTGAAAAAATACCTGTATATAAGATTTAATTCCTATACCAGGAAATCCACAAGAAATACAGCATTTTGTTCCCTGAAATCTGCACAACTTATCACCAAAAGGTTAAGCACCATTTTTTGAATTCTGTGGGGAATCGCTATGCTTCGATTGTTTGGAATGTGTTTTAGTTTTCATCCTGTGTAATTTAGTCGAGAGTGAAAAGTGTATCTGAGGTTTCCTGGCATGTATGAAAATGTTCATGGCTACAAAACTGACTTTTGCTTCCGGGAAAATGTGAACCAGGGAAGAACTAACGGCGTTCAAACTTTTCCAACATATGCGGGGCACGATCTGGGGGGAGGTGATTTTCTTTTTTTACACTCCTCAAACTAATCTTGACTCTGTCCACTCTTTCCCGAATATTCTTAACAATATCGAATCTTGTACCTACACTACCGCCACCGGCGCACAAACTGATTGCATTCTGTGTTACGTTTCTAGAATATGAAATTGATTATAACTTCGTACGCCACTGGCTCCGTAGATAGACACACATTATTGAACACTCACACCTGAAATAAAGAAATATTTATTAGTATCCGCTAGCAAATTGAAGTGTGTGTCTCGTATGTGGAGAGATGCACGTTTCTGTATGTACAGTTACATCAGAAGTGAGCCAGAACCAATCTTTAATGCACGCCAACTCGTAGATAAATAGATATAAACAAATTGATATATATATATATATATATATATATATATATATATAGAGAGAGAGAGAGAGAGAGAGAGAGAGAGAGAGAGAGAGAGAGGGAGGGAGGGATAGATAGATAGATAGATAGATAGATAGATAAAGTGTGACTATAAACTAAATAACGAGATATTAGCAACTATATATGCGTGTGATAACGTACATATACAGACGAGCAAATAAATATTTATTTAATTTAAGGTGTAAACAAAACTGCTACTAACGTAGGTATATATATATATATATATATATATATATATGTAAAGACAAAATGAAAATTTATCATAGCCGACGCGTTCCGCCGGCTAAAAATAGTTTTTCCTTTTGTGTTTTTTCATATTGTGTTTTTACAGATAGACTCTATCTGAAATTTTTACAAATATATATATATATATATATATATATATATATATATATATATATATAATATAGTTTACAGGTATGTTATATTTATGATTAAAAGTGCTAAATATCAGGGATAGAGCGTATATAAGTATAAAAGTTCAACACCGAGCGGTGACAGACTGTTTCATGCTTGAATGCAATTTTCAACATGAAACAGATTGTCACCACTCAGTGTTGAAGAACTCAGTGTTGACTTATATATATATATATATATATATATATATATATATATATATATATATATATATATATATATATCAAAGTGAACATAGAAGTCAACACTTAGAGGTGACAGTCTGTTTCATGCTAGATGCAATCATCAGGCCACGAGTGCTGTTATTTTTCTCTGCTATTTATATATACGTGTCAGTGGTGCATTGTGGGTAGTCTCTTACAGCACTCGTGGCCTGACGATTGCATCTAGCATGAAACAGACTATCGCCTCTAAGTGTTGACTTCTATGTTCACTTTTATATTTACACACGCTCTATCTCTGATATTGAGCACTTTATCCCATAAATATAGCACATTTTAAGACTATATTTCGTCATATATATATATATATATATATATATATATATATATATATATATATATATATAACATTAGAAAGATTTTAGAGTTCAAGTGGATACAACGTTTAAAACGCATTATCCAGCCGGGCTTAACCATAAATTTAACAACATAGATAGTATTAATATATAACCCTACAAATCAAAACCTACCCACATTTCTCACCCACACAAGACAGATATGCTTACAGAGGTTTTGAGCCCTCACATTTATACACACACCTACACGTATATACAAACTTACACACATCATACTCACTCACTCCCTAACGAGCCAAATGATAACACACACCCATAGTAATATACACGCTTACACACATCATACTCACTCACTCCCTAAGAACCAAATAACACACACATACTTAACACAGACACATCCCCTTTCCAGGAATCAATAAAACTGCCAAACTGATCAAGGGAATTCAAAGCAGCATGAATCCATTCAGCTCTTATCTCAAATAACAACTTAAAAGAGACTGTTTGACCAACACAAGGACTGACCAAAAGTCATGATAAAAATAAAAAATAAAAAAACAAATGAAAACTACAGACAAAAGTTCATTTTCTCAATCAAGACATTCATTTCTGTAGTTCACTGCTACCAGCAAGCAGAAAATTATTTTTCTCCTGATGATGGCCATGTTGGCCGAAACTAGTCGAGGAATCTAAATGAAATAATAATAAAAACGAAGGAATATTAATATACAACCCAGTGTGTCTGAAGATTTTTAAAAAAATTATTAGATCGCATGAGAAATTGTATAAAAAACTAAATAAAACCACCTAAATACACAAATATATATATATATATATATATAGTTTATAGGGGGTAGCAGATCATTATTCAAACATAAATTGTTAAATAAAGCAGACAACATAATAGATAAAATATATATATCAGTGTCTACTTTTACATTTATATAGATATATATATATATTAAGACTGAAGATGGTTGGCAATTAGGGGTTTTAGGTAAATGGATTTGCCCTTGTCGTTCAAGTGCTTACTTTGAAAATCACCTTTTGAAATTTTTTTTCCCAATTTCGAACAGCAACTCGTAGAAAACATTTACAGCCACGCGGGCCAAACAAACAGTTTTCTTACATCGAATTCTTTAATTTTATCAATTTTGCTAAGGAAAGAAAGGGAAAACATTTACGAGAAATTGCAGCGAAATAAAACCGCTTATCGGCCAAGTTAGCTGTTTTAATCGGGTTATTAAATATGGACATCTCTATCGAGTAGAATTCACGTCGATGCGTGCGCGGTATACGCGGCTGACTCTTCTCATTGAAAGTGTTTGTTAATAGTGATCGGTTTCATGTTTATGTGATTTATATAAAAAGATAGAAGAAGAGAAACATATGATGAATATGTTTCGGGTATATATTTATTTGTTTACATGGCGCGCCTTTCATAGAGAATCAAAAGGCAGAGAATCGGGAGAAGAGCATCAAACATGGATAAGAAAAGGCAATCAAGGCAGAAAAGTAAAACTGCTGTTGCTTCAGTCAAACAGGCACGACGGATTACAATAACATTTGCCAATACAGATCATCTGGCTTTAAATGAGATGCCTTCTTTGTGACGCCTCCAAACAATATATAAGTAAATCTCGATCTTAATATGGTGTTCAAAAATGAATGGTTGTTATGCTACAAGATGGATCAGGTTTTCATCTCCAAAACAATTATTTTAATACCCACGACAAATAAAAAGAAACACTTTGCAGATTTTTTAATTGAATGTGACATAGTGGTCAGTCACCTGATTTTTTTTATTGGTCGTCTGGCCGAGAACTTTTCAGCATCTCATATGTGTGTGTGTGTATATATATATATATATATATATATATATATATATATATATAATTATTTATTTAAATATTATAACATAAATATGTTATTAAATCACTACAAAAATAGCCATTTTGTTTCAACACTCCCGGTGTCTTATCAAGTGATGATGTTGAATGTCGAATAAATAGTTTTAAAAAGTTCCAAATTCGTTCACGATCCTTCGCTAGGGGTAAACGCTGTAATTTAAGTCAGAGTGACCAATCAAAATACAAGTATATGGTGATTCAGAAAACCCGACAACGAAGCAAGGTTATCAAGGGGGGGTGAAGGGGGTAGAGAGATATGATTGAGCTAGACGCAACACTTCGACTCCCTCCACCCTAAATTTTTTTGAGGAAAACCAGGCACCGACACACCAAATCTGTTAACGGAATTTATGGGAGGGGGATAGGTCAAAAAGACACAAAGAGAGAGAGAGAGGGATAAAGAAGTTGTGATAAAGTGTCATTAGTTTTCTTTTGAATGGACGCTGTTTTTACCTTTACTTTGGGAGTTTATAAGTACCACAATGTTTTATATAAGTTTGAATGTTTGAACGGTTCAAGGAATTTAATTATATGTTAGTTAGAGTCTTAACCCCCCCCCCAAAAAAAAAACCTTTATTACCAAAAATCCGGTATGAAATAGTTGAGTAGATAAATAGTCATAGAATTTACATTATTACACTACAAATTTTATTCTCAAATATAAGTTTACTTTTAGTTGTAATAGATTATCAAGGCAACATCACCTTCGGCCTGGACCTCATGCACATATATACAAATACATACATACGTACCCATACACATACGTATTTACATACACATACCTACGTACGCATACACATATGTATATAAATCAAACATATAAACAGACATTTACATTTACACGCATATACATGAAAAATCAAATAAACTAACTGGGTGGGGGAGTGAATGAGTGAAGGGGGGGTAACGGGGGTAGGGAGACACGACCGAGTTATATGTAACACCCCCATTCTGTCAACCCCAAACTCTTAGAGGAAAACCCGGCATTGACACCCCAAATCTGTTAACGAAAGTTGTGGGAGGGGGATAGGTTAAAAAGGCACAAAGAGAAAGAGAGAGAAAGAAGTTATGATAAAGTGTTATTAGTTTTCTTTTTGAAATGGACGCTGTTTTTTGTTTCACTTTGAGAGTTCATAAATATTATAATTTTAAACGGTCTAAGGAATCCAACTATATGTCAGTTAAGGTTTTAAAAAAAAAAAAAAAAAAAACCTTTGGAATGAAATAGTCGATTAGAAAAATATTCATAGAATTTACCTTAAAACACTAAAAAATGTTTATTTTCCAATTATAAGTTTACCTTTAGTTTTAATTGACCATCAAGGCGACATCCCCATCGGCCTGAACCCCATTCATGAGTTCAATCCGCGACCATTGCCATATTGGTAATTTCTCCTACCCAAAATCTAGCCTTAAGTCAATATGGAGTGATATTTAAATGCAACACCAGGGATCTTGCTCTATCATACATCGTAAACACATCCATGTAAATTTCATATACACACGTTCTTCCACATCTGCAGTCATCTACACAGATCGAAACGCACGGGCAATCTCACGTATCAGTATCAGCATACATCCTTTAAAAATATTTCTGCGTACTTACATATATATAGGTGTGCTCTTAGAATTCCCTAAACAAGCTATTAACATATATATACCCCTATATATATACATACACATCCAACAATACAAACACATATACATACAAATATATACATACAAATACAGGCACAAAGGTAATAGTCTATTGAATTTAACTTATCATCATCATTGAAAGTATATGATCTCTATACTAAGTTAAACTTAAAACGGTGTTTACAGTTAACTATTAGTTCATATCTTTGATTTAAAAGATCAGTCTTATTTTTAAATCTAATTATTTCAAATTTTTCGTTACACGGGGCATATAGGGAGTTACATGTCCGGGCTTTCCTAATCAATTTCCATTTAACCTTAGGTGTTTTCTTTTTTTCTTTCAAACTCCAAAAGTATTTGGATAATGAAGTCATATACTTATAGTTACTGTTATTAAAAGATTGCATATGACCCCGCCAACGTTCCTTGAATGGTCTCATGGTGCTACCAATGTAAAATTTCTTTAGATTTGGATTTTCTAGTGTTGATATTGTACTAAGATAAACTACAGAGCTAGTCAAACAATTATTTTTTAGTGGACAATTATTAGGATTCCTACAATTACATAAATTATTATTTATGCTTATTATTGCCGCTTGCTAGCGAAGGATCGTGAACGAATTTGGAACTTTTTAAAACCATTTATTCGACATTCAATATCATCACTTGATAAGACATCGGGAGTGTTGAAACAATGAAATCTTAAAGAAAGATTTTCAAGTTTAATCCTTGGAAGTACCTATTTTAAAGAATTGGATGCTAATATATATCACTTTTGATAATATATTAGAACACCATTCTTTCTATGCAAAAAGCCTTATGTCAAGTTATCTGATTGATGCAGGGTTACGGTTAGGGTCCCAATTCTTGTTTAATTGCGCAAAACTATTATATTAATAAATGTAAATGCTAGAGTGTCTCTAGGCCAACAATTACCGTATGTAGCGGTCTTTTCCCATATTTGAGTTGAAATAAATCTTTGTTGTTAATACTGATCAGTTAGTAATATATTAGTTGGTATCTGGAAATGGTATTTATTAACTCTAAATAAAATTGTCGTTGTCACTACACAAAATGTTTTCTAGGCAAATCATTTTTCTCTTCTTTCCCATCCCAAATCTTTGCAAAATATAAATAGACGAAGGAAATTATGATTTCTTGAAAGAAAGGAGCGTTCTTCATACAAAACCAATTCTGTCGTAAAATTACTCATCTCAAAATAAGTTGAAGAGCTTCATCTTTGTAACGAACAGTGTTACTTGACCCAATGTACCATGTCAGTATTTTGAGCTGTTTTATAAACTGTTCTGTCTAGAACTGTGAAAAAATTCGCATTCATCAGAGATGAAGAAATTGGAAAATACATTGAGATATTTTTAATGTTTATTTTAATAACGAGATACATACATACCTTAAAAATGTCACAAATATTAAAAATATTTAAAAATTAAAAGAAAAAACCGTGAAATTCATAACCTCATGTAATTTAAAATATATATCGCATAAGTTAATCTAAAAGTAAAATAATTTAAATATTAATTTACATAAAATATTCTCAGGAAATATTTTACGCACTTTCGTTTAACAGACATTAAAGTATGCCTCCCATAACACACCTAAACTTTTCAGTTAACCTGATGAATATTTATATGCGTTTCTTACTTTTATAAATTGTGAAATACTAACAAAATCTTGCTTTTGTCTATAAATATTTGTTACGAAATAAAATTCATTCATTTGCCTCATTCAGTTATGTGTCATGCGTGATACACGCTTAGGCGATCATCTATCTTTCGAGGCATAACTGACGAGGCAGATTTTTTTTCTGCAGTAGGTTGGCATTTCTTTCTGCGGTAGACCAGTTGCCATCCAAGTCTACAGAAGCCAGTCTGTCCTGCTATTTACCATAGATGGGAGGAGAAGAAGAAGAGGATTCATACCCCTTTCCCGGGGCATAGGAACATAAGTGAATGTAATGCATTCGAATGGAATTCGAAAGGACGAAACGCGCCGACTAAGGTAAGTTTTCCTTTATTCATGCGTGTATATATACACGCATGACATATATATATATATATATATATATATATATATATATATATATATAAGTAAAATGAGAACAAATTGGGTATAATTTCACTGTCCGTAACATTTAATTTAAAAGAGGGCTCAATGCAAAGTAGAGATAAATATTATTTATTTTAGAATGTTAAAACAAAAATATGTTAAAAATCACTACACAATGGCAATTGTGTTTCAACGCTACAAATTTGTATCCTCCGGCGATGGTAAAGTACTGGCGAGTATAGTTGTTTACCATCGCCCGAGAAGACACATTTGTAGTGTTGAAACATAATTTCCATTGTGTAGCGATTTTTAACATGTTTTTGTTTTAATATCCTAAAATAAATTACATATATATATATATATATATATATATATACATATATATATATATATATATATATAGAGAGAGAGAGAGAGAGAGAGAGAGAGAGACTGTACGAGGAGAGAAAATATGACTTTTTTTATACAAGTCAATGTTTTTACGATAAAATTTGTATCAACCATTCAATGTTGGCCAACGTTACAAGATCGATATATATATATATATATATATATATATATATATATATATATATATATATATATATATATATATATATATATTAAATAATTAAGAAAGAGACAACCTTAAGGTTCCATGACTATAAGTTATTTCCCCCCAAAAAATATTTTTCCTGGTTCATCAGGTCACATCTCTAGTTACAAAGGAAATTGGTATCTTTTATTTTTAATACAAGTTTTTGAGGAATACTTTTAGATTGATATGAGGTGACAAAGGTGTTGGGAGGATTATAGAATAGTCTATCTTGGAAATGGAATGTAGGGATAAGGTTGTTTTTAAACCATCTTTATTAATTAAAGTATGATAAAGTGTACTCAGTTAAGATGCCAGACAGTGAGAGTTAAGCAATCCCTGTGACTATTCCCAAAGAAGGTGGATAATTTTCAAAATTTCCAGTTTGGGGCCGAAGTCCATATAAGCAGATGACTTTGGTGAGATCATTGATCATCGACTGCTTTTGGAATCCAGGTCAGATGCCATCAGAATTCCTGGTCCCAAGACTTCTACTGCTCTGAGATCAAGAACACAACCTGAGCACAGCTGGTGTGGATCTAAGCAGCCAGCGACCAACAACCACCTTGGACCAGCATCAGCATTCACCAGCGCAGAGTTAGCCCGTGGCTAAAGGATCATTCTAAGACCCTGAGGACCGGATCACTAAATGTGGTTACACCACCGGGTGTAGGCGGCACTGAAAAGTGTTACATTATTTGTTGTTAGTGACCAAGGATGTGACACTATTGCAAAGGGTGTTATACATTGACTTGCATATAATATGATATTCGCTGAAGGTATGTATTTGACAAAGAAAAAATAATAAAAAATGTCCGAATGTCTGCCGTAGCGCAGTGGTTATTAAATTCATCTTGTGTAGTGAAGTCAGTCTTTACAGGATACTGTACTATCGTCGTCTTGAACTATAGCAAGTTGGACAGGATGCCTAATATGCCTATTTTTACTATAATGAGTTCAAATCGCACTGAAGGCACAATATTTTTGACCCTATGTCAATCTAGGCACAAGATACGAAAACTGTAGCGACTCACTGTGAAAGAGAGAGTTAACGATGTTATTCTGAAAACTATTACTACGTAGGAGTATTTTACGAAGAGATTTCAGACTGTCTACGAAAAATAATGGCGTTGGAAGAGTGTGTCGCGCCAATAATTTCAGTAGAGAATAAAGCCTGCCTTCTTTGTAAATATGTTTGTTGTATTTGATTAATTTACATTTTCATATTATTTTTCTTTCAGTTTCGTTTTCAACCGGCGAACTGTCACGTGACTTTCAACTCGCTAATATTTGTTCAGTCAAAATCCACAACGAATAAGAAGAATCTTCTGAAGAATAATAATGAAAGGCACGCCTTTTATTCTTACAGAGAAATATCGTCATAATCTCTGGGCAACTTTGCAAATTCATCCCGATGCAAAGTTTTGATTGGTACAAGTAATGATGTCGTGTGCCTTGTTTCTTTGAGGTTTAGTCTTTCTTTGAAAACAACAGTTGTTCTATTCTGAACGATTCAATTCCTACTTTCATAATTGGCAAAAGGAATGAAAAAACAACTTCTTTCGCACATGACGTGGATGATTTAAATTTTAAAAAAAAAGAAATTCTCTTTTCATTTTACTTTTTTCTTACAGTTTTTACTATCTTCCTCACCATCTCTCTCTCTCTCTCTCTCTCTCTCTCTCTCTCTCTCTCTCTCTCTCTCTCCTCTTTTTCATCCTCATTTCTTTTTCCTAGAAATCTCGAATCCTCTTTCAACTTTTTTACATTCGACTTTTCTTCCTTTCTTTTCCTTCTACACACACATCCTCTCTCTCTCTCTCTTTGTTTTTCAATGCTCTCTCTTTTCCTTCTCTCTCTCTCTCTCATTCTCTGTTCCTTTTCCATTTCTTTTTTTCTTTCATATTGTTATGGGAACTTACCTATAACGATAATGGACTCTTCCTGACTCTATAAATACCGCGCCTCTCTGAGAGAGAGGGAGGAGGAATAAGTTGAGACCTAACGAGTCAAGACATATTAGTTCACTCTAAAGCAGACTCACAGTTAATACTAACACCTTCAACTTCTTGTATTATATTTCGGTTGTAATATATCTTCGTTATTTTTTACTCCTGTGTTCGTGTTGTTCTTCCTTGGTCCTAACTTTGGATCATAACCGTGGTGCGAGGATATTGGACCATAACACATATTTTTATACTTTCTGTTTTCGTCCTCTGTTTTAATATCTCCCTTTCTATCTCTTCTTCTCACTTTAACTTCTTATTTTCTTTCTCTCTACTATTCCATACTCTCTCTATCTTAATTGATTTTTTCTTTCTTTCAGTATTTGATCTTTCTTATCCTTTCTTTTTCTTTCTTTTTTCTTTTGCTTTTATTTTTCTTTATATCATTCTTTTTATAATATTTTATTTATTTATTTTAGTTTGTTCTTTCATTCTTTTACTTTTCTTTCTTTCTTTCTTTCTTTCTTTCGATTGTTCTTTATTTTTTATTATTCTTTCTTTTTTCTTTCTTTCTTGTCCTTCTTTACTTAACATTTCTTTGTGCCTTTCTCTTGGTTAACTTTTCTTTCTTTCTTTCTTTCTTTTCCTTCTTTCTCATTATATCTTCTGATTCTCTCAACCCAAGCGACATATATAATCAATAGAACCATATGTAATCATGTGACATCTTATATTTTATTTACAACCACAACTGATGAACTGTCATCCCTTGTAATCGGAATTCATAAAATGACAACCCCCAAAAATCTTTATAATGAAGTGTTTTCGAATCTGTCAGTTTGTTTCTTGGTTTACGCATCGTTCCTCGTTAGTTCTTCTATTATTTAAAGTTACGCTAACAGTCGGTCAGGAATATTATTACAATTTGAATCAATGACCTTTGACATTCACGCTGCTCAACTTTCTTTCGATGCCGATGGCTTTTCATAATAGTAATTTGACAACACACGAAAGTAGCGACTTTCATTAAATTCAAAATACCACACCCCATTTCGTCAGTCCGATATTGAAAGTGGAAAAAGAAAAAAAAGATTGATTTGTCTCTGGCATCGATTAACTTTAAGAAGCAAAGCATCATTCATTATACATTTAGTCTGGATACGCCTTTTGACAGCCGAACACTGTCATTCTCTTCTTACTATATATATATATATATATATATATATATATATATATATATATATATATATCCGTCGCACATAACAGTGGCGACGAGTTAACCCAAAGGACAAGCAAACTCTATACGCAGAGAACATACATTTTTGCTATACGTCGCACATAACAAGTGGCGACCTGGAAACCCCCAAAGGACTAACAAATTCTCTACGCGGAGGGCATACATTTTTTTGCTATCCGTCGCACATAACAGTGGTCGACGAGTAAACTGTTAAAAAACAAGATCTACGCGAGATTCTAAAAAAAAAACTAGTTTTGCGCGAACACATAAAAAAAAAGAAAAGAATTTTCTTTTTGGATATCAAATTTCACTGGCAACAAAGGACATTTTTTTTACGTACACAGGTCACAGAATATCAGGTTACATAAAAATACGTCAACATGGAAGATTTCAAGTCAACCATTGTGGAACTTATCAAAATCCGATTTCAACAGCAGCAAAAAAAAACGAACAGAAATATTTGGAATTGCAAGAATTATTGCTACGTGTAATGTCAAATAAGGAGCAAAAATCCGAGGACGAAACATTTCTCTCACAATACGCTATTTGGAGTGCTATCGAAGATTTCAAGCACGCACCCGACGAAGATAAAACTTTTGCAAACTACTTCCGAAGGTACGAAGATCTATATGAATTTGACTGCAAAGATTGGTCAGACGCACATAAAGTACGTCTATTACTAAGAAAATTAGGCACATGCGAATATACCAAATTCGTAGGTAATATCCATAAAAACAAGTGAGCTAGCGTTCAAAGAAGCCATTAAACTGTTAACAGAACTTTTCAGCCATAATACTTCACTATTCCACAATAGATGGAAATGCATGAACCTTACAAAAAAGGACAACGAAGATTACATAACTTTCGCGTCCATTGTCAACAAATATTGTGACTTCAAATTATCGGAACTCAGCGCGGACAATTTCAAATGCTTAATTTACGTCCAACGCCTGGTCTCAAACAAAGACGCGGAAATGAGACGCAGAATCCTTACTAAATTGGAGAGTGAAACTGATTTGACACTTCAAAAGCCAGTTGAAGACTGCCAGAGATGCATCAGTGTGAAGAAAGACTCAAAAGACATAGAAGAAGCTGGCATAGCACACATACATAAAGTACGAAAACAAACCAACTTACCCTCCTCACAAACAAAACAAACCGATCCCCCCCCTCAAGAACAGGTAAAACAAAATTTTCTAACTCGAAAAATCAATATAAAAAAAAATTACCACTCAGTCCATGCTATCGCTGTGTGGGTCTTGGCATTGGTTTAAAGACTGTACATATTGTTTCAAAACTTGTCTATCATGTAAAGAAATATGCCACAAAAGTTCTCACTGTTGGAATAGAAGAGAAAACAAAAGCAGAATAAGAATTACGAGGACTGACCAAGAAGATGAGACTAACATAAGAAAATACGTACAAGTTGAAATGCAAAATAGAAAAGTCAGGCTACAGCTGGATTCTGGCTCAGACTTAACTATCATAAACCTACAAACATGGAGAAAACTGAACAAAACTGCCATGTTATAAACGGATAAAATTGCTAGATCAGTTACGGGAAGGAAGATAAAATTCGAGAGTGAAGTAATTACTAATGTAACATTTAATGGAATGACGAAAAAAATAAAAATGTACGTCTTAAGAAATACCGAAAACCTATTCGGAACGGACTGGATGCAAAAATTCGAACTGTGGGATCTACCTATAAGTACGTACTGCCAAAATGTAAAAAGCTTACCAACCGAGGCAGACAAATTAAAAGAAAAACTAAAAACGAGTTTCCCCGAAGTATTTTCAGCAGGCCTAGGAAGATGTAAGAAAATGGCAGCTAATATCGAAATTAAGGAAAACGTTCAGCCTATTTTCAAGAAAAAATGAGCGTACCGTTTGCGTCAATTGAAAAAATTGATCAAGAATTAACCAGACTCGAAAACACTGGCATATTGACAAAAGTAGAATACAGTAAATGGGCCGCACGGACGGTCTACGTCAAAAAGAAATCAGGCGAAATTCGAGTTTGCGCTGATTTTTCTACAGGTTTGAACGCAGCAATAAAGGACTACCATTATCCTCTACCCAGTCCACTAAATTAAATGGCGGAAAGTATTTTTCAAAAATTGATTTAAGTGAGGCGTACCTGCAAATTCCAGTCGATGAAGAAAGTTCAAAATTACTATGGATAAACACACACAAAGGACTGTACAGATACCAATGATTACCTTTTGGAATTAAGGTCGCGCCGGCTATATTCCAACAGACAATGGATACGATGCTTGCCATACTAGAGTACACAATTGCATACCTGGATGACGTATTGATTAATAACGAAAGCGTTGAACAACACAGGGAACATGTACAGGAAGTATTTAAAAGAATACAAAGCTATGGATTCAAAGTAAAAGAAAATAAGTGCGATTTTTTCATGAAGGAAATCAAATACCTTGGCCATATAATAGATCAAGAAGGTAGACGACCAGACCCTGAAAGGTCAACAGCAATTTAAAAAATGCCAGTGCCTAAAAACATAACAGAACTACAAAGTTTTCTAGGTTTAGTAAGTTACTACCAGGAATTCATACCTCAAATGCATAAACTTCGCGCACCACTGAACGAGCTGCTAAAGAAAGTAAAAGTTTGGCAGTGGACAGATCAATGCCAAAAAACATTTGACGAAATAATCAAAACGCTAACTTCAGATTTATTTTTGGCACACTACGATCCTAAACTAGAAATTATCGTAACAAGTGACGCTAGCGCCTACGGAGTCGGAGCGTGTATATTACATAAAATGCTAGAGGGGACAATAAAACCCATCG
This sequence comes from Acanthosepion esculentum, assembly GCA_964036315.1. Taxonomy (NCBI): domain Eukaryota; kingdom Metazoa; phylum Mollusca; class Cephalopoda; order Sepiida; family Sepiidae; genus Acanthosepion; species Acanthosepion esculentum. The sequence goes on along the minus strand of OZ038481.1, from coordinate 137,725,882 downwards.
CACATGTTTCTCGAACCCTGCTACCAGCGGAGAAAAATTATTCACAAATATAGAAAGAAACTCTAGGAATTATCTTCGCAGTCACGAAGTTTTATAGGTACATCTATGGTAGACATTTTACTCTGAAGACGGATCAGAAACCGTTACTAACAATTTTCGGTTCGAAAAAAGGTCTACCGGTTTACAGTGCAAATAGGTTACTTAGATGGGGAACGATTCTCCTTAATTATAATTTCAGATTGGAATATTTACCAAGTAAAAATATTGGGCATGCAGATGGTCTGTCGAGACTTATACCAACAAAGACAGAGTCATTGGAAGATACGGTAATCACAGCCTTAAGAAATGAAGAAGATATCAGAACAGTACTATGTTGTACAGTTAGAAACCTCCCAGTCACATTGCAAGACATAAAAAATGAAGCCAAAAACGACGAATTTATTAATGAAACAAAAGCAAAAATAGCAGAAAACAGTTTTTCTCTATGCGACAATGTGTTACTTTACAACGAAAGGGTTGTAATTCCCAAGACATTACAAAAGCGGATCTTAAAGGATTTCTTTTGGGGCCATTCTGGTAAAAATAGAATGAAGTCGCTAATGCGAATCTATGTATATTGGAAGAATATGAACCAGGATATTACTCAGATGGTGGAAATGTGCAAGGGTTGTAATTTAGCAGCCAAGGCACCGCCAATCCTACATATGCCATGGCCAAAATCTGATCGTCCGTGGTCAAGAATACACGCAGATTATGCAGGACCAATTGACGGGTTTTACTACTTCATCATAACTGATAGCTATAGTAAATGGCCGGAGGTTTTTCACTGCAAAAATTCCACTTCAGAAACGACCATAAATTGCCTCCACGAGCTATTCGCTCGGTTTAGTGTAGTGGGTTGCCTAGTCACAGATAATGGAACGTAATTCACGTCAGCAGATTTCCAAGAGTTTTGCGAAGTAAAACATATAAAATCCCCGCCTTATCACCCAAGATCAAATGGGCAGGCGGAGAGATTCGTTGATACACTCAAAAGAGCGTTACGAAAAGCCTATGGTGTGCCTACCGAAAAAGCACTACAGCAATTTCTTCAGGTATATCGAATAACGCCAAATATTGCTACACCGTCAACATTATCACCAGCAGAAGTGATGTTTGCTAGAAAGATCAGATCTGCATTTGATAAATTTCTACCAAGTAAAACAAAACAAGTAACACAGTCCTATGCACCAAAAAGAAAATTCCTCCCAGGAGAAAAAGTTATTTTTAAAGCCTATAAAAATAAGACATCTTACTGGGAGCAAGGGACAATTGAGAAAAGAATTGGCAAGACGGTTTACATAGTTCAGGGACAAAAAATCTCACACAGAAGACACGTAAATCAAATAAGGAAAAGAATGTTACAGGACGCCAACGGTCCACCCCAAGAAGTGGTAATGGACACGATTTTCGATACGTTTGATATAAGCAGAACCACAAACAATGCCAGAACCAAGAAAATCGCCTGGAAAAAGAAAATTTACAGAACCTTTGGAAATAGATTTAAAAAAATATATTAAAACCCCCTGCTACGCAAAATCTTCGAAAGGGGGTGTTACGGTAACTTACCCATAATGGCACATAATAGACTATCCCGTACACCATAAATACTGCGCCTCAAGAGGAAGCAGTAGTGCGAGACCCAGTCCTTTTTGGACGTCTCAGCTATTCGGTCGAACTCTCTGCCTCTGAGGCAGAGGGGAACTCTCTGCCTTTGGGCAGAGAGGAACTCGGACGAGGCTCCGCCGAAGGGCAGAGCCTCGTTCGAGGTGGTTGACCAACCCGATCCCGTTTATACGGGATCTACGGGCTATTTTTGGCCGAGCCTACGGGCTCGGGTACCCCACTTTAAACCCGGCCTTGTGCCACATCTGTCCCTCGTGGGGAGGACACTAAATACCCCAGTCCTTTTTGGACGTCTCAGCTATTCGGTCGAACTCTCTGCCTGTGAGGCAGAGGGGAACTCTCTGCCTTTGGGCGGAGAGGAACTCGGACGAAGCTCCGCCGAAGGGCAGAGCCTCGTTCGGGGAGGTTGACCGGCCCGATCCCGTTTATACGGGATCTACGGGCTATTTTTTGGCCGAGCCTACGGGCTCGGGTACCCCACTTTAAACCCGGCCTTGTGCCACATCTGTCCCTCGTGGGGAGGACACTAAATACTCCAGTCCTTTTTGGACGTCTCAGCTATTCGGTCGAACTCTCTGCCTCTGAGGCAGAGGGGAACTCTCTGCCTTTGGGCGGAGAGGAACTCGGACGAGGCTCCGCCGAAGGGCAGAGCCTCGTTCGGGGAGGTTGACCGGCCCGATCCCGTTTATACGGGATCTACGGGCTATTTTTTGGCCGAGCCTACGGGCTCGGGTACCCCACTTTAAACCCGGCCTTGTGCCACATCTGTCCCTCGTGGGGAGGACACTAAATACTCCAGTCCTTTTTGGACGGCTCAGCTATTCGGTCGAACTCTCTGCCTCTGAGGCAGAGGGGAACTCTCTGCCTTTGGGCGGAGAGGAACTCGGACGAGGCTCCGCCGAAGGGCAGAGCCTCGTTCGGGGAGGTTGACCGGCCCGATCCCGTTTATACGGGATCTACGGGCTATTTTTTGGCCGAGCCTACGGGCTCGGGTACCCCACTTTAAACCCGGCCTTGTGCCACATCTGTCCCTCGTGGGGAGGACACTAAATACTCCAGTCCTTTTTGGACGTCTCAGCTATTCGGTCGAACTCTCTGCCTCTGAGGCAGAGGGGAACTCTCTGCCTTTGGGCGGAGAGGAACCCGGACGAGGTTCCGCCGAAGGGCAGAGCCTCGTTCGGGGTGGTTGACCGCCCCGATCTCGTTTATACGGGTTCTACGGGCAATTTTTGCCCGAGCCTACGGGCTCGGAAAGCCCACATTAAACCGGCCTTGTGCCACATTCGACACACGTGGGCGTGTTGTTAAACATCGTTTCAGATCCAGTTTTTTGGACGACTCACCTAGCAGGTCGAACTCTTGTTAAACATAGTGTGTGATTCAGTCCTTTTTGGACGTCTCACCTATCAGGTCGAACTCTCTGCCTCTGAGGCAGAGGGGAACTCTCTGCCTTTGGGCAGAGAGGAACTCGGACGAGGCTCCGCCGAAGGGCAGAGCCTCGTTCGAGGTGGTTGACTACCCCGATCCCGTTTATACGGGTTCTACGGGCAGATTTTTGCCCGAGCCTACGGGCTCGGAAAGCCCACATTAAACCGGCCTTGTGCCACATTTGACACACGTGGGCGTGTTAATGAATATAGTGTGAGTCAGTCAGAGACACAGTCGCGTCAGACGATTACTGTAAGACATTGGAATAGTGATACTTCGAGACAACATAGTTCTCTCTAACCTAACCTGATTGTTATTACTAACACTTCTACTTCTTTTGTACATATTCTGTTTGTAATATATCTGTGTTATTCCATACCTGTGTTCGAGTTATTCTTCATTGGTTCTACCTTGGACCATCACCGTGGTACAAGGAACGTGGACCATAACAGTATTGAAAAACACAAATAAGGTGTCTACAACAATGGTTAACTAGCCGTCCTAGCAGAAAGGCATACTCGGAAACGAGCGACCAGACATTCTATCTATCTATCTGTCTATATATATATATATATATATATATATATATATATATATATATATATATATGGCTTCGTTTTCAATTTAGCAAAAACATTTACAATTACTACTATAACCATCGTTTGAACTTATCCCTCATTTCATTGTCTTACTGTCTCCTTTTCTCACCTTTCCACCCCCATCTCTAACTCTTACGGGGCTTGGAAATGCTGTGCCTAAACCCTTGACCGTTGTTGTCGATTTAAATTTTTCTGGTCGAGCCATCACTTTCACACCTCAACAATCCTTCACCAAACTGCCATCAACGCTCAGCACCATTGTTTCACTCTGACACCCTCTCTTGCTTTTCCTATTCTTTCTTTATCCTTATAAGTCCCCTACTAAAATGCACTTTTTTTTTCGAAACAAAAATACAAAAAAGAAGTGACGTCCCACGCGCGTTCTGCTTACAAACAGAATTGTGCATAACTATTTTAGTTCTCATCAGTCGAGGTGCATCTAAATGCACTGAAACGAACTTGCATCTTTGTAGTGAATAAATTGTTTTTGTTTATATGAAAAATTATAATATATATATATATATATATATATATATGTGTGTGTGTGTGTGTGTGTGTGTGTGTGTGTGTGTGTCGTTGCGTGTATAGTAGTTTGTAAACACGGGTTTCACGCTTTCGCGATCTTCAGACAAACACTATTTTATTTTTTCAAAAGTGGATCTATTTATGCTTTATTTGTGTTTTATTATTTGTGTGCGGTGGAGGGGGAAAATTTTCTTCTATGTTTGTTTGGGATTACACTCACATATACATAGACACACATACATACAGGTGTATGCAAGTTAGTTCGTACATATACACCCATATTCAGAGTGAGTAAATTGTTTTTGTCTATATTAAAAAATTATTATAAATAATTATTGCTCTACTATCGGTATCGGGCCTTCTTTTGAATTAATGCTGTGAATGTTAGAATTTCTATATTATTTTCATTCTCATTACATTCGTATATATATATATATATATATATATATATATATATATATATATATATATATATATATATATATATAATTATTTGAATATTACAACATAAATATGTTATAAAATCACGACAAAAGTAGCCATTTTGTTTCAACACTTCTTGTGTCTTGTCAAGTGATGATATAGAATATAGAATAAATGGTTTTAAAAGTTTCAAATTAATCAACGATCCTTAGCTAGGAGTAAACGCTGTTACATAAGCTAGAGTAGCCAATCAAGATACAAGTATAGGGTGATTCGAAAAATTTGACAACTAAGCAAGGTTATCATAGATATTAAAAGATTTATATATATATATATTTGCGTGTAAGTGTAGTTTGCCCATGCCTTCAATAATAATGGAATATTTTCTTAAGTTGTAACAATAATTGCGATGTTTTCTCATCTTTAAATTCGTTATTTCAATTATTTCTCTGCGCTGTTCTTTCATAGAATCAGCCTTTTCGGTACTCGGCCTGATAAGCATCTTGGAATAGAATGACATATTGTGTTCTTGTTGAGCAACATTTTGCAAACGTTGATATCAACCATTAAATTTCATACTGATAAAAACCATCCGAATGAATCAGCCGAAAATTTCTGTGAAGAAAAGTACTAACAACAACAAATGAACGAGTACAATTGTCCGAAAATCTCTTCTTGTTTCGATATTTTCTCTATCTATCTACCTGTTTACCTATATGTCTTTCTCTCTCTCTCTCTCTCTCTCTCTCTCTCTTTCTCTCTCTATCTATCTATCTGTTTATCTCTATGTCTATGCCTCTCTCTCTCTCTATCTATCTATCGGTTTATCTCTATGTCTCTCTCTCTCTATCTGTTTATGTTTCTCCCTCTCTCTATCTTTTTATCTCTATGTCTCTCTCTATCTGTTTATCTCTATGTTTCTATCTATCTATCTATCTACTTATCTCTATGTCTCTCTATTTATCTATCTATGTGCTCATCACTACGTCTCTCTCTCTCTCTCTCTCTCTATCTATCTATCTATCTATTTATTTCTATGTCGCTCTATCTATCTATCTATTCTTTTTATTTCACGTCCCAATTTCCATCGCATCCGATATAAACGAATGTTTCCTCTTTTCTGAGCGAATAAGTCAGTCAGTTAAGCACCACACACTTGGGCGATCATGTATCTTTCGATACATGACTGACAAGGCAGAACATTTTTCCGCAGTAGGCTGCCATTTCTTTCTGTGATAGACTGGTTGCCAGCCAAGGCTAAAAACCTGGGGGAGAAGAGATGGATTCATGCCTTTCTCAATTTCCGAGTTCTCAATCCGAGCCGATATCCATTACACCAGCCACGTACCACCAGACACAGTTGGGAATGATGTCGTTCAGAAGTGTGAATCAATTTGCTGGGAGAAGAATATTCAAAAGAATATCGCAGACATTCAGGTATTAACCCAATCAGCCTATTCGGATGACACAGTGTGAGTTCGAATAGCGGTTGTGGCACATCCCTTCAACAATTAATCCCGAAAAGTTGGATGCACCGAGTCCTTGCCGCAGAAACAAACACCAATTATTTTTAAAAACTGATATTTTTTAATTCTTTAATTATGGTAATTGTTCAGATGATCTCTTCGCCATGGTACCGAGACTTTTTTTAATTTAAGCTCAGTACTAGATTGGCTTCGAGATTTCATCAAATTACAGTCGAGTTGACTAGATGTAACCGCTAGTTCTATGTAACGGTCTCTTTTCTCGCACTTCTCTCTTGTAAAACTCCCTTCCAGCTCCATGTTTTCCAGCCTGCAAACATTTAAATGAAATGGCAATCACTGTCTAAGAGTAATCAATCCTGATTACTCTTTCTTCTTCCCGATCATTATTAATGTTTCTGTTCCTAATTCTTCTACACCCAGTAACATCTTGTGTCTTAGTGGCTTTATTTCCTTGCATGGAGTGATACCGATTTTAAAAAAATTCCCATCATAAAAATGTTTATTTTAAAGATGGAAATTTTCACTCTGTCTGAAATGAAAATTGTTTATTCCATTGACTCTTCTGCTTCATATCTCTTTCTATGTTCCTTTAAACACAACTTTTCAACTTTTTTGGCTTTACTTTATATTTTTAAAAAGTCTATTTTTAAAATATTTTTTCTGTTTTAATTTTTAATTAACGAATGTTTAATTATGAGCGACTAGACCTGCCTTCAAACTGATTACGGACATTTCTTTGCCCAAAAGGAAGGATCAAATCGAATCTGAAAAAGGATGAAAACATGAGAAATAATTACAAATCTTTTATGCAATTTTTTAAGACACCCTTGTCTCGATTACCCTCACCTCATTACAGTTCGCATCTCCCCACCCCACGCACTCTGAACCGCTCTTCGTCAGAAATTTCGTCATATCAATTCTAAATTCTGCCACATTTTCTCTTCATTCATTGCTATTGTTACCATTTCCATTTTCATCTTTGTCGAATTCAATGGCACGCAGATGATATTAAATCATTTGATGAGTCGAAATTCATACCGGTCCTGTTAATCAAAATGTCACATATGAATATTGCTTCTGACCTTCATTTCAACTGACTTTCATTCAGTTAATAACAAATCCTATCATTAAACTGCTATCGAAATAATAAGATTATTGATGGGACGTGTCCTCTTAGGACGTAGGCGATCATAGCTCTCCACAATTTCCTTTTCTTTTGTTGTTCTCAATAAATTTTATCTTCCTGTTATTTCTCCTAAACTCTGTTCTTCCATCCGTTTACTTAAGCTCACCAAGTATGTCATGCGCTCTTTTGTCTATTTTGCCCTCAATCTGTCCTGTGAGTATCAGATTCTCCAAGACCTCCTTCCTCATTATGTGACCTAAAAATCTCAACTGTCTCATCCTGATGTTAAGTATGTTTCCTTTTTGTTTCCATTTACTTTTAAAATTTTGTTTTCCTATCCCAATGAGTCTTCGGATTTCAGTGTCGCACTTTCCGTCTTCTGTCAGAACACTTCACAGATATTTAATTTCTTGTACTTGTTTGATTTTGGTATCTACAATTTGTATTTTGTATTTTGGGCTCATCCTTTTGTTTACGGTCATGAAATCTGCCTTCATCTAGTTTATCTTTAATCCTTTCTTCTCGCTTTCCTTCACTACTTTCTATAGGAACATTTTAGTTTTCTTTCCGTATCGACATTATGCCATCTGTATATCTTGTGTTATGTTGGCGGCCAATAATGAATCCTTGGAAGATATCTAATTCTCTCAGAATTGCCTCGCTTTATAGGCTGAATAAGTCTGATGGGAAGATCCCTTTCTAATTTTTTATATCTGCTGATTTCATTTTCTATCCGTGTGCAGGCGGTTTGCTGCGAATATAGGTTCTTAATTATTCTAATATCCTTCTCAAATATGTCAAGGTTGTTGAGCAGTTCCAACAAATCTTTGTGGCGTAATTCCTCGAACGCCATTGCGTAGTCTTTAACACAAAGGTAAACGTCCTTCTGCAGTTGTATTGCTCTTTCTGATAACAAATTCTGAACACAAATACCACATTCATCGTCCCAGTTCCTTTGACGAACCCACACTGTTCGTGTCCTATATTTAGTGGGATTCTGCTGCGCGCTATATTCATCAGAATTCGAATCGTGAGTTTTCTTATATGGCATATTAGGCTGACTGTCCGGTCGAGTTCACAATCGTTTGCACCTGGTTTCTTAAGCAGTGCTATGAAAATAGACATTGTTAAGTCTTCCAGTATATCCCCACTGTTGTAGTTATCATTAATTATTTTTGTAATCTTGTCTATGCCGAAATCATCTAAAGCTGTCAGCATCTCTATTACAATTTCTTCTGGCCCTGTCGCTTTGTTTCTGTTCAATTTGGCTGGTGTAGCGTCCACTTCGATTTTTAATATTTCCGGCCGGTCGATATTTCTGTGTATTCTCAGTTGTTCTCATTCGTCGTGGAAGAGTTTTCCGATACATTCTTTCCTTCTCTGGACCATTTTTCTTTCTCTAATATCTTTATTCCGTCCTTGGATTTTATGCAGCCTCTTGATGAGCATATCTTTGAGTGAGTGTGTGCGTGTATGTGTAGTAATTTGAATAAATGAATAAGTATTAAACTTTTTTCAAATAATTCTTTTCACTATTCTCTGTTTATATTATTTTAAATACTTTGTTTTAATATCCATTTTTTTAAAGTATTTTTATTTTTTAATATAACTTTTTAAAAATTTCCTGTATTTGAATAAATATTAATCATTTTCATATAATGGTATTCAACATTCTTTGTTTAATTCAAAATTTTTACAAAGTTATATTGAATTATGATTTAATATTGTCGAAGTTTCCGATATGTAGCATTGAGCATTTGATTTATTTCCTAATTTTTTAAAAGTATATTACTTTGAAATTTGTATAAAATGAAAAATACATTCATTGTACTGAAATTGTTTTTGAATTTTTTCATAGTGTTGAGTCTTGACTCATTGTTGAATCTCGCCTAATGCATGGAATAATAATGCAATACAAAATGTACTTAGAACAAGAATGTATTATAACAAGAAAGTGTACACAATAAGTACATATAGTATTTCTGTATATTTCTGGGAAGACGTTCCTGGAGAATGTGTTGACTAGTCGCAGTCGATCAGAGTCTCTAGTTGGATCTCGTGATTCCTTCCCTCGTCTTCCGGTACCAACCATTATTTATATAGTTGGTAGTCACCTATGCAGATTAGGTGGATCCTACACAACACATAGTAATATATTATTGCACTTTCGCGCACCCGTAATTTGCAATGGAGCGCAGATAAGTTCATAAAATTTCAATGAACACCCTTTAACAATTTCCCTAAGTGTAACGTGATATTTTCATTTGCTTCTAGGTGTGTTGTTGCTTAAAAAGGTTGAGAACCTCTTCATCTAGAGGGACGTCTAATTTTATTCAGTTTTTGTCCGTTGCAGTTTTGCGATTGGTCATTTGCAAAAACTTAAAATTCGGGAAAAAAAAGAAAGATATTCTGGTAAGAAAAATCAATTAGTTTCTCTTCCACAAATGTATTCAAAATTTCTCGATATAAAATCGAAGAAAGGAAATCTGTTAATAAAAATGATAGCAATTTTCTTTGCAGTGATCAAATAACACGAATAATATGTTATTGTTTTGACAAAGAAATAAGATAAGGAAAGGTTTTTATAAGTATATAAGTATTATAAGTATATAAATGAAAGGTTTTTATAAGTATTTAAAGAATGGAAGAAACCAGTTATAATTCTTCCGCCAATACCGATAACAAAAGTTCTTATTGTATCATTATATTATCTAGATTTTCATATACTAGTTGTGATTAAAAGAAGACAACGATCTTTTATTCTTACCTTTCTTTGCGAAGAAACCATTTTCAGTGAATATTTTAATCGAGTTTACCTGGCATAAATTAAGGACGGAAAACAACATTGGATATTACAGATAAATATTACCAATATCCAAATGAAGAACATTATAAAACGATTTATATATATCTAATATATATATATATATATATATATATATATATATATATATATATATATATATATATATATATATATATATATATATATGTGTTATGGGTCCTTACCTATAACTACAGAATGAACTCTTCCTAACACTATGTATACTACGCCTCTCAAGAGAGAGGGACGAATCGAGTCGAGCCGCAGTCTCTTTGGCATAGAGGAACCCGGACGAGGCTTTGCCGAAGGGCAAAGTTTCGTCCGGGATGGTAGACAAGCCCTGAACCCGTTTATACGGGTTCTTAAGGGAGTATTTTTGGCCGAGCTCACGGGCTCGGAGAAACCCACGTTAAACTCAGCTTTGTGCCACAAACTTTCCTCGTGGGGGGACTGCTAAATATCGAATCGAGTCGAGCCGATAGTAGTTCACTCCCAAACCAGACTGACAGTCATACTAACACCTTCCACATCTTGTATTATTATTCCGTGTAATATATCTTCGTTATTTTCTACTCTTGTGTTCGTGTTTGTTCCTCCTTGGTCCTAATCTGGACTATAACAATACAAATCAGAAAAAGAACAGATGAAGTAAAAATCCACTCTTCAGAGCATTTACTTTTTAGAAAAGTGCTCAGTAGAAAGTAGAGCAATATATTATTATTATTATTATTACTTTTATTATAAGAGATTATAATAAAAATCAGTTGAAATTGCTAAAAGCTTCCATGTTTCCATACTAGAGGCGATGGTAACTGGTGATTAAATGATTTTGAAGGAAATTAAAAAACAAAGTCTTACCTCTTTTCCGAAAGTTCAAGTGGGGGACACAAGGTCAGAATTAAAAATAGACTTGTTGGTATGGCTTGATTAAGCAATTAAATGTCAGATCTATGCTAAATAAAAAAAAAATATATATATATATATATGCTCAGAGGGTGGAGATGGATGAGTTATTTTTTCATGTCATGATAAACCGATTTATTGACCTTATGCCCTCCACTTTAACTTTCGGGAAATTTCTTTAAAATATCACTTAATCACCAGTTACTTACCATCGCCTGAAGAAGTACAACCAAAGTATTGAAACATGAAAGCTTTTGTGTAGCGATTTCAATGTTTTTCATTATAATCTCTTATAATAAAAATAATATATGTGTGTGTTTGTGTGTGTGCGTGTGCATGCGTACGTGTGTGTATGTGTTGTGGAGGTGAATACGTGAGGGTGCTGCAAAATGTCTTAACTAAGAAGGGATTCTTTCTAAAAATTCTCATGTTTGGTCATTTGGTCAGACTTTGAAAAGAGGGCCTGGCAAAGAACTTTTTACTACCCACACATATCTTGTTTTATTTAGAACACAATAACTTTTGTTTTCCATTTATATATTGCGTGAGGTTAAAGCTTGACTTCAATCCTACTTGTATTGAGTTTCTCTCTTCCTGTCAGAATCTTAACGTCATATAACGTGTGCGCATGACAGGAAAAGAAACCTCTTATATAACTTTCTAGTTCTTATTGCTCTAAGCGTTATATTTAGTGGGTACATCTGTTTGAGTAAACATCCATAACTTTGTCAGAAAGACCCAAAATGAATAATTTAAACTTATTATTATGATTTTAAAACTAGCAATTTAAAAGTATATGTTAGTATATACAAATATATTAAGACAAAGGCAAGAATATGCAAAAATATTCATCATCGTAGTGTTGAATCAAAAATAGTCATCATCGTAAAGTGTTGAATCAAAAATAGTCATCATCGTAAAGTGTTGAATCAAAAATAGTCATCATCGTAAAGTGTTGAATCAAAAAATATAACAAAAAATAAACAAGAAGGGGTTAACCGCTCTTCGCTCATCGCTATTAAGAACTCAGTCGAAGACAAAACATATAAATAAATGCACAATAACTAAAAAAAGGAAGAATGCAGATGAAATGGTTGATATGTAAAAATGTAATTTGTCCGTAAGTTATATCTGCTAATTCCCTGGTAGTATTTTTTCTTTCTCCCTTTCGTCGTTTTGTGCGTATTTATGTTTTATTCTCGATTGAACTCCGAAGAGCGAGGAGCAATCTCTGGTTAGCTCTTTTTTCCCGTTTTGTTATATTTTTCGATTTAATATGTTATATTAATTTATATACTTTAAAATATGTTTTTAAAATCATAATAAAATGTTGTACCCTACACAGATAATTTAAGTTTCTCTACATTTTTAAAAGTAAATCCAATATGTCAAAGAAAGTTATAAAATTTTATTAATGCCATATTTCGTTTAATTCTAATTTGTTAGAAAATGATATGAACAGATTTTGCAAGTCCACTGAACATCGGAACAGATGATCGGCTAATCGAAAGTTGGTTTACATTATTGTTGATATCTTTGAATTAAAACAGAAAAGTGTTTAATTAGATAAAAGCTTCTTAAAAGAAAACAAACTGGAATCCTCTTTTGTGTTTATTGGAAGGAACGTCATTGTGGATGACTTACAAGTTTATACAATGTTCACAATAAAGTTATCACAATGGAAACGGCAAAGATTGTAATTTTATTAAAAATTTCTGGATAAATTTTTCTATTTCCTACTGAGGAGAAAACTAAATTAGATAAATTTTTTCTTTCATAATTCAATATAAGAAATATAATTTCTATCTTGTTTCATTTAAATGTGCTTTGTTTTAACACAGAACTCAGCACATACGTAGCTTTGGGATTTGATTTGGAGGCAATCATGTGATTAGGGCTATGAGGTGTGGGGTACGGTCGATCTTCACATGAACAAATTCTGCCAATTTTCCATCTTGTCTCATTCCAATGACCCCCACGTGTTCTTAAATCAAACATTACAGTGACTTCTAAAAATCATGTGCACGGTTTTATTATACACACACACACACACACACACACACACACACACACACACACATATATATATATATATATATATATATATATATATATATGAATGAAGAAATATAGTCTTAAAGTGTGCTATATTTATGGGATAAAGTGCTCAATATCAGAGATAGAGCGTGTGTAAATATAAAGGTGGACATGGAAGTCAGCACTTAGAGGTGACAGTCTGTTTCATGCTAGATGCAATCATCAGTTGGCCTGACGATTGCATCTAGCATGAAACAGACTGTCGCCTCTAAGTGTTGACTTCTATGTTCACTTTTATATATATATATATATATATATATATATATATATATATATATATATAACATATAAAGTGAACATTGAAGTCAACACTAAGAGGCGACAGACTGTTTCATGCTAGACGTAATCATCAGGCTACGTGGGTTGGGTTTTTGTCGACTATTTATATATACAGATCAGTGGTGCAATGTGGGTAGTCCATTCTAACCGTTATTTATTTGGATTAATTTATTTTACTTGATTTTTCTTATTTTTATTTTATATAATTTTTTATTTATTCTTTTCGGTTTTTGATGTTTTAGTAACGTAGTAAAAATTTGATCGTTTATTTAGCTTTTTTGTTTTGATCGGGGAAGGTAATTAAAGCTATTTTCATCTGCAAATATGATTTATTATTTATCTGCAAACATTGATTGGAGGAAACAATTGCTATTATTACCTTCACAGACTAAAACAAACTACTAAATAAACGATTAGAACTCATCTCAAAATGCAGACGTGAAAACAAATTTTTACTACGTTACTTAAAAATCGAAAACGGAAAAGAATAAATAAAAATAAACAAAATAAAAATAAAACAAGTAAAATAAATTAATCCAAGCAAATAATAAACAAATTAACAAACCACTCCCGCCATAACAACCGTTAGAATAGACGAAAAAGAATAAATAAAAATAAAAAATAAAAAAATAAAAATAATCAATCCAAATAAATAAATAAAATAAGTAAATAATAAACAAATTAGCAAACAACTCCCGCCAAAATAATCGTTAGAATAGACTCCCACAATCAATCCAAAAATCGGACGAACAAGTAGCTACAATTGATTTCCCAGACATAAAAAACTACGATAAAAACGATCAGAACTCATCTAACAAATTTTACTACGTTACTTAAAAATCGAAAATCGAAAAGAATGAAAAAAAAATATATAAAATAAAAATAAGAAAAATCAAGTAAAATAAATTCATCCAAATTAATAAACAACAAATTAACAAAACACTCCCGCCAAAATAACGTTAGAATAGACTGAAAAGAATAAATAAAAACAAAACATAAATAAGAAAAAACAAGTAAACATAATGAATCCAAATAAATAAATAAAGTAAATAATAAACAAATTAATAAACCGCTACCACCAAAATAACCGTTAGAATAGACTACAACAGTCAATCCAAAAATTAGACGAAAAAATAGCTACAATTACCTTCCCAGACCAAACCAAAGAACTTAATAAACGATCAAATTTTTACTATGTTACTAAAACATCGAAAACCGAAAAGAATAAATAAAAATATATAAAATAAAAATAAATAAGAAAAAACAAGTAAAATAAACTCACAATGCACCACTGACTCAGAGCTATTTTCCTACAATAAATAGTCGAGAAAAACCAATACACGTGATTGCGTCTAGCATGAAACAGACTGGACTGTTGCCTCTGAGGGTTGACTTCAATGTTCACTTTATATTTACATACGTTCTATCTTTGATATTCAGCACTTTGTCCCATAACTATAACATACCTTAAAACTATATTTATTCATTCATATATATATATTTTTGTCATCCACAGACTGACTGTTTCGCTGTTTCACAGCTCATCAGTGTGGCTAGACGTCTAGCTACGATCGAAACCCGACTGAATTTGCGTCAGTCGGAACTTCTACCCGCTAAGCCATCAGCGTACGGTACGGAATGGAGGTGAATTTTAGCGTGTTTATTTTTAGATTCGGATAAACACACAGTGACTGAGAGTGACTCAATTCTGTCGAAGAGTCGTGCATTAGCATAAATAGTATATATATATATGGAAAAATATATTTAAATTGAGCACTCGTCAGAGACAGCCTAATTCTGCAAACAGCAGTCGCCTAAGCTAAAACGAAAAACTCTTCGGTAAAATGAATACGACCACTCTGGCTGACTGGCGTTTCTTTACATTCGTAAAAACAATACGCTAGAATTTACAGTTTCTGGTTGTCGACTGCTAATGGCTTAGGGGTAAAAATTCTAACTGACACGAAATGGGTCGGGTTTGAGGCTTTCAGACGTCTAGTCACACTGAGGAGCTGTGATGCAGAGAAACAGTACTGTCTGCGAATTATATATATATATATATATATATATATATATATATATGCAGAAATATAGTCTTAAAGTGTGCTATATTTATGGGGTAAAGTGCTCAATATCAGAGATAGAGCGTGTGTAAATATAAAAGTGGACATGGAAGTCAGCACTTAGAGGCGACAGTCTGTTTCATGCTAGTGCAATCGTCAGGCGACTAGTGCTGTTATTTTTCTCGGCTATTTATATAAGGGTCAGTGGTGCATTATGGGTAGTCTATTTTGGCGGTTACTTTTACCGGAAGTGGCTTATTTGTTTATTTATTTATGTCAAATTGTTTTGCTTGTTTTTTGTTTGTTTTTTTATTTTTATTTTTATTTTTTATCTTATATATTTATTTATTTATTCTTTTATTTTGATCGGTGTTTTTGGTTAACGTAGTAAAAATTTGTTTATATAGCTTATTGTTGGTAGTCTATAATGGCCGTCATTACCGAAATCGCTTGTTCACTTATTTATTTGGGTCAAATTGTTTTGCTTGTTTTTATTTATTTTCATTTTTATTTTTTATCTTATATATTTGTTTATTTGTCATTGATTAAATCTGTTTGTTGAATTTGTGTGTTTTTTCTGACTATTATTTAGGTGGGAACAGTTTTTAATTTATCTATTTAGGTTGGTTATCTTTATTTGTTTTTGTTTTGTTTTGTTTTTTAAACGGCTAGTTTATCGTAATCGGTTGTTAGTTTATTTATATATTTGGATGTATTTAGATCGATTTATTATACTTGTTGTTATTTATTTGTTACACTATATCTTTTTGGCTTTCGGTTTTTAAGTAACGTAGTATATTATCTTTTATTAATGTTTTTTTTTTTTTTTTTTTTTGTATAACAGTTATAACTTTCGTCCGTTCTTTTGTTTTGATTTTGTTTCGTATATTCTAACAGGTGTGGTTTTATGATTTGTTTGGAGTAATTTATTTTGCTTATTTTATTGTTGTTTGTTTATATATTTATTTATTTTTCTATTTTAAGTTACGTAGTAAAAATTTGTTTTCATGTCTACATTTTGAGATTAGCTCGGATCTTTTATTTAATAATTTATTTTCATCTGGGAAGGTAATGATAGCTATTTTTTCCTCCAAGCAAAGTTTGCAGGTTTTTGATAGGTTGTTGTAGGCTGATGATTTTTTCCTTATTTTCCAAGATATTTTTGGTGTGGTGTGTGTTTTGTTTTTTATTTCCCAGATATACTTAGAAAGCATTGTGCTGTTCGCATATTTACTATTTGTGAAAGACATTTTGTGTACATAATTTCTTTGTTTCCATGGTCCTTCGGTTACTCCTATATATACTTTTTCTTCATTATCTGCTGATTTTGTCGTGGCTTGGTAGATTACGTTGTTTTGTAAACAATTACCGTTTAAGGGACATTCGTTTTTTATTCTGCAGTTGCACGTGGGTTTAATTTGTTCGTGTGGTTTGTTAATAATTTTTCTGTTGTGCTTTTTTATTATTTGTGCCATGTTCTCGGTGCAACTGTAGCTGATTTTTACTGTGTTTTTGTTGAATATTTTGTGTAGGGTGCTTGATTCCGGGAAGTGTTTGTGTAAAAGCTTGAAGAATATTTTTCCTATGTTTGTTTTTACGTTTTTGCTGTACGGTGGGTTGAACCATATGATATTTCTTTTTCTGTTGGTCTTTTTTGTGTTCTGTGGTGAGTATGTGAGTGTTGCTGGGAATCCGCTATCTTTTAGGGCTGTTTCGTAGTCTTTCTTGGCCTTGTTAAATATAGATTCATCGGAAGAATTGTCGGAAAGCCTGCGGTTAATCGATTTAGGTATCTGTTTGATTATAGAAGGCGGGTGGTTGGAGTATATATGTATGTACTGTGGTTTATCATTCGGTTTTCTGTATGGTTTGTGTGTGCCTTTTCTTAGGTTGAAGGTGACATCTAGAAAATCTACTTCGTTTAGGTTAGTTTTTATATCTATCTCGAATCCGTTATTTTTGAAAATTTTAATTATTGCTTTTCTAGTTTTATCAGTCTTTTGTTTGTTGCAGTTTCTTAAGATTATGAGACCGTCATCTCTGTAGAGCCCTGTGTCATTTCTATCTATTATTTTGCTTAGTTCGTGTAGTAAGTAAATGCCATTATAGACTACCAACAATAAGCTATATAAACAAATTTTTACTACGTTAACCAAAAACACCGATCAAAATAAAAGAATAAATAAATAAATATATAAGATAAAAAATAAAAATAAAAATAAAAAACAAACAAAAAACAAGCAAAACAATTTGACATAAATAAATAAAAACAAATAAGCCACTTCCGGTAAAAGTAACCGCCAAAATAGACTACCCATAATGCACCACTGACCCTTATATAAATAGCCGAGAAAAATAACAGCACTAGTCGCCTGACGATTGCACTAGCATGAAACAGACTGTCGCCTCTAAGTGCTGACTTTCATGTCCACTTTTATATATATATATATATATATGTGTGTGTGTGTGTGTACAGGGTGTTCCAAAATGGTTGACCCCATTCTAAATGCCCATATCTCGGAAACTACTTGATGGATCTTAATGAAACTAAATACACTTTATGTTGAAGGTCATACGTTCTATTGGTTAAATTTGCAAAGAAAAGTACAAATATATGTTGGTTCTATGACAGATTTTCATAAATGTTCAATATGAGCGCCGCCTGTGACTCTGCACACGTCGAGTCGGTATTCGAGCTCGTGCCAGCTGGAAACTGTTACCGAAGACATGCTACAGCAGCATTTCAACACAAAATTCTTTACGTTTTCGCTTATCACCTTCCCTCAAGGCCTGAACGAGCTGCAGCTTGTCAGGTTTAAATCGCAATCGTTTCCTCAGAATCCGCCAAACTGTTGTTTGTGGAATGTGGGTTTCCACACTTGCTCTTCTAACACTCTTCCGAGGACTACGCAGGAAGGCTTCACGAACCTGCTCCACTGTCTCTGCTGATGTTGATGGCCATCCTGGCGATTTAGGTATGCATAAGCAGCCCTTTTCTTGAAATTTTTGGTGCCAAGTCCTAATTTGTTTTGTAGTTGGTGCCTTCTTTGCAAAATTTGTGAAGAAGGCACGCTGCACTGTCTTCGGTGACTGAGTCCGAGCATACTCTAACACGCAAAATGCCTTTTCTTTTGAAGTGAACGGCATTTCTTAACCTGAAAAGATAGAAATGCCAAACGTTACACACAAAAACTTGAAACGTTTCTACACAAGCTGTGAAAATTTGAGGTCATTCCAACGAACATTGTCAAAATTATTGGCCTACGAAATGGGGTCAAACATTTTGGAACACCCTATATATATATATATATATGAGAGTGGAAGGTTTTAGATGAAACTTCCCATCACCTATTATTTCATATTCAAATTTTTATCTTTATTTTTTAGTGACTACAACATTTCTGTCGATGCATTCTTCGGCCTTCCTCGGATATATGTTTTATAGAAGCTTCAAAGTTCGGTTAGAAATTCTTTTTCTTTTCATCTGTTCCAAAATTATACCAGTATTGCAGGATTGGTTGTTAAATCTACGTGTTAATCGTAACGAAAATAGAACAGGCGAAAATTAGTATGCGGACCGAAAAAGATATCAACCATAACATTGGAATCCAAACACCAATGAATTTAGGCAGAAAAATTGTGAAATAATGAAAGTATTTAATCTAAGAACTTCATATAGCAACTGAAATAGCATCCAAAAGTATAAAAATGTTTTTTGCTCTATCAAAAAACAAAACAAGAGAAAAGCTATCTGTAAGAAAATCTCTTAAGCTGTTTGGATTTTGTGATCGCAAAATGTGTGGGCGGTGCAACATTTATGGGAACTGAAAATAAAATCGACATACGGTGTTCCAGCCAAGAGTGTTGCAATCTCTTTGACCGGATGCATCAATCCTAATTTTTTTTCCTTTTTCCCCGCATTCTGCATACTGATGCCTTGATGATTCTTTTGGTTCCGACAGCGGGATTTTTATTTCAAATCATTGTTTTTCTTCTTTCGCGTCTTGTGGTAGTTTATAAATGCTCCAGAATCGAAGAAGTTACTAAAATACGAGATAAAATCAATATCGAGAACTGCTAATGAGTCAAGTTACCGTTAGGACCTAAAAGATCATCTTTTTATTTTACATTAATTGTAGTTTGAAGCTTTATTGAATCATAAAAACACTCATTATCCCTACAAGTTTCAACCACAGGATTCTTAAATCTACGTTCTGTCCTAACAGAATATCCAAAATTGAACAAAAGATCTTTAACGACTGTAGATATTGGCAAATGTAAATGACGACATCTACGATAACCCTTCGACATCTTGCAGGCTCCCATAATTCAATGAACTCTCAATTTTGCTTTGCGGCACATTTGCTGTCACAAGCTTACATACCTTCAGTGATTACGGATTATTTTACCACATTGATATTTTCGTTGACGTCAGAAAATATGTCCGTTTTTATTAAAAATACTATTTTATATTTTGTTAATAAATGCTAACAAAAATCATTGAAACAAAGCAAGTTCAGTCGACCATTGATGACAATTCCAGAACAACGTAACTATAAACAATTTTTTCTATTCTCTGCCAGCCGCTATGATGGAGAAAGCATTACCTCGAACCATCTCCAGTGAGACACGCTGCAAGAGCCACTCCGTTTCGCGAGGCTCGTTCCTTAATCGAGACGCAATCGCGCCAATCCTCCGAAGGAACGCCATCGAACGAGGGCTAATAATCCCTGAAGTCTCCACTGCCACAGGAGTAAAAAAAAATCTATCAGCAAGAGAAGAATATTTAGCTATTTTTTTTATCTCTGCGTCTCGGGCGACGAACCCCGGTTCAACCGCGGACCTGATCAAATTACCGGCCGAAAATGTATCGGCACAGGTCGCATCCCAAATCAACGACTTACCCATTTTAAATGCCAACTATTTATGCATTTTAGTTTATAAGAGTCGCGATATTTTTGTTAATTGCCGTCCCTCTCTTCACTTGCTGTTTAGTCTTTAATAAGAAAAAAAATAACTTTATGAGGATAAAAAAAATAATTTTTATTTTATTATTTAATTTATTTAACTCTTTCAGCCCTGATTTTCCTGAACAATTTTAACCCTTCTGCCTGAGCTCCTGAGTCAAAATTTGCAAAAAATTGGTATGTAATGTTTCACGGTAGATATAAAAATAGTTACAAGTGTTTATCCACCGTTCAACCGGTGGCTGGGCATTAAGCCGTTTTTCACTACCACCGTTCAACCGGTGACTGAACATTAGATCTTTTTCTCTACCACCGTTCAACCGGTGGCTGAGCATTACGTCATTTTTCTCTACCACCGGTTAAGCGGTCCCCCGCGTTCAAAGGGTTAAAATGTCGAAGTTCTCTGTAATTGCTTTATTATTTATGGCTCATATATTATATACATTATGTATTATTTATTGCTCGAATGTTTAATGAGATTTTGTTTGATTATTAACCAGCAAGTAATTAATTATACTAATAATTTTGCTTGAACATTGTACAGATTTTATCGCTGCTACAATTGTGTGCCATAATAAATCAAATAAAAATCGATAACCATAACCCTGACACATCGATTGTTTTGACAATTACAGTCCAGCAGTGAGTAAAGCACCTAATGTGCCTGTGACGGTAGAATACGAAATGGGAACCGTAGTGAAAAGACAAACCGTACTAAGGTCTACGAAGTATAAGACGTTGTGGAGAGCCATGATAGCCAATCTCCCATAGAAAAAGAAAAAGTCCAAGACGAGAATCACAAATCGGGTGCTGAGAATATCTTCTCTAAATGGAATCTTGTGCTGGGTTCAAAGTTCAAACCATTAGGGACAAAAAATAAATAGAGAGAGGGAGAGATGGGGAAGAGAGGGGGTAGCATTTTGTTATTGTCTCTGCTTGCTTTGTATTTTAATTTCTTTATTTCTTTACAAGTACTTTGATAAGTACATTCTACTTAACCTGCTATATATTCCCAAGGAGGTTTTCGACGTACATTACTAAGCAATCAACTCCTCAAATCTACTGATTAGTCTCTGCAACCGGATGAGCGGAATTCAGTCCTCCTAACTGTTAAATACGATCTGCCTTTTCAACTAATGAATTCGATTCGATCGCTATAAATTAATAAACATGACGCAATAGACAACCAACTATACAATTTTACATCGCTACAGACTATCAACTGCTGTAGCTTTTGGCAATAGGTTTGTGTACTCACAATGCTATCTTGAAACCTACAAAAATTGTTTCCTGATATCTCACTTCTTTTCAACGAAAATAACATTATTTTTTAGATAGAAATCTCTCTTCTTAGAAAATGGGCGAAATTAATCTTTTTATATGCCTTGCAAATATTTCAAGTTTATCTAGAAGGAATTAGGGTAAACTATTGGTCACTAAGCTTTTTAGTATGTACCTAATAGTGTATACTTTACATATTTCGAAGATAAAATTTAAAGACTAAGTTTTATAATTACGAATAAATTTAAATGAAAAAGTTTTCGATTTTTTTCTAATTTACTTTTGATATGAGTGAGAATAAAAGAGAAATGTGACGATTACAAAGAAAAAACACAATTTTATGGCGAGCCGGACGCTGACTTCAATTGAGGACGATTCCAGCTGTTGACCGTTGAATTTGAAAATTATTTTCTCTTTATTTTGCTCTACGATATTTCTCTTGCAATCTGAATGGAAATCCTATGGAAACACCTATTTTTATATCATAAATAAAAATATGTCTACGACAAAAAATGTCGGCTCATTGACATCAATTGCTATCAATTAACAATATTCAAAAAATATGTGCGACCTCTAGAGAGATTATTATTATTATTATTAATTATTAATTGTAGAGAGATTATTATTATTATTATTAATCATTAATTGTAGAGAGATTATTAATATTATTATTATTATTAATTATTAATTGTAGAGAGATTATTATTATTATTATTATTAATTATTAATTGTAGAGAGATTATTATTATTATTATTATTATTATTATTAATTATTAATTGTAGAGATTATTATTATTATTATTATTATTATTAATTATTAATTGTAGAGAGATTATTATTATTATTATTAATTATTAATTGTAGAGAGATTATTATTATTATTAATCAAAAAAATAAAAATATAAAATAATAATAATAATAATGAATATAATAAATAAAATAAAATACAACAAATAACATTAAAACTTTGTTTTAAATAAGTTAAATAAAACTAAAAAGAAAAAGAAAAGTTCTCCCACAATGCAACAGAAACATTTTCTGTCGGAAAACAGACTTCGCGCCAGAGGACGCTGAATTCAATCTCTTCACTACCAACTGTTGGAAAATCAAGACGTCCCCCTCCTCTCTTCGAGACATTGCTTTTATAACTTCTTCCTTTAATCACATGCAACATTAAAACGCAAGAAACTAAAAAACACACACACTAGTAGACAAAATAAATAAAATTGTATGATTTTAATTTATAATTTAACAGATATTTACTGTTATTTAGGTGTATGTTTTTAATCTGTGAACACGAAACTATTTCTGTTAAGGTGTATGATATGTGTCTCTGACCCCACACCATTTTGTGACCCCAGACGTACAAATAAATAACATACTATTCACTACAAACATTCTAAAATTATTTTAGGTTTATGCTTGTGTAACTCTCTACATCGCGTCGCCCTCTACATGGTGAACATCTTTGTAAGAACATAATGTACTAAAGGTAAGTCTCTCTATTTCATTTTAAGAAATTGCTTGGACTAGTTTTTTACGCATATTTAAACCTTTCACAAGAGAAAAAAGTTTCTTGATAATCGCATTTGTTAAATTAACATAAAAATATGTCCATTATTTTTGTTTTTATCCCAAACTTTGAGATTTATGAAATATATTGATGCGTCAAATATTTCCCAACTGTTTAAAGTTAAATCTTAAAATCAATCAGTAAAAACTCAAAATTGATAATTAAAGCACAAGTAGAAAATGAAACGCAAACAAGGTTAAATATAAATTATATATTTTAAATATTATTTTAATATATTCTGATTGTATTATAATATTGAATATTTTTAATATATTTTGTTTCTTGTTCTCATTTCAGAAAAGAAAATCTATTTTTGGGAGTCAGTAAACCAATCAAATGCCTGTTTTGTTTTGTTTATACGTAGCTTGGTGTAGATTTTTATTTGATTCCTTTGTCATCATTTACTAAAGCGTGGAACATTTCCGAGCGAATATCGACAGATGCAAAATATCGATGCAAATGTACAATATTTAGAATAAGATCTGATTCTAGGGGAAAAAAATAAAATTACAATTTCAATTCTTATTGTTTTAGGAATTGTCATAAAGAAAATGGCGATTTGGTTGCTCGTCTCATTTCGATCAAGAAGACAAAAAAGAAAGTTTAATTATCATTAGGAGAAAAAACGCATTATTTGCCTTCAAGAACCATCAGCGACCACTAACACGCACCAGTCACTACTAAGAATCACCAACATCTACTAACAACCATCACCTACAATCAACACTAATAACCACTCACACACTATGAACAACCATCAGCCACCAAGAAGAACCATAAGCTATCGTAACGGCATGAGCCAAGCGGAGGTCTTGTTAAGATTAAAACCAGCGGGACCTGTCGTACAACTCTATACGGAACATTTACTCTCGACCGATGGCTATCAGTAATTGGAGTCAATTTCTAAGTACAAGAGCAAGAGGCTCAGACTGAAAGAAAGTGACAGAAGGAAGATTAATTATTTTTTAGACGAAGATGACAAAACAAAGAAAACTGTTGTCAATAAAACTGACTTTCTCACACAAAGGAAAACAGAAAGTGCAAAGTGGGCCTTGCAAAAGGAGATAGATGACGACCGCTGAACTGCACACCCCCTCACTTACATCTCAGCCCACATTTGTTTGCTTAAAGTAAAGTACTGCCAAGAATAAAATATGGTTTACTACTAGAAATTGTTTTGTTTTTCACTCGTTCGAAACGATCTGGCCGAAGGATAATTTTTAAGCCACAAGCGTTTGACTGAGAGAAACTGCACCCTGTCAACGAACCTGGTGTCTGGTCTGAGTTGCAACGTAGCAGGACTGAAATATTGGCGCTGTGACCAACGTCAATCTTTGATTCGACGACCCCAGTTGTGAGAAAGTGACCGAGGAAAAGAAACAAATCCCAGAGAGAGCGATCGAAAAAAGGAAAAATCCCAGTTAGTACCGATTTGATTTCTTGTTGTTTTTCTCTCGTCTGTCCGTTATGGGTCCCCGAATGTTTGCAAATGCGCTCTCTCATGTAATGAATGACATTAAGATGTCAGGTGTTGGCCTCCGAAATGATCCATTAGCTGCCATCTCTCGAATATCACAAGGTTCGATGGACAGAAGAAAATCTATCAAGAGTGGAGGAGAGATTTGAAAAAAAAAAGAGACATGGCCTTCCTCGTTGTGTACGGGGAAGGCCATGGACTTGGTGGGAAATTTCCTTGAGACAAGACCAGGTGCAACATGGATTGAGTTGGGGGCACTGATGGACCGATGCTCCGCGGAAACCGTAGATTCTACAGTGATCGTCACCGTGACTTTCGAACATCAGACAATAAGGGGGGGGGGAGTTAAGACGAATAAAAGTTTAAGGTATTTTCCCTGTTTAACAAGGCCTTTGTGGTTGGGCCTATTAGGGGTCCGGAAATGAAGAAAGTTTCTGGGTATATTTAGGAGGGGTTTGCACAGTATGTGACAATAAGCTACCCGGATAGCGACGTCGGAAACATTGATCCTATCCCAGGTCAGGTGTAAAAGATCCCACGAGGAAGTCGATCATCATAGCGGAAGATTAATATCCAGGTGCTAATTAGACATAGAGATCAGACTATAAGGGATTATCGGACCAGTCAGTCACCACTGCAGAAAGATAGCAATAGGAAAAATAATCCGCCTAGTCGAATAGTTTCAGACCGTCCACCTAGTTGGACAACCCTTGGCCCGCGTGCCAAACATAGCACACAGATGACTTTTTCTGGCACGTCGATCTTATTCATTAGATTCCCTTTTTGACTTAGTTTTATTCATTCTCCTCTTTCATGTATATCCTTATCTCATGTATTTTATTTTCGGACATTTACACATTGTGCAGAATGTCACAATCATCAGCTACGATACGATGTCATTCAAATGAAGAGAATATTAAAGAATTTAGAAAATACTCGATTGAAGAATTTGGCATAATTAAGAAAGACAATAATGCCTGATGCATTTTTCTCTTCCGAAACAATCTTTTGAAGAACTTCTTCTTTGAAGAGACATTTTGAAAATGTTTCTAAAATCTTAAGCAATAAAACTGAGAAGGAACAAATAGAATTAATTTCTCTTGAACTGAGAAAAACAAACAAACAAAAAAAAAGTGTGATACTTTTATGAACTTAGTTGCTGCTAGTTTTGAGGTTTCAAAAGTTATTACCCAACTTGGAAAGCCACTCAGTGAAGGAGGATATATTGAAGAAGCATGCTTAGAATGGGCGCCTTTCGTTTTTGACAATTTTTCAGAAAAAGGAAAAGATTATTCAATGCATTAAACATTTGTCTGTGACTAAGAGAACATGTTTTGGATAGGATACTTAAGTTGGAAAGGAATACAGCTGAACAACTGACAAAAGATTTGGCTTTATGTATTTTTTTTCTATTTGTGTGGAAAGTACGGACATTACATCATCAACTAGGCTAACCATTGTTTCTCGTTTTTGTAGAGGGGGGTGATGAATTAGATGAAGTGATCATTTTCCTTTGTGAACATTTAAATGATTTGAATATTAAATTACAGGATTCTGGTAAGACATTTGATGCTATCTTTGGTTACATAAAGGCTATTCAAATGAAACTAGAAGTTTTTAAGAGGGGTGTAGATAATGAGAAGTTTAGATACTTCCCAAACATAGAGAAGTATATCAATGATCTCCCAAAAGATGGCAGAACAGGCCGCCAATGTGTTCAAAAGCTGTTTGTAAACATCATGGAATCAACTGTTGAGCAGTTCTATACAAGATTTGATAAATTCAGAGAACTGGAAGAGACGGCAAAAAGTTTCCAGACAGTATCAAACAGGATGAACTAAACTTGCAAATGTTTTCATAGATAAACATGGATGATTTTGAAATACAGTTGATTAAATTTCAGAGTAGCTCAATTTGAAAGCAGAAATTTGTTGACCTTAGAATTGACTTGAAAAATATTGAAAAGGCGCGATTACAGATGGAAGTATCAGAGAGAAAAGAGGAAAACGAAATATTAAAGAGTTGGAATACCGTTGCAGAAAATTTAGTCTAATTAAAAATGCCATTACTATCCATGTTTTCATCTACATATGCTTGTGAATCTTTGTTCTCTGTGATGAATTTGTTAAGTTTCGTAACATGAGTAGCCCAGCGGATGAAACTAGTAATGCATGCATATCTCTCAAGGTTATGAAATATAAACCCGATATAAAATCTGTCATGAATGATGCAGCAGCAGCAGGAGCAGCAGAAGTCCCACTGATAATATATCAAAAGAGTCAACAAATTTTCTGTCTCTAGTTTTATCTGATATTTTCTTTTGAAACTGGCAAAGGTTCAGCGCTGTTTGAATGTAATTTTGAAAGTAAATAAATATATTTTATTTTTTTATTCATCATTTATAAGGAATTTAAAATCAGTAAAATGTTATTTTTAATAATTTTACTGTGTTTTAGTCATAAAAAATGTAGAACTGAGAAAAATGATTGATTAATTGAAAAAAAATAACCGTGTTAACTTTTTGTTGATTCTAATAATATTTAATAGTGTCTTTAAATTGTGTGACTATGTGTGTCAGGTACATTTATAGTTACACGATAATAAGAAAAATATCACAAAAAAAACTTTTTCGTAAAAACCTGTGATATTTTTTTTTCATTTAGTCAGTTTTACATGATTTACAAAATTTCTTCAGTACAATGTCTTTATTTACTGTGGGTGATTTTATCATTTAAAAAGTTTTTCACATACTGAAGAGAGATTAAATATGTTTCCAAACTATTTTTGTAGGCACGTGGGAAATTTTATGCCAGAGATTTGGCCGGTTTTGCCACTCTCAAAAAGGTTGCCTACTCCTGACCAAGACAAATAGTTTTGGAACGTACACTGATCACCTGTAGATGTCGTAAAGGGCACTTGCAGAGACATTGCAGGGTTCAGGGAAATTATATACGATCCGTCTGTAAGAACTTCACAGAACGGACAGGAGGATTACTAATGCCAAAAATAAAAGCTATGGGAAATCTTAGTACAGTTACAATTGACATTGATGGCGTAAGCTATAGAGCGTTGATAGATACAGAAACAGAGACTTCCATTATGGACAGGAGGGTATTTAACTCTATAATGAATACACCTTTTTTTGAAGATAAGCAAATAAACTTACAGCTAATTTACATAAACTTAACAGCTAACAGGACTATAAATTTTAGCAGCCAAACACAGATTCTGTGTGATTCGAATTTAAACAGAAATATTATTCTCGGTCGTAACTGGCTGCAGGAAAATGGCGCACGGATTTACTACGATTTAGGAGCTTTGCGTATCAATGATACATACACGTCTTTAGAAGAGGATTTCCTTACAGCTGCCAGCGTTAATACTGTGTCCAGTAGTGATAGTAGTGGTAGTAACCAGGGCTGGTTTTAAGCCTATTTGACCAACTTTATCAAATTGGGCGTCGCACTTTAAGGGACATCGGCGACAATTCCCGTTTGAAGCCTTTTCTGTATTCTAAGAGGAATAGACCATTACAGAAAACATGAAATGAGGAATGAGAAGTTCTTATTAATTTATTATACTTTCTATATTAACAGAAAATTTTCGTCATGTCACTTCTGTCAACAACCAAAAGATCATGTTTTTCAACCAAAAGATAGCGTTTGCCTATGTTTAAGTTACTCTACGATAAAAACAAGTTTTCTCTCATATTTTTAGTAAGTGCTGTACTTTAAGTTCCTTGTTTATTGGGAAAAGACTCTGTTTTCTTCAACTTAAGGCTATATCGTCATTTTCTGATAAGTTTTTGTTTTCTTCATCCTCAATTCATGGGCGCTTCAAAGATGGTGTGACAAGGAATTTTTTGATAGAACCTCTATGTTTTTATATTCCCACCTAACCTTAACTTTGGTCAGTGCTTGTTTCTGGTTACCACTTAAATATTTACACCCTTTGTCTCGATCTCTGCTTGTGCTTGCCATGATGTAAGACCTTTTATATTATTTGTTTTAGAAAAGACAAACAATGACAATAATCTGAAATAAAAATGTTAACAGAAAGGAAGGAAGGAAGGAAAAGGGAAAAGAAGGAAATAACATCAACATTAAAAAAGTTATAAGAACTATTGTCCCAGGATTTCAAAGTTTTGATAATTCGCCTTGTAAAGATTTTGTATGTATTTATTGTAATAAATTCTAAAGTATTATTGCCAAAATACGTGAAAATTGCAGTGAATTATACCGAATCGTATAAGGAAACCTTATGTTGTCCTACTCATGTATGTAAATAGACGATTAAATATTTTATCTAATTAATTAAAATTTGAGAAAAAACAAACAAATAAAATCACATATGAAAAGCGCTAAGTTATATAAATTTTGTAAAAATTCAGATAAAATTAATTTCCTGGCCTGACGAGAACTGCATTCTTCACTGCAAGATTTGTTTGGACTTTTACCGGCAATAAAGTGAACACTTCACAGCTGGGGGACCATAAGGACATTATTTCTATTTTTAAGGGTTGTTTATTCATCAGTGGTGAGCGCTTTTCCCGAGATCCAACAATGTCACTCCACACACACACACACACACACACACACACACACACACACAAGTAGCTAACTGAAAGAAGATTCAAAATAAATACAGACGATTACATTGCTACTGCACACAATATATCCTTAAATACCTAACAAAATATTATATCCAAAGAGCAATGATATACACGTGAAGAAATCAAAACCCACGAAATTCATAATCAACATTTAATTTAGAAATCTCCAAAAGTAAATCCTAGAATGAAGGAAACTGACTTGCCCCCATATCCCTTTGCTAAGATTGCAGTTGATGTATCAGGACCTTACCCTTGCTCATTATCAGGCAATCAATACATAATTAGTTTTATCGATTTGTATAGTGGAGGGCCTGAGGCATTTGCCGTTCCTAATAAAAAAAAGATGAAATCTTCGCTCATTTATTGATAGATTAAATTTTTCCTCGTTTTGATGCTCCATTGCAGATAGTTTCAGTTAACGGCACTGAAAACGTAAGTCACATTATGAAAGGAACAGTGGAAAAGCTGACGATTGATCATGTTACTACCTCGTCTTACCATCCTCAAAGCAACGCTGAAGTGGAGAGACTTCATTGTACGATGCACAACATATTATCAAAGAGAGTAGACGATAATGAACGCTCCTGGGATGTACACTTGAATCAGACGATAGCAGTGATAAGATTCAATGAAAACGAGACAACAATGTTTTCGTCTTTTAAACATATAGAAATGTAGTGTTACCTGTAGATAATATTTTACAACTTGGATGACCTTGCTATGGAGATGAACATCACCAAAGAGTTTTCCAGGAACAACATAAAGCTTTCATTAGAATGAAAGCAAATGTATCTAAAACGAAAGAAAAAGCCACAAGAATATGCAGAAAATAAGAGTAAAGAGATTATCTTTGAAATAGGAGAACCAGTATACTTCAAGAACCACCGGAGAAGGCATAAATTAGATAAAAGATGAAAGCCATATTATATAGTTATAGAAAGAACAGCTTATGGGTGCAACTACAGAGGCACACGCTGTCGATCTTCGCAGTGCAAAGGTCGATGAATGGAACATTCCAGAACGGAGAAATAGACTGATGCGAAAGGTTACCTTAGCGGCACTTATGAGTAACAGTAACTCAGAGGAGGGTATGATAGTAGATCCACCACCTGATATAATCAATAGGTTTCAGAGGATGCGTGAAAACCCTGAGGAAAATGTGCTGTGCCTCTGATGGAGAGAACAGTGATACACAGGGAGCTAGATATTAAAAAAATAATTAATAAAAAAAATAATTAATTAGACCTAAAAAAAAAATACAGAAATGTATGTATCTGTGAAAATATTAATGTAGCTAAGGGTGTTTTTTGTAAGATTCTCGACCATACGCCCCTAAAACCGACAAGAGAGAGAAGTGGTAGTCAAGAAGATCCGAAAGGAAAATTTGTTTTTATGTTTAAGAAAGGAAGAGAAGTGTGAAAAAATAAATTAGACAAAGTCTAATGAGAAAATTTCCCGAAATAATGGGCTCAGTTTAAATTTTTGGCAATGTGTTGGATCCGTGAAAGAAGTCGAGAAGGTCTTCAATGAAATTGAATGGACAGTGAGGAACAGATTCCAAGTATTAGTGTTGGCTAGAAATAAAAACTGAAAGTTATGGATAACACAGAGTGTGATTGCTCTGCACCATTTGAGCCACCACCACCAACAACCATTGGCAACAACCATCAGCCACCACGACCCCCACCACCAACAACAACCATTAGCTACCAACAACAACAAACATCAGACACCACCAACAACAACCATCAACCACCACCAACAACAACCATCTGCCACCACCAACAACAACCATCACCACCACTATAACACCCATCAGCCACCACCACCAACAACCATTATCTACCACTAACAACCATCAGCCACCACCACCAACAACCACCAGCCACCACCAACAACAACCATCAGCCACCAACAACAACAACCATCAGTCACCAACAATAACCATTAGCCACCACCACCAACAAACCATTAGCTACCACCACCAACAACCATCAGCCACCACCACCAACAAACATCAGCCACCACCAACAACAACCATCAGCCACCACCACCATCAGCCACCACCACCACCAGCCACCACAAACAACAGCCATTAGCTACCACCAATAACAACCATCAGCCACCACCACCATCAGCCACCACCATCAACAACCATCAGCCACCACCACCATCAGCCACCACCACCACCAGCCACCACAAACAACAGCCATTAGCTACCACCAATAACAACCATCAGCCACCACCACCATCAGCCACCACCACCAACAACCATCAGCCACCACCACCATCAGCCACCACCACCACCAGCCACCACAAACAACAGCCATTAGCTACCACCAATAACAACCATCAGCCACCACCACCATCAGCCACCACCACCAACAACCATCAGCCACCACCACCATCAGCCACCACAAACAACAGCCATTAGCTACCACCAATAACCACCATCAGCCACCACCACCAACAACCACCAGCCACCACCACCACCAACCATCAGCCACCATTGATCTTTTTTGCTCTGCTTCTTTAACTCTTAATAAAATCAAAAATCAAAAGAGATTTTGTTTCTCCCTTATGTCAAACTATCGTCCTTTTCTTTTCTTCACATTTCTCACAGTAACTTTTATAATCTTTCATTGATTTCATTTCAAGATAAAAATTTTTAAGCAACGAAACACCATTTATCGAAATCAAAAAGAGAATTAAAAAAATCTCAGTTCTACAACCAATTGTCTTTGGGTAAATTTGGCATAAATATTGTTTATGGAGCCATTTGGATTTTTACTCGTTCTACAAGTAGCAAGACTCAGCTTTTTTTTCTCTCATTATTTTCAATTGGTAAGACTAAACACACCAAAGTGCAATCATCTATTGTTTTGCTACAGCCGACACTCCTGATTGGTCGCTGCTTGCTCTGTTTTCAATCTAATCATTAAATTAGAACTGCTTCCAAAGAAAGAAAAGAAAAAGATTTTCCAATTATTCAGTGAATTTACACGTCTCCTAAAATGGCGATATTTGTTCATCTCTCTTGAATTTCGGTTATAAATTAACAGCAGGGACCGAACTTGTTAGCTTACAAATGGTTTATCAGATGAGTTTACAAATTTATGGTCAGTGGTTTCAAGACCAAAACGAGGAATAAAATTTGTATTCTACAGTGATCAGATTGTTTTAATATTTACAAAACTTGCCTAACTCAGAATATCATGAGGCAGAGAGGATCTCCAGTGCCAAGGTGAAACTGCTGAGAAAAATGGCTTACAAAGTCCTGGCTTTTTATCTGAGCTCAAACACTAATATTTGGTAATAGTAGGAAGTGTGCAACTATCTCAACCACCAAGCAGATTCAATAATTGTTTTGAGGAAAAAAAGACGACAGAATTTAGAGTGAAGATTTTCAGCTCCTTTCCAGCAAAATTGACATTTTTGAAAATCATTGTTTTTATTTGAAATCTTTCTCTTAACAATTGGAGAAGGATTTTAAATTTACACCTCACGTTTACATATCACAGATCATC
>OZ038481.1:137635526-137688026 GCA_964036315.1 Acanthosepion esculentum | reverse complement strand
ACTTTGCAAACAATGGCATTGACCCTTAGGTCATGCCAGAAAAAGTCGTAGGGGAGGTATGACAGGCTTTCGATACTCGCCCTCAATCAGTGCCACCAAAGCCGACGTGGACTTGGTGTGCATTCCCATGGGTATATCGGTTGCGTTCGCTCGTTCTTCTTGTCCGCCTTCTTGGAATAGTCGAAGTTCTTCCCATTGAAGAAAAACCAGATCATGTCTGATTTCTCGGGGTGTTTGAGTTTGTTGAGCAAACTCTTCACAAGGTTCTCCTAGGACATGTCGGCCATGAACTGATTAGTCCATTTCTAGCACCTGGTATGCTCATAAAAGATACGCCTGATAGATAGATAGATAGATAGATAGATAGATAGATAGATAGATAGATAGATAGATAGATAGATAGATAGTCGCCTTAAAATGTAGAACTACCAGTTACCATGCAGTGTTGATTTTTGTCTACATTGTTTATATCTGCAAGCCCTCTATCCTCGGAATTAAATACACATTGCTCATAAATATAGCAAATTTTAAATTGTGTGTGTGCGTGCGTGCGTGTGTGTGTGTGTGTGTGTGTGTGTGTGTGTAAAGAGAGAGAGGAAGAGAGAAAGATAGAGAGAGAAAGAAAAAGAGATGGAGATGCAGCTTTCACTGTTTACTAAACTTGCAGTCCGATTTCAAATCAACATATTTGACATCAATGTTTAGTTTTACCTTGACTCAAGTGTTAATCACTATCGCAGATTAGTAAAAACAACTCTCTCAACCAATAAACAGAATCAGGGTGGTGGTGGTGGTGGTTGTGGTGGTGGTGGTTGTGGAGTCCTGATGTTGCTGTTGCTGCTTCTTTGCAAATATACACCAGAAACCTTTCGCTTTTCAAAATGATTTATATTGATTTTAAGTCATACTTTTCTGAATTTTAACAAGCAAGTACTAAAAAAAGTTTTCCCACCTGTCTATATATATATATATATATATAATTTTCTGTCTATATATATATATATATATATAATTTTTTTCAACCATTTACTTATACTTACCGACAATATTATTTTTCTGAAGATGTCCCGGCCGAAAGGTAGCTTAAACTTTAATCGCTGTGATACTTTTGTATCCTTTTTTATGAATAAAATTTGATCCCTTATTTACACATCATATATATATATATATATATATATATATATATATATATATATATATATATATATATATATATTTGTGTGTGTCAACATCAACGTGCTTAGTGGCTGAGGTAACGGCGTATTTCTCACTGTAATCAGTGTTCGAGTTTAGATAACGAAAAAAAAAACGAGTTTGAACGCTGATTTTCGAAGTACACCAACCTTCCTACTTAACAGGCTGGCGCAACACTATCTTCTTACTCCAGTTTGACTCTATGTTGAATTAAACTGAGCTTCGTTGAGCTGTGCTGATAAAAGTGAACCTTTGCGAATTACTAATTTCAATTAATTCTTTCTGAAATGCTTCATAAATCTTCAATGACCTCCACTCACTAGAAAGTCTCACGTCTTGCAACAATTAATCTCAAGGAATCAACGTTATTAAATTGATATTAACGACAGACAGATTAATTATAATCGTCGGGATTTGTCGATTAACATAATCTCCTTCGATCCTAAAATAAAATTCAAAACTAGAATTATTGATTGTACTTCTGTGCAGCAAATTATAATAGTAGTCGGCACCCAATCGCATTTGGACATCGGGATCGTCTATTTCTCTCCTTATCCCCTTTCTCTCCTATGGTGACAGTAGCGGAGATGGCTGTGAAGCCTACTCTTGAAGACTTGTGAGCAGAATGACGGGGGGGGGGGTCTCTTAACAGAACGTCGCATATCGTCTTCATGTTGACGGTTGAACTCAAAAGTCTCGATACCCCACCCGTCGGATGGTCCTATGCCAGAAAGGATCATTTGCAGCAATGATTTTCCCATATCTCGAGGTCGATGTTAGCCTGTCTCAAGCATCGTTTCGGGCCTCCGCGTAGCTTCTTGCCGCCGGCGAGTTTTTCAAACAGAATAATACATGGAAGTTGAGTGGGACACATTCTGGACACATGGCCCGCCAGAGAAGGCGATGTTGAAGTATGGTAACCTCGATGCTGGGGAGAGATGTCTGAGAGCAGGCCTCTTTGTTGGTGATGCGGTCTTCCTAACTGATGTAAAGGATTCTACGGAGATTCGTTTCATGGAACAGCTCCAGACGTTTGATATACCGAAGATACAAAGTCCAGATCTCGCAAGCATACAGAAGGATGGAAAGGACCACGGCCCGGAAGACCAGCAACTCATAAGGCGTTGAATGGAAGAACGATTATTATAGAACTGTGAAAAAGGCTTACCGTAATTCCCCAGGTATAATACGCATTTTTTTCTCTAAAAAAAAATAAATTAGGGTGCGTATTATGCACAGGTACAAAAAATCTTTAAAAAATTGCCGTTTCATCGGTCGATTTCAGTTGCGAAATGACTACTCACCACAAGCATACGACAATCTAACACTAACATTCGGCGATTGTGACCCCATAGGGATGTCAAATACAATCATATGTACCTAACAATACTTACAAATGTAAAATGAAATAAGAATTATCATAAAACTAAATTAGAATAATATTATTCTATATTTAAAACCATATTTTTAAAATAAGAGTAGGAAACGCTGGCCGTAATGAAATTGGAGAGTTACAATTTATAGGGTTTGATTACCAAACAAGGGGTGCGTATTATGCGTGAGTAGAAGCATTTTCCTACACTTTCAGTAAAATTTTAGGGGTGCGTATTATGGATGAAGGCGTATTATACATGGGTTTTACGGTAACTGAATTTCAGTTGCTGATCTGAAGAATTTTGAAAATAGACTCAACATATAAGTGTGTTAAGAAAAAGATGAAAGCCGATTATTCCAGATTGAATGCCAAGAATTGTTTTTTTGAAGGATGAACCGAAAGAGTAAGAAAGACTAAAAATGCCAGAGATAAGGGTGTCATAAGGGTGTCGTAAGGGTGTCATAAGGCGGTAAGAATTTACATGACAAGAAGACGGAAAGGATTCACAAATAAAAAGATATTTATGAGTACAGGGAAAAGAGAGTGATCGATTCTTCTTTTATGTGTGGGAAACAATAGTTAGAGAACGTTTCACTTGTTGTTAATGGACGGTAAATAAAGAGAGAGAGAGAGAGAGATTTCTAAAGGTGATGATCCACAAAGTATTTTAGCGTAATAAATTACGGCTTTTGAAAATAGATGGCAATTGAAGGCCTTATCAAATGGATGATTCTCCCTCAGATGATATTTGCAGAAAGTTCAATAATTATAAATATTGATATGCGTTCTTTCTTTTGATTCAAAATCAATATAACAAAAAAAGACACTAATTTTGAATACTTACATTATTTACATTATTCGGACTGTTATCCTCATCTTCATTGCCGTATTCACAACGTTTCGGCCGTTGTACGCTCCGGCCTTCTTCAGGTGATTGGAATTTCGAATCGAACCCTTTATTTCGTCCAACGGGGTAGATTGTTCTAGTTCCACGTGCCATGCCTCTTCTGGATGTCTCAGTTATTTTTCCTTTAACTCAATTCTCCAAGTTTGGTTTACCACTGCTGTCGCTTGGTATTGAACTCACAACTCTTTGGGTTTAACCACTGGATTTAACCAACGTTTTTATCCCCTGGGCCACGTGTTCTTATATCAGAAATATAGGCAGATACTAATTTTGAAATAAGATGCAAAAGAGACAAATTATAAACTGTTCGTTTGACCAGGCGAAGCGGAAATAGGTTGAAAGCAAGAACTAGGTGCCGATGATTGACAAAATAAAAGCGATTGATTCTTTTTAATAGTTGGGAAAATGTCATGAATTCATCTAGCTGACTCAAAGAATGGTTCAGCATTTTCTACGATTCCTTAAAAGAATGGCTAATACAGTTTCACTAGACAAAGATTACCAGACACTTCCATACAACCACCTGTTACTAACCATACACTAAATACGATATTGACTTTTGTAGACTACATCACCAAACTGACAAAAAAAAACGTCAGGGAAAGCAATCTTCGGGTTAATCTTCGATACTTTTCTCAATGAACGCTAATTCTTCGAAACATACTCTGCTGCTAACAGATCTTTACTTTTTTATACCGCAGTTTAACATCGGAAATTAATTTGCCTTTTTGCTTGCTTCTTTCACAGTAGACGACATAAACTGTAATTGGCAAGTCTGATGTAACTCGAAACATTTTGATTGAACTCAAGGAAGATTAAAAAGAACTTAACATTCTTTGCACCAAAATATCCTGTATATGATGATGATGATGATGATGATGATGATGATGATGATGATGTTGAGGGGGTGGGGAATCTATTTCTGATTTCTTCATCATGAAATTTGTATCAGACAGCAGAATATTAGTACCGAAAAAATTGTTTGTCACGCTAGAGTTGCTTATTTATATTATTGCATTTTAGTGTTCCCTCTACCGACACTCGCAAAAGAACAGGCTTGTTCACATTTAAAAGATTGAATAAAAGAGGAAAAGGTGAAAGCAACAAGCTTTTCATTTTCTTTCTTATCCTTTTTATCGTTTTATTCGTTCTCCTCCAGCTTCCTTACTTTCTTCCTTTTCGTCTTCCTCTCCTTTGATTTTAGCATTTGTTGAGTGTAAATGAGGGTCTGTCTGTGGATGACAAATATATATATATATATATATATATATATATATATATATATATATATGAGAGAGAGAGAGAGAGAGAGAGAGAGAGAGAGAATTAATACAAATATAATGTTAGTCACTTAGCTGATTTTGTTACCTTCAGTATCCCGATTCCAGAATTTCGTAGACTAACCCGTCCGTCTACTCGTCAGTTTACTGCTTATTTTTCTTTTTTATATGCACTTATCATTGGTGCAAGATTTTTTTTCTCGCAGTGTATATGTGCATTTGACCATCCACCCGTCTGCGCGGATGTGCGTACGTGAAGAATGTCGTGATTATTTGTCCTTTACGTCGTTTTTTTTTATTTTACCCTAATTCCTTAACTATTTCTCTCTCTCTCTCTCTTTTTTTTTCTTTTGCTTCTTTTTTTTTAAATTTTTGTCATTTGACTTCCGGTTCTATTTAGACAAGCTGCCGTTGCTAATTTTTAAGCGCTCTAGTGATAAAAATATAGTTTTAATGTGTGGTATATTTATGGGTAAAAGTGCTCAAAATTGAAGATAGAGTGTATGTAAATGTAAAATTAGACACACACACACACACACATATATATATATATATATATATATATATATATATATATATATATATATATATATGTAGTGATGATTTTTAATTATGTAATCCGTGGTGCTATATTTCGGTATTCCAGTGGCAAATTTCTGACCAAAGCTGAGTGCTTCTAGTTGTGTATTCGATAGTTGGAATTTGGATAAATTTGTTACTAGGTCTTTTCTGCCGACCTTGGACCATTTGCTATTATTAATGAGTTTATTGAGTTTGTTTTGCAAAACACGGACTTTCTTCTATTATAGTTGATTGATCAGACTTATCCAAATTCCAACTATCGGATACACAACTAGAAGCACTCAGCTTTGGTCAGAAATTTGCCACTGGAATACCGATATATATATCTTTAAATAAGCTCAAAGTAACGACAAACTCTTATTTACGAGCCAAGCGAAAAACGCGTCAATAAATTCAAACAGCAAGGGCGGGCTATTATTGTGGTTTCGTATATGTGTTGTTTGATTTATTAAAATTGTCATCTTTGATAATAGCTTATGTAAGCCGAAAGCTTAGATAGGATTCAAACATGTGTCAATATGGTGATTTCCTTTCGTCTTTCAATGATAATGTGATTAAGCTTATCAGACAATACGAAAGGAACTTACTTAAAATAAGTAGACAAAACTTGTCTATATTATTTAATGAAACATGCATTAATGAAAAATTGCTGCCACAATATATATATATATGTATAAGCAAACGTATTGTTTTCTGTTTTCAAAAGTAAATTATTTTCATCAAGTTAGCCGAAGATCAAGTTAATCAAAAACGTCCTAGCCGTTTTTGATTTATTAGAAAAAATGTATACAACAAATCTGACACACCGTTAATCCTCAGAATAATCCCCATCGGCATCTAGAACCTTTTTCCAACGTGCCTCCAGCGGCGTAATGCCCTGGCAGTAAGAATTTGATATCTTGGACGCAAAGAAGTCTATGAGTGCCTAAGTCTGCCTCATTTGTGAAGGATTTTCCCCGAAGGTAGTTGTCCAGAGAACGGAAGACGAAGTGGTAATCCGTTGGCGCAAAATCCGGGGAGTGAGATGGATAACAGGTTCTCCCAGCCAAGTTGACGTATGGTATCCATGGACACCCGAGCCACATGAGGTCTGGAATTGTCATGGAGGAACAGTAAGCACTCGATCAAATATGAATACATTGCGGTGCCGAGGAAGCAACAAGAAACTGGCTTAACTCGTTAGCTCACGACAGTGTATGTGGTACATTGTATATCTTCCCTATGCGATGCAGGTAAAGTCTGACTGTTGCATCAGAAACCTCTGGAAATGTTTGGCAAGCTCGCCACAGGCTCGTTTGTTGTCCTTCTTTATAGCCGCCTTCAAGGCCTCATCATGCAGGGCCTGTGACCGGCCACTGCAGAGTTCATCACAAAAGGACAGATCCCCCGACCTGAACATTTGGAACTAATACCTGGCGGTCCGTTCATTTACAGCATTATCCTCAAAGGCTTGACGTATTCGGCTGCGGACAAGGCCACCTTAAAGTCATAAAGCAGATCTGGAACGAGCTGCTTCGACACCGCCATGTTTCCACGCCGCTACTCGAGTTATGACTGATGTGTGTGCGCAACGCACTTGCATTGGTCAAGCGCAATGCAACCACCCTCACTGATTTCCCATCACGCGACGCACTCATTTGCGTATCAGTGATCACTTCATCCCACACGACATAAAAACCGCCAAGGACTTTATGGCTATCTTTTATATATATATATATATATATATATATATAAGATTGAGGAATCGGAGAGTTAAGTTTTCTATATTCACTTACATGTAAAATACCTTTGGGAAAGGTATGAATCCATCTCTTTTCCCCAAAGCCATAGGTAAATAGTAGGACTGGAGTGGCAACCAGTCTAGGAGAAGGACAACTCTCAATTCAAAACCTCAAACCAAGGGTTAAATAACATCACCAACCCAAAATTGGCCAAACGTGGTAAGTACGGCTACACTGCTGACACATGGCCAATCAGGCTGTTGTTCTCCCAGCTGGGGTGGGAAAGCCTTGGATTTGGATCAAGTGCACTTTCAGCAGGCCTAAGTGATTTTACATATATATATGTATGTATGTATGTATGTATGTATATAGTGTGGCTAAAACATTGCACTAGACGCACAGATGTTTCATTGATTCTAAGTGGCAATGCCTAGAAGTGACACCCTGCTCTGAGGTAGAGTATACAGATACTCGGCAAATGTGACAATCCAAAAAGAATCTTATTTCTGAAGTGTACTGTTCTAATCATTTATCGATTTATGAGCTTAAGTCATATGTGACATCATAGGATTTATTATTCAAGCATAAAATTTATTCAATAGAATGATTAAAATTGTTAGATGAATGAAGACTTCTCTCACTAAAACAGTGATATCATCTTCTGCCACTTCTGTTTGGCTGAAGGATAGACTGTATAAATGATATCAAGTAATGAAGCATTGTTGAATCAAGGTCATTGTGATTGAGACTGGTGATATGGTTCAAGTAAACATAATTCTTTCTGTTATACAATCAATCAGCTACAAGAACCTTCATGGGGCATAAGTTAATGTTTCATTCATTTCAACCTCATCCACAATTCGCAGCTTAAAGGACAAAATCAATGTTATATATATTACAGATTCTGGCAGTAGGAAAAAAGGTTTTGTAAAAAATATTTCAAACATTGTGCCAACTACATTTAAGTCAGGTATACATTGGCAAAGATTTATCACTACCCACTGATTTGACTGCTACTCCACCAACCTCAGGATATCATGTAATTATTTAAAAACAAAAAAGTTTTTTCTGTGACTAGGAAAAAAATAAAAATTAGGTGATTTAGTGCCAAATAATTGACCTAAAGTTTGTTTTAGCAAGTTTCAGTCTTCCATCTGTATGTTGTACATAACAAATTAAAAGGGGATTGTCACAGGTCAGGAATTAACACATTCCTTACTTTCTATCTGAATTTTTGAGATGATGAGTTATTTAAA
The DNA here is from genome assembly GCA_964036315.1 of Acanthosepion esculentum. Lineage (NCBI taxonomy): Eukaryota > Metazoa > Mollusca > Cephalopoda > Sepiida > Sepiidae > Acanthosepion > Acanthosepion esculentum. The sequence goes on along the minus strand of OZ038481.1, from coordinate 137,679,711 downwards.
TTTGAGTTAATGTCCTCGTCTTTGTTGATATTATCACTTCTTCAGGTGTTTGCCAATCCAGGTAAGCTTCAGGGAATTTGAACCCATTATTTTATCTATCAGGATCAATAACTCTCATCCCACTGTTCAGGTGTTGGCTTGTTATCTCTAGACATGAACATTGCGATGAAAAAAAAATCTGTCCCCATAGACAAAGAATTACATTTTTATGCAATATTTTGTCAACAGGGCACTCTGTATTGAGATTTAAATGTTTGGAATATTTGGCACAATTCCTGTTAATTATGGCATTGGGTTGAAATTTATGATTCTAACAATTCAACAGACCAAAGAAACGAGGTTTTATCACAGGTTCTGGTAGGAGAACAGTCAAACAAATGACCCCAGGGTGAGATGGATCATCCCTAGTATGTGGTGGACTCTCCCATCGTATTTAATGTATGAGGATCAAGCAGCTCGGTTGCTAGAAATCGACAGCCAGATGACACCAGCACATATGATTTGATTATAGTGGTGAAGGCTTTCTGCAGAACCAACCACACTTTTTGAAGGGCTGAATACAGAGACCTGGTGCACTTTTATACCACAAGATCCCCAAACGACCTTCCGCAGGTTTTGAATTCAGAGTTGTCTTTCTCCTAGACCAGTTGCCATCCAAAGATATAGAACCCAATCTGTCCTGCTAATTATCCTAGTATGTAAAGTTCTCGTTAATATCATTTTATACAAACTTACAATATTATTGGTTATTACAGAAATAGTTTTTTTATTTATTTTGTTCTTATGAAACTCAGATAATGAAAGCTCTTCAGAACCAATATGACAAAGTTTTTTATCACAAGGATTTCTTTCTGGATCAGTAAAGAAACTATTGGCTGAATGGTGTATACACACCTCCCACACAGTCATTTAAAAATGTTTATGTCAAGTAATTATTAACATGCTTTGAAAATTTCATTAATATCTTTCAGATGAAAATACTTTTTAGTGCTTTTTCCAGGTCATAAGTGATTAAATTCATTAAATGTGATTTATAATTCTACAGGAATTAATAACTCTCTTATCTGTTCGAGGCAAGGCGGGTGCTGAAAAGTTTGCAGCACAATGAAAGGGATTCAAAAATTCATGTTTGATCACTTGGTCAGATATCTGGTGTTGTGCTGATGTACATCTCAAGATTCTTGACAAAATCCAAAGAAGGATCTGCAATGTAATCGGTCTTGACTTGGCATCTCAACTTCAGTCACCGACATGGTGTGGCTTCACTCTGTCTTTTCCACAAATATATCCTGCCTGTGGAACACCCGTTTAATTGCTTCCCTGATAAGTACAATCTTCAAAAATTTAAATGCAACATCAATGGCCATCTTTTGTTTTCTTGAATCCTGTTCATCTATTTCCTTTCTTCCATCCTCCCTACACTCAGTCTTCTCTTGCACTTTCACGCACCGTAACCCACTATGTACAAGAGACATTCCCGCCTTGCTTGGGGTAAAATGATTTTGAACAAAATGCTTCTCACTTTACTGACAGATTTTGGAGGAGTTTTAATAATTCAGGAAATGTCTGTAAAAATTAATAAACAGCAAATATTTTGCTGAAAACTTCAAACGTGGTTTTTTGATCATTGTATTTTAAATTAAATAAGTAGATTACAAAATTTCAGCATTTTCTCTTACTTTTGGGATTTTGTTTAATAAAATATCATTTTAGATATGTTACAAATTTGTGAATAAAAATGACATTCCCATTTTCTTTTTTTAAAAATTTTTCAATCTCACCTTCAATGAAACCACGATTCCAAAAACAAGCCCAAAGCCCAACTTTGCCTGGCACAGGACAACAAAAGCTAAGCACTTTATGAAAACTGAAGTTGGTATAATAATAGTGGTCTAAAGACGCTCTACTTGTTAACTATCACTTTGAGAGGCAGAGTGATTTTTTTTCAGGTCTGTCAAAAATATAAAAAGGTTATTTACTTTAGTTTAAGAGCCACAAATGTAGAGCAGCCTGTGAAAATTTAATTCACTATTCGGTGCTAAGAAACTGTGATACCAGCTTGTTAAACATTACAACACAATAAGTTGTCTTTTTCATATATTAGAAAAAAGGAGAGAGGCACCTCGAGGCAGTATAATGGTTAGCAAGCTTGTCTTGCTAGAACAATTACGACTGAGGAGGAGTCTGATCCTCACTGGGTGCCCCATACTTTCGGCCTTGTGCCACATCTAAGCTATGCTTGGAAAATCACTATAAAAAAAGGGAAGTTTAACGATTTGTTTCAGCTGAAATTGTCATTTTAGAATTCTTCATTAATAACAAAGTATGCCAAATAAAAAGGGTTTCAAAAAACAAATTATTGTAATATACAAGATGTGCTGAAAAGTTCTCAGCCAAACTCATTTCCCAAAATCAGCAAATATCAGAATTGGTCTGGCTAGAACTTCAGCATCCACTCATAATTCCAAGAACTGAAAATAAGGAAATGAAAATTACTTCTAAAATAAAATCTGTATTTAAATAACCTAAAAAAAATTGTTTTATTTTTTTACTTTTCATAAAAATTTTGAAAATAGTTTAATGCCCAAACTTATCTCGTACCGATTTAAATTCTTTTCTATTTTGAAATCCAAAAAGTGCAGCTGAATTACTTAAAATTATATTCAAATTTCATTCAGAAAAACAGGGGAAATTTTCAATAAAATCTTTCAAATTCTCCTTTCTCAATTGCAACAAGTTCAAAATACCTTTTTATTGCTCAGATATTTATTCACAAAATGCCACTGCAAGTAACAGTTGCCATAATTCCTGACCATTCAACTGATAATATCTTTCTTTCTCATCTTCAATGCAAAAAACAAATTTTTAAATGTACAAGAACTTTTTAGATAAAAAGTTACAAAATTTAATCATCAAATTCATTTTCTAATTTCAAAAAATGACTTGAGCAAAGCAGGAGAATTTTTCTTAAAGCACATGTAACAATGACGCTTTCTTCAAAATGATTAATGGCATCAAAGAGTCTTTTTATTAAAAAATAAAAGAAAAAAGATTTCATAGAATGAAATTTGGTAAATTTTGTCAGATAAAAGACTATCATTGTTTTTTCAAGAATTTCTTAAAAAGTGAGTAAAAATCAAAATGGCTCAAATTTTCAACTTGAATAGATCAAAGCAGAAAACTTATCTCTGCTGACACTTAAGAATAATCTAAAGACTTCTTGATTAACATGTTGTCTTTCTTAGACTCTTCATATTTTAACAGGCGTCTAATTCAATAGAACACCATGACCTTAGTGAAGTAATAAATAAAACATTGATTTCATATCAAATGTCAAGCGAGAACAATGATAAGCTAGAGTAATTAATGTGATTTATGATGCCCAACTTATCCTCAGAGATCCCAAGAAACTCTCCTGACACATCATTTTGTCTTTTAGTTGAAACGATGATGATGATGCCAAAGAGAACAGAAGCTTTTCTCTGGCAAAACAAGTGCTTGATTAAGTGTTCCACTTTGTCTTATCACTTTCACTTTTGTTTCAGACATCATTATCTCTCCGACAAAACACACAACTCCTATTCTAAACTCACTACCATCTCTGCTTACTGAGACTACTCCTAACACAATCTATAAAAACCATCCTCTAATCATAGAAGAGTTCCATTAACAGCATTGCAACATTGTATGAAGTTAAATGCTTTCTTTTTAGCTCACAACACACACACACACACACACACACACACAAAGTGGATATTGAAGTCAACACCCAGAGGCGACATTCCATTTCCTGCTAAATGCAATCATCAGGCCATGTGCATTGTGTTTTTGTTTGACTATTTATATATACAGGTCAGTGATGCCTTGTGGGTTGTATTATTCTAACAGTTATTTTGGTGATTGTCATTTGTCAATTTGTTTATTTACTTTGTTTTCATTTATTTATTTTTCATTTATTCTAGTTCATTTTCAGTTTTTGATTTTTAAATAACATAGTAAACTGTAGCTGCACTGAGAACATGACACAAATAATAAAAAGGCACAACAGGGAAACGATCAACAAACCACTTGAACAAATTAAACCCACATGTAACTGCAGAATAAAGAATGAATGTCCCTTAAACGGCAATTGCTTGCTAAACAATGTAATATACCAAGCTGCTGTAAAATCAGCAGATAACAAAGAAAAAATATACATAGTAGTAACTGAAGGACTCTGTAGACAAAGAAACTATGCACACAAAACATCCTTTACAAATAGTAAATACACAAACAGCACTATGATTTCTAAACATATATGCAAGATTACAAGCAAAAACAAAATCAGACCAGAAATCTCATGGAAAATAAGGAAAAAAACCTCAGCCTAAAACTAAAATCCATCCAAAAACTGTAAACTCTGCATGGAGGTAAAAATAGTTATAATTATCTTCCCAGACCAAAACAAACTACTAAATTAATGATCAGAACATATCTCAAAATGCAGACAAAAAACAAATTTTTGCTGTTACTTAAAAATCAAAAACTGAAAACAAGAATAAATGAAAATAAAAATAAACAAAAACAAGTAAAATAAATTAATCCAAAATAAGTAAATAAACTAAATAAATAAACAAATTAACAAACCCACCAAAATAACCACGAGAAAAATGAAATAGACTACTCACAATGCAGCACCGACCTGTATATATAGTCGAGCAAAAACACAATACCTTAAAACTATATATATATATATCTAACGAAATATATTTAGAAGTAACTATATAGGAAGACTAATATTACATAATCTTTGTTTTTTGCTTTTAGAAATGTTGCTATGCACACATGAATGTGAACACATAACTGTATGTCTATAACTATGTAACTGAACTGGAACATTGATACGTCCTTTGACATGTATATGTTTGTATATGGAGAAATGGACATGCATGTGTTGTATTTGTGTATTGTGAACACATATTTGGAGTGGGCGGGTATGGATATGTATGTATATATACTTGTATGTATATAGGTGGGTTTTGGGTTTTTTTATTTGTGAATATATATAGTTGTATGTATATATGGGTGTATATATGTATGTGTGTAGGTATGTGGGTACATGTATATGTGTGGATGTGTGTATATATATGTATGTGTGTGTGTGTGGGTGTATGTATATAGTGTGGTTAGGGTAGGGTTAGGGTACATGTGTGTCGTGCCATACATATGGGATTGCGGGTAATCTGTGTATGTATATATGTGGGTGAAGATATAATAATGTAAATACGTTTGAATATTGATGTTTTTTGCATACACTAACATGTGGATGTATATATATATATATATATATATATATATATATATATATACATACATGTGGATGTATATATATATATATATATATATACATATATATATATATATACATACATGTGGATGTATATATATATATATATATATACATGTGGATGTATGTGTATATATATATATATATATATATATGTGGATGTATGTATATATATATATATATATATACACATGTGGATGTATGTATATATATATATATATATATATATATACACATGTGGATGTATGTATATATATATATATATATATACACATGTGGATATATGTATATATATATATATATATATATATATACACATGTGGATATATATATATATATACATGTGGATGTATATATATATATATATATATATATACATGTGGATGTATGTATGTATGTATGTATGTATATATATATATGTGCGTATATATATATTTATATATGTGTGTGTATACATATGTGTGTGTGCATACATATGTGTGTGTATGTATGTGTTTATCTACATGCGTATGTGCGTATGTATGAGTATATATATATATATATATATATATATGTGTGTGTGTGTGTATGGATATATATGAGTATATATGTGTGTGTGTGTGTGTGCGCATGTGTGCAGATATGTGTATGTATGTGTATATATGGAGTATTATAAAAGAAGGATTTACAATTCTGTTATTAATGTTTTACCCCATTTTTTCCTTTAATATTCTCCAATTGGAATTGTGAGTTTAAAATTCTTTATAATATGGAGGTAGACTGTTCTAGTTCCACGTGCCATGTTTGATGGATGTCAGTTATCAGTTATCTACTGCTAATTTACACCCTGAAAGTTCTCCACTGCCTGAACCGGGTATTGAACTCACACTCTTTGGGTCTGTCACTGGATCTAACCAACACCTTTATCCATTGTGCCATGTGTCCTTGAGGACATCTGGGTATGAATTTCTGGGTATTATAAACCTAATTTTCAGCAACCATTTTTTACCAGTACTCATATTGCAATTTTGCTGTTATCATTGCATGTTTTTACCAGATCTCATATTGCAACTTTTTGTTATCATTGCTTTTCTCTGGCACTCCTTATTACTGGTTCCCATATTGTATTTATTTCTATGCTTGGCCGACTCAGGAGATTTTTGTGGCCTAGCATATGTGCTGATTCCTTAAGTTTACGAATTTTCCAATGGTATTCCCTGTCTATGATCTCAACATGATCCCACAGGGGACGGTGATCTCCCTTCTCTCTCCATATGTGGTCAGCCACGCCTGATTTTTCTACTTCCCCTCGTGTTACAGCTTTCTGGTGTTCTTGAAGCCTTACCTTGAGGGGGCAGCCAGTGACAGACCCAAAGAGTGTGAGTTCAATACCCGGTTAAGGCAGTGGAGAACTTTCAGAGGGAAAATTAGCAGGAGATAACTGACATCCATTAAACAAGGCTCGTGGAGCCAGAACAGTCTACCCCAGTGATCGAAATAAAGGGTTCAGATTGACATTCCAACCACCTGAAGAAGGCCGGAGCGTACAATGGCCGAAACATTGTGACAAATATGGCGACAAAGATGAGGACAATAGTCCAGACTAATGTAAATACTGTACATAATACCTCATCTCAGAAATATAGACATACATATATGTGTAAGTATGCGTAAACATTTAAAAAGATATATGTAGGTATTAATACATGAAATTACCCGTGTATATCGGTACATGTGTACTTGTATGAGTGACTGCACATGTAAAGGAACGTATGTATGTGTGAAACTTGCATGGGTGTGTATACAATATATGATATTACCTTAAAAAATCACTCCATATTAACTTAAAAACTAAACTTTAAATAAAAGAAATTACCAATCTAAAAACAGTCACAAATTAAATTCAAACTGATAGAGATATCACCTTAATAATCAATTGCAACTAGAAGTTTTTTCTAATCGACTATTTCATATTAAATCCCCAAAAAATTTTTGTAATAAAGTTTTAAAAAAACTAACATCAAATTAGATTCCTTGTAGACTGTTTAAACATTCAATTTTACATTGGTTCAACTGAAACATATTTATAATAATGATGTGCAAAATAATGGCAAAAACTAAATCTTACAATAGTAAAAGGCGAAAGATGCAACGTTCGCTCTGTAGAAATATTAACTTTTCTAAAAAATTTAAATATCTCTAACAAAAGAAATGAATTGATGGTCACCTATAGACACATAAAAAAGAAACATCTCTTGAAATATGTTTGCACTGAATTGATTGCAATTTTCATTTTTTAATTCATTTACTTTTTCTTTATATTTAAAATTCAGTGAATGATTTTGTATGTTTGTTTACATTAGTAAATTTCTTTTTACTTACAGGTTTATGTTCTTTTATTAAGATCATATTAAATGAAAAATATATTAAATACATATTAGGTATATGTATTTTCTGTATTTTGTCATTTCTTTTATACTGGAGGCATGTGTATATTTATATGTATATCTTTATAATTACATGAATCACAGGCGGGTGTGCAGATGTGATGTTCTTTGTCTATATTTACACTTTTTCAATATATTGGAAGTTGCATATTCACACCCACACACGTGTGTTTGTGCGCGTTTTTAAGTACGTGTTCCTGTAAGTAAAGGTACACACACACACACCATGATATTTTTGTGGACATTTGTATATTTAAAAGTACTTATGTGTATATTTGTATTTGACTTATAATTATATTTTTGTAGTTGGCAAAGTTTAAGTGTTTATATATTTTATTTTTATTTATTTTTACACCCCCAACTCCCAGTAAATAAAATGGACTGCTCCACTATCATTATAGTAGTGTGTGTGTGTGTGTATATATATATATATATATATATATATATATATATATAATTCAAAGAAAAACGGACCACTTTAAGGCTCCATCGTAATAGCTCATTTCACCAAGGACTTAACTGTCCTTGGATCTTCAGACATCACTTTCAAAAGGTGAAACGAAAAATGAAATTAAAATTTACACTTTTGACGGGCAGTATTAAGCTTATATAAGTTAACATACAAGGTAGCGAGGAATGGTGTAAAAGTTCTTGGTGAAATAAACTATTACAATGGAGTCTTAAAGTGGACTGTTTTTCTTTAAATTATTCGCATTGAATTAACATTGAGCTCTCAGGATTTCATCCTCCTTGGGGATTATCCATATGGGTTACCAAGATTTTCATTACTTATATATATATATGTTTGATTGGACAATCTAGATATGTCTATTTATTTTAGTCCTCTCCTGTTTGCATATCAATTTCTTAGTGTTGGTATAAAGTTGATGGAGAAAGACGGCGTAGCTGTTTTTATATTTTTTATTGTTTCAAGTATTTTTAATCTCATTCAAGATCATCTTCAGGTGTGAATTGATAAACAATAATTTTAAGTTATGAATATGTAAGAGCATGAACGCTGTTAAATTCAAAAATTTGCTATGTAAGGGAGGTAACTTAATTTATGTAAATTCTTATTAAAAATTGTAATTATGGGTTTTAAAATATTTTTTAACAATTACAATTTAAATATTTTAAAACCTTTGCTGTTTTACACATTTTAGAACTTTGTTGCTAAACTCATAATTGATTTTTATTTATTTTTGGTCATAATTTTTTTTATAAAAAGGGCTTCCAGAATTTGTGTTTTTTATTTTTGTGCAGAGTATACTTATATTGTCAATTAAGTCAAGACTTTCATTTCATATGAATGACTATAGTTCAATCTCAAAACATTTAAAAGGCACATTTCTGTCCACATTCACGATTTAAAGAAATTGTAATCAATACAGATATACTCCAGCACAAAAAAAACCCCCAAATATCTGGCAACAGGACTCTGCACCATACGACACAAGCAGGAGAACCTAGTCATGGTTGTCAAACAATTTCTGCGAATACATCATCTCTTACATCTGGCCACCTACCTCCCCAGACTGCAAACCCCCTGATTATGTGTGGGCCATAGTTGAGCAAAAGAGCAACAAAACTGAAAAATGAAAATGAACTGAAAACAAGGATTATGGCAGTATTTACCATCTGAAACAAGGAGGCCATCCAAAAGAGTTGTTTGAGAATCCAAAGTCATTTGGAGGCCGTGGTTGAAGCCAATGGCGATCTTATTGAATAAATTTACTCTTTAGTATTTCAAGATATTTTTGTGTAAGTTTGGTAAATATATCCGTTAAAATGAGATATCAGTGTTATTTTCATTTTTGTGTCATTTAAACGATAATTTATCCATCGCACCATATATTTATTTCACCCCAAGCCATGCAACACTGCCACTAGCCTGCTGGGGGTGGGGGGTTACAGAGAGTGAAAGAGAATGAGACTGAAAATGTGGAGGATTAAATAAAGGACAAAAAAAAAAAGTTTCAAAATGACAGAAGATGGCAATTGACGTTGCTTTTAAATTTAGAGAAGCAAGAAATTGGAAGGGAGTTCCCCAGGTGAGAAGTGTGAGACAAGAAACTGTTAACGTGGCAGTTGCATCTAGCTATATCAACAGTAAAACGATGAGACTTCAATGCCCATCTAGTAGCACACTTGAATTCATTTAATTGAGGTACCAGTGGGAAAAAAAGCTTGTCATAGCAGTTGCCATGAAAATATTTGTAGAAAAGATAGAAGGTAGCCACAGTACGTTGATGAGAAAGTGATAGAAGTCAAGATGCCTGGTCAGGATCAATTAAAAATGACAGCACTTTTATTGATATATATGGAAAATTATGGAAGATTTTGACAATAATGGGCTCAATAGACATCTAGAGTGGGCATATATGTCTGTGTTTGTGTGTGTGTGTGTATAAAAAAAACAAATGCAGAAGTAGTAAAATGTGTAGATTTTTATTTAAGCTTCAAAGAAGGGGTAGAAAATTGACTAAAATCATTTGGGTTTTTTTTGGTTTTTTTATTTCTGAAACTGGAACCAATGCAGATGTACAGTGTCCACCTGAATGAATTGTGAGATGATCACAAAATAAATAAATAATAAGTAAAAACCACAAAAAATTTGTCTGCTTCTAAGCAAAAGCCAAAGATTATCATCAAATTATGTTCATCATTTATTTTAGCAAAAAGAAAAAAAAATGTTCATTCACACAAAATCAAATCTCATAGATTTCGATTACTCATTCTAAAAGAATATCTAAATGAGCAATGAGAAATTAAAAGAATTAAAAAAAAAAAAAAAAAAATTTACCTGCTCCTGAGAATTTTTTTCTCAAATCCAATTTGGAAAAGCAGATAATTTTTATTCCCACAAGCCAACAAATAAAAGAATGGAACTAAAGATTTCTTGCTTGACATTAAAATCAAAAAATAAAAATGTAAATCGGATTTTGTCAATAAAATGAAAGGAATATACTTTTTCATGTAGCTTATCATTTTGGAAAAATCATAAAATTAAGTCTTTGTACTTCATTTTTAGAAGAGATACCATTTATGTCATGTCTTTGAGTAGAAAGAAAAAATAGGCATTTTCTAAAGAAATATTTTAAGTGCTCCTTGAATCCAGTAAGAACAAGTCTTGTACAGGAAATTATTTTGGTGATGTGGAGATGCAGACTCTGATCACCTCTGTTTTATCAAATTGCACAGATCTAGAAATTTTTTTTTTTTTTTAACTCTTCATTCGATATTTTCTCAGGTTGTTTTATTTTTCTCATGACAAGCAAGGCACTTTACCCAAAAGTGATCTTTTCTTTCACCTTTCCAATTTAAAAGGCAATTGGCATGAGGGAAAAAAATCAGTTGATTGTTCAAAGCTCATGTTTCTTGAAAACATTCACAAATAAAATATTAATAATATTAAAACATTAAGGACAAAATAGCTAAATATTGAAATCATAGGCAGATTTTATTTAATGACAAGAAACACAATAAAAAAAACTTATGCCCTGAACAAAGGATTAATCTCTCACTCTCTGAGCATGGAAAAAAATAATTTGAAATCAATTTTTTGTAGAGTTAAGGAACCCTCCCCCCAAGCCTTTATTCTGATTGAATTCTCTTAATCATGTTGATATATGACTAATCAACCAATACTGTCATAAGGTATTAACTACTTTTTATATTTTAAATGCAAAATATTTTACATATTTTTGTAATTATTCAAAATACTATGTAAGAAATTTCTTTTTCCTTTTGATGGATTTTATGTATTTCTTTGATTAGTAATTAAAACTTCATAAGTTTCAATTCCAAATATAGATTTCTTTTTCTGAAATTTTGCATCAATTCAAAAAAAAAAAAATTAAAAAAAATCTCTATTGTTATCAGCAGATGATACTTTCAGCACATAAAATCGATTCATTGATAGTCAAAAATTATTTTCATTTAAATAAACCTCTTGAAGCTTTGAATAAAAATTATTCTAATGTCCAAATTCAGATCACATCCTCAAATTTCAGGGGCAAATGATCAACTCTCTCGTCATTGTCTTTAGCGTTTTTCACAGAAACAAGGGAGATAACAAATCATTTACATAATTCACATTAAAATAAAAATCGCAATTTTTCATAGATTTTTTTTTCTGATGAAACGAAGCAGATAAAAACTCAAGTCAGGCCCACATAAAAGAATTCATTGAAAAGTCAATATTTATGAAACGTGTTTAAGTTAATGTGTTTAATAAAAAGATAGGGAAAAAAAATAAAAGGAATTTTAAGAGGCGGGGAAAAAAATCTCTGCCCTTGCTTAACCAACTTTTCTTTAAGAAAGTCTTTGTTTTTTGTACATAAAACTAAGACTGACAACAGTAATTGTACAGAATTAATTCACCTATTGAACCCAGTGTACCAGTTTTTAGTGTCTCATCACCAAAAATAATTACATAGCCTAATCTGGAAGTAGAATTTGAGCAACTTTATACTGGCCATTTGCCATTCTTCACAATTAAAATAGTGAATATTTACCCAAAAATATTCAGGGATGGTGTATCTGTAAGAGGTCAGTTGTTAGATGTCAACAGATTAAGACCTTAAAACATTGTGGCCAAAAATCAAATCTTTTGCTTGGACGAAGCAAGAAAAGATTTGGACATGTCTTTCTCAGACAGGAAAACAATTTTTGTAAAAGTAAAAATAATTTGGCAAAAAAAAAAGGTCAAGTAAAATGGCATGGAAAGATAACTATTGGAAACTATTATTGTCCTATACTATTTATGAAAACAATGAAAAAAAGAAACCTAATACCAACAGAATGTTGGCATCTGTATTGAAAAATCTGCAAAATGAACTGTGAGTGACAGTTCTAAATTGTGAAGCTTTAAAGAAGATAAAAACAATCGTTGAAAGAGAGAAAGATAGATATAAGTGAGGCGGGTGGGTGGGGGAGAGAGGGGGGTAGGTGAAAACTTTACATTTAATGAAAAGAGGAACAGCATCAATTGATCTTTGCAGAAAGAAGCCTTAAGCTGTAAGCCCTAATTTTAATGGTGGTTGATGTTCCACTGTTTCACATTACTATCTTGACCAACTGATATGACAACATTGTCATTCAACCAGAGAACACGATTCACCTGGCTCATTTTGTGGGCACCTGAAAAACAATTAAATAAATTCATAAACATTTTTTCAAACAGCAAATAAACTTTTTTTTTCAATAATTCAAATTACATTTTGATTAAATTCAACATGTAAATTCATCACTGACTTCATCCTTTGTCTCCAAAGCATGTAACTCACACGAATACCAGTCTCCCACCATCACATTCTATATTTTAAAATTTTACTTTTTCAGTATCAAAATATTTTCAGATTTCTCCACAGCATCTCATAACAACGAAATCTCCCAAAATAGATTAATTACACAGCAAGCAATTTTTCATTTTATTTTAGGAAGAGGAGGAATATATTTTACCTTTGATAATTAAAGGTGCCATCCATTGTTTAGGGTTATGAACAATAATGTTGCTGTCAATTCCACCCGTAACAAAATGAGTGCTGTCTGGACTCCAACTGACGGAGTTTACTCTGGCAGTATGATGAGTAGAGTCATGGACACGCTGTTGTTAGAAACAAGAGAGATACAAATTCATTAGCAATGTAAGACAATATTAAAGGTTTCACAGTAAGAAACAACAGTGAGAAAAAAAAAAACAATCATCTTTTCTAATAAATAAACTCAGAAAAGATATGTAATTAAGGACTAGAAGGTCGTTCTGAAAAATGTTTTAATAATAAACACAAAGAAAATTTATAACTGGAAATTCAAGGGTTAAAAAAACTAACCTTAAGTTATGTGATGTGTGTCGATACACACAAGAGAAAGGGATAGTCAAGGGAGATAATTTATTATTAGCAGCAACAGGACATCAGCAAAATAAGACTTATAGGTTCTTCTGATTCTCAAATATTGAATAATAGCAAGGCAAACAAGCACAGTGAGATGTCCATAAACAAACATTTCAAAACAATTGGAAAAGAAAAAAAATGCCTTTTTTATAGTTACTATACAGTTTTAAAAGAAAGTCGAACATTCACTGAAGTAATTAGAAATTATTTCCATTCGGCCACATTCAAATTTAAAAAAAAAAAAAAAACTTAGTCTTGGACTAATAAAACTCAAGAAAAAAACTTACCGAGTAATCAGGCAAGCTGTAGAGGTTGACACGCCTGTCACTATTGCAAGATGTCATGTACTGTCCATCAGGAGAAAAGGATATGTCTTTAATAGAACCACTTTCTTCTAATGATTTGATTTCTATCAAAGTGAAGTTGTTCACTTCATATAAATGAACCTTGTTATCCTAGAAAAAAAACAATAAAAATAAAGTTTGCATATCCACTAAGTAAAACACATTCACATACAACAATGCTTGAAACATTTTAATTTTATCAACTGCTAATACTCAAAGAATTTTAAACTTCCAAATCTTTTCCTATTGGCTTAAATGTCATCCAAATATTGTTTATTCCTTGTCTGGCAGTTTTAATTAACCCCTTTACTTTCTTGAGGTCTTCTCACCATACGCACAATCAGTCTGCTTTATCTTGTACCATGTCTTTCTTACATTTAACCTTTTATATTTCTAACAAGAAAAGTTAATTAGAAACTGCACGATTGGTCAATTTGAAAGCCGAGAAATGAATTAAACAAAATGAATGGAAACTCACATCTCCACCAACAGCAAGTGTGCCTCCATTTGGGTGGAATGCAATTGCTGAACTCTCAAACTTCATACGTTCAGTAAGTACAACTCGTTCCCCATCCAAAAGTACAACCTGGAAAGAGAAAAAAACACACACAACATGCAAATGGGTAAATTTGTTCTCTATACTTTCTAAATTTACTTCTGCACATGCATTTTTATTTTGATAAGTTATCCATTATGATAAAACCTCCAGAGTTATAATTAAATCTATAAATACAAGTTAAACAAAGCATTTACTACAGCACATTTTGATCTACAAGAATTGAAGAACAGAAGTAATCCACAATCAAGTTACACTAGAAAATATTTCTTTGCTTTTTTTTTCTTTTTTTTAATGTCTATGCAATAATTAATTAATCTTATATGAAGAGCTGTAGTTCTCAGAATCAGTAAAAGGCGGGTGATTGTTAATGGTCAATTTGATGATTCGAATTAACTATCAAACAGGTACAAGTGGAGTAAACAAATTCTGTTCTTTCAATAAAAATAACTTTTATTCCAGGCTTTTAAAATTATCTGTCTGTGTAAAGATAAACTTTTATTACATGACATTATTGATCATCTGTTTGTTTATGTGTGTGTGTGTGTGTGTGTGTGTATATATATATATATATATATATATATTAAAGTGTCAATGTCTAGATTTCAGCGAATATTTAAATTTGAAACAATAGAAATGTTACATCTAACTCAACGCCGTCTCTCTACCTCCCTACACTGCCCCCACTTCGTGAGTTTCCTTATTATTGCCCGTCATAAATGTGTAAATTTATTTTCATTTTTTCATTTCAACATTTGGAAATAAATCTGATGATCCACTGTCCTTTGGAAGGGCTGTGGTGAAATAATTTATTATATGGAACCTTAAAGTAATCTGTTTTTATTTAAAATATATATATATATATATATATATAAATATATATATATATATGAGTCTTTCTCTCAACATGCTCCCTTACCATCTTCAAATTTGTGGTGTCACTTAATATCCATTTTAAAGAACCACAAGGTTTACTTGAATCAGCACCAAGAAAAATCTCATGCCTACAAGTTAAATAAAATTACTTACATGGTTAATACAAGCAACAGCAGTCAGATTCCTGTGGTTGGCAACTGCACGAGGTTGAGACTCTAATTTAATGGAAGAAGTTCTAGAAAGGAGAAGAAATAAAATAAGGACAAAATGCTTTGATTTCATATTTTCAAAACAAGTTTTTAATATTTTATTCATTGTAAAAACTATTAAAAAAAACGAAAAAACAAAACAGTTGAATAAAATGACAATTCAAATATTTTTTTTTTTTAAACTATTACAAAAATAATCCAAAATTAATTTGAGTGAAGCATTCTTAAAAAAAACTCTTAATAATATTAATAAATTTGGGCAAAAATCAATAAAAATGGTTGTTATCAATGTAAATAAAATTTTCTTTTTTAAATTAAAGTTTGCCAGTAATGAAAAGTATTTCTGCTTAAAGAATTCTCATTTAGATGTAAATCTGAGTATAAAAATATAAAAACCAACAAAAAACAAGAAGTCCACTTTACCCATATTGCTTTGAGGAGATGGAAGTGAATCGAATTGTGTCATCCATGCTGACAGAGATCAGATTGTCACCTGACACTGTCAAATCTTGAATCTGTGTGCTGTGACCTTTGCCAACAATTTCATCGTCCAAACCAGAATTTGCATCCCAATAATGTAACAAGTGTTAAGGATATTATCATCTTCATACTAAAAGAAATTTATACAAACCAAAAGATCCAAATATCTTGTAATAAATAAAAGATTATATTATTATTTGAATGACACCAGGATTCATCCAATCGGTCACATCTTTTGCAATCACATTAGACGTGATGCTCTTTGCATAAATGCTGACAGTTTTGCCTTGAAACAATAGCAAAACTAACAATACTTCACAAATGTGTGTCACATTTTGAAAATTAGAGCAAAAATCTCACATAAAATTTTTCTATTTCTTGACATTTTTCTTTTAATTCACGATTTTATAAGAAATAAGTTTTAAGAAGAAAAAATGTCATGTAAGTTGCCTATTTTTGTAACTTCTCCACTTTTCTAAGAATTGTTTCTTTTTATTAACCTGGAGACATAGATGTTCTCCACCCCATAAACTATTAAGAGTGTCTGGGTAGATTAAATCTCCCACATGGGATTTGTCAGAGCAATGGATGTGCCAATGCCTTCTTCAAGTAACATTGGACAGGTTCTACTGGGTTATAGGGTATCAGTAGCAACATTCAATCCCTAACCTGACCTGTAAGAAGTGCAAATACACACGAGTTTCAAATAGACGGCATTGGTTGGTCGAAATATTTTTTTATGATTTTTAGTAATGAAATGGTTTGTCCGAGAATTCCCACTAACTAAATTAATGAGTGGGAAGAAATTTCTTGAATATTTAATAAACTCAAAATTAGTCATCTTTAGAGGCTCTACTGATGGATTGAAATCACTAAGTTGTCTTTTTCCTAGTTTGGTTGTTAACCAAGGCTCAAGAGTCCAATTTTTTCCCTCCTATTGCCTCCATAGCTGGAGAAAGAAGAGATGAGTTCATGCCTTCCCAATAGTCTAAGTAAGAATTTGAATTCAGTTTGTCAATTCCATTAACCATTAGGGGACAAGAATATCTGCCCCCAAGAAGAAAGTGGGTAGAAGAGAGATTTGGATAATATAAGTAATAAAAACAGATTTAAGCATTGCTGTTAAAGATATAAATTTGAATAGGCTTTCTAAGCAAACACTGCCTTTTTTGTTTTGAATAACTGGCAGGATTTTTTTTTTTTAATTACTCTGATGTTTAATAACACGCCTTTTTCCTTTTATCAAAATAATGGAAAAGATTTTCTGTAGACACATTTTAAAAATTTTTTTAAATTTCTTTTCTGTGATCTTTGTTTATTCTCCATCCAAAACCAGTTTTTGTTTTGTTTGTGAATAAAAATCAATCTTATATGATTTCAGCAGCAATTAACTTTTGAACATATGAAATCATTCCATTTTTGGTGAAGAGTGCTAAGAACCCCCCCCCCCCTCCAATATCTGATCCTCTAAAATCTTTCATTTTCCTAAAATTACCAAGAATTCTACTATGAAAAAAAAAAAAAAAATTATTATATAAGAGTGTTACCGATATACCTAGGCATGTAACAAGTTAAAGTCAAGTATTATTTACTCCAGATAATGACACATACATTTATCTCATTTTGCATAAATAATTTTAACATTAATTTGATGACAATAAAACAAAAGCTTAGAAATTGTTAGATGACAATGACAGCATTTTCAACAAAAAAACGTAACAAATTATAAATTATGCACAAAATAAAATTTAAAAAAAAGGATATTAATATGACCACTGCTGCATCCAGTGAAGATTGTGTTGCCATCAGATGTGAAAGTCATCGCCATTATTGGCTTATTATGACCCTAAGAAGGAAAAGCAACAGCAATAAAGAAAGAGAAGAACAAAGAAAATTCAATGTTATACAAAATAGTTTCAGCAAAACTTTGTAAGCAATAAAGTTCATTTTTAGAATCTATCAATCATTATCATTTCCCAAAGAGATTTTACAAGCATTTGCTGTCTGTTAAAAGAATGCCTAGTCAGTGACATTCTGAAGTTTTCTCTTATCAGCAAAGCTCATGCTCTAATTCAAGAATTCAACAAAAAGGAAATAAATATTGACATTTGTTTGTCACAAGACAAAACATGAATTGAAACAAACTAAAATAAATTATCTACATCTTTATAACAGAAAAAAAAATATTTGTGATTTTCAGGAAAATTCTATTTGTAACGAACACTGAGATAAAAAAAATTACAGAAGAAAAGAGAAAAAATTTTACTTAGAAGCTTAAATAATAACTTTTAAAGAAAAGATAAACATTGAATGTTAATTGTTTTTAAAGAATTTTACAAGAGAAACTTTTGACTTTCTATTTAACAGCCTTTAACTTCTATTTAGAAATGGTCACTGGTAGAAAAAAGCAACAAATTTTTCTGTGGCTAGGTGCCTGAACATTGTCAAATATTGAAGCAAAGCACCTGCCTTTGACAAAGTGATTTCCACCCTAAGAAAAGTATTATTGGTTAATCAACTTCAATTATAACAAAAGAGTCAATGCATTTTCATAAAGTCTAAGAAATACTCTGTAGGTAAGTACAAGACATGAATTTTTACCACTTCCTAGGAACTGGAAAAAACAGTTGTCAATGAATCAAAAGCCACTTGTTAAAAGTAAAAATGTTTTGAATATATATTAAAGCTGGAGTCCAGAGATCAATTTGAAGATCCTCAAGATAAATTAACAAGTCACTTTGAGGCAAAGAAAATGTTTTGACAAATATTGAAGACTTCTTTTTTCTGACAATTCTAAAGTAAAATCTGAAAATGTTGCACACATTTATAAAGTAAATGTTTTTATGTATTCAATAAAGTAACAAGAGTTTACGATTTAAAATACAAAATGCATATTCTAGTAATAGTCGCATTGGTTTTCATTCAAACTAGTTGATTTATGTACTGCGTTCTCTTTAATTGTTAGTGACGTACTAGTAAAGTATTTAGAAACAAAAAGAGTACTGAACTGTTATATAGCAGTGAATGATTGACAATCTTCTCAAAGATGAAGAGCTTTGAAGCAACAGAAAAGTGGTTCTACAGAAGGATGCTGAGAATGCCATGGATCGAACATGAGAACAACAACAAAGTTTTAGAGAAAATGGAAACAAAAAGGATACTTATGCAACATCAGAAAGAGACTGTTGAAATTTCTAAAGGCACTTAAGAAAAGAAGCCTTGGAAAATCTGATACTCACAGGACTGAATGACGACAAGAAGGACAGGAAAATAATGCATAATCTACTTGGTGAGCTGGAGTAAATGGATGGTGGAACAGGGTTTAGGATAAATAACAAAAAGACAAAATTTATTAAGAGTTATAAAGGACAGGAAATAGTGGAGAGCTATGATTGCCAACGTCCTGAAGGAACAGTATATAGAAGTAAATGTTATCATAAAAGATAATATCAACCAACAATAATCATGCCTTGTGAAATGGAGAATCAAATCTCAATATCTTCTCTGTTAGGATATATCTCCAAGTTTATATATATATATATATATATATATATATATATATATATATATATATATGAAGTGCACAATGAGAGATAGTAGTGATTAAACAGTATTCAAATGTAAAATAACAGCTGTAAAATTATATATATATATATATATAAATGTGTGTGTGTGTGAGATTCATTAAAACCAGTGAAAGTTCTGAAATACTTATAAATATGAGAAAATTTCACATTTCATATCAACCAGAAATTAGAAACATTATTGGAAGCCTTGAAAGGATAAAGAAAAAAAAAAAATCCAAATGGAATGTTTGCTGTTTTTATAAAGAAACTTTATATATATATATATATATATATATATATATATATATATATATATATATATATATATATACACACACACACAATGCAACAGATCCGATTTTCTGCTTCTTCAACTTCTATATCACTTTCAAACAATCTGTTACAAACCTCACAAAAGTAAGAAATGGTTATGGTTAAGGAGCTTGGCACTAAAAATCATCATCACTCAGTAAAAAAGACTAAAGGTACTTACTTTCAAAACACGCATTGGTTTCTCAGGGTTATTCTTATCTAGATAATTGATGTATCCTGATAGAGAGATGGTGATCATTGAATCTCCTACCCACACACAACCCACTTGCATATCGTCTGTTGTTTTTCCCAAGGTGAATTCACTGTAAATATAAAAATAAAATGCCAAAATAATATGAAACAAAGAAAAAAATATTATAAATGCAAACTACATTTGAAAAAAAAAAAATATTCAACTAAAGAGAGAAGAAATAACAGATTTGTCAAGAGATGTGTCACCTCCGAAAGGTCATGAGTTATAAAGAAAGAGATGTTATACACACCTGGTCAAAATCTTAAGACCAGATACAAAAGGGTTTAAAAAAACAAAAAAAATAAAATATAAAATACTGTTACTTTTGTCAAAATATATTTGCGAAACATTTACATTTAATTAGAAAATATAGTTTATCAACAAACAAGTGAAAATTTTAAGCTTTTAATTAATTAAGTTAAACAAACATTGAAAAAAGGATTTTTTTTGGTTGGTCATAAAGATAAGACCATGTAAATAAAAATAGCAAACACAGAACAAATAAGTCACAACGACAATTTAATTCTCAGTATATCCTCCATTTTTGTGAATTTGAAAATTCACTTTGGCATAGTCATTATTAACTTCTGCATGAGGGTGCTTGGGATGCTCACCCAGGATGCATAAACTGCAGCATGAAGAGCATCCACAGTTTCAAATTGTGATCCATGTTTATAAACATCCTTTGCCATCCATCCCCAAACATTCCAGATTGGGTTTCAATCTGGAGAGCGTTGTGGATTGCAGCATTGTCCTGCTCGAAAATCCAGTTTTCTCCACATAGAGGGCCTTCAGTAATTAGCGATGCCTTTCTTAACATGTCAATGTAACTAACAACTATTTGATAGCCTTTTACCTCCTATAATTCAAGAGTTCCACTGTACGAAAATGAACTCCAGACCATAATTTATCCACCTCCACTGTGTCGTGCTGAGAAAATTTCTTTTGGGACATCCTTTGCATGCCAGTAATGCTGAAAACTGTCTGTGCCATCAAGATTGAATTTTTCTCGTCTGAAAACAACACTTTCTTCCATTTATCCACATCCCAAGTTTGATAATCAGAAGTATTGTAAACGGGAGGTTTTATGGCGAAGAAGAAGACGAGGCCTCTGCAGCTGTTTCAAGTTCTTAAACCCTTTCTTATTTAAATGCCGTCAAACTGAGAGCTGCATTCAGCATCTGTATTCGCTTTTATCTGATTTGATGTTAGGCTTGAATCTCTCTTAACTTCTCGCCTAATGCATCTGTCTAGAGATGCTGAGATTTTATTGGGGTGACCGCTTGATTTTTTAGAAGCAAATGCATCCAGATTTTGAATGAAATTAGCAATGACAGTTCTGCTACTGCCAATTTCATTTGCAATGGCTCGTTGCGAAAGACCACATCTTTCAAGTTCAACAATCCTGCCCTGTTCAAACTTTAAAATTTTACCCTTAGCCATTTTAAAATCTGAAATTTAATACTGGAAATGAGCCACATAGATGTCCACATGCCTAAAGCTATGAGCACATTGACGAGTTCTAAAATTTTTGTGCAGCAATTTATTTTTTTCACATATAATCTTATCTTTACGACCAACAAAAAAAGATCCTTATTTCAATGTTTGTTTAAATTAATCAATTAAAAGCTTAAAATGTTCACTGGTTTGTTGATAAACGACATTTTCTAATTAAATGTAAATGTTTCGCAAATGAAATTAATGTCACCAAAGCCTTGAGTTTGACTAAACAAAGTAGTCATGTAATTAAATCCAAACTAATTTTTAAAACATCAATCAGAGTATAATTCAGATATCAAACTGGATGACAAATGCTTTTTTAAATACTAATCAGATTTGACAAATAGCTACTAACAAGACATAATGACAGGATGATATGGAAGGTCCTTTTTACTGGAAGTCGCAAAAGCCCTAAGCAGATATCAATTGCAAATATATAATGAGAGAGACACGTTAGTTTTAATAAAATTACAAGTTATAAAGAAAAATTGGTTTCTGCAAGAAAGACTAAGGAGTTGTTTTTTTTTTTTTGAAGCCAGCAAAAAAGAGGATTTTTCAAAAACCTCAAAATTGCATTCAGATGTAGATTACCTATTTTGCTTAGGAAATAAAAGTTATAGAAAAAGTGAATGAAATGAAATGTATAAGCTTTTTGACTCTCATAAAATTTAAAAGCATTTATATGAAATTGGTTTTATTTTTTCTCCTGATACCAATGGAGGCACTGTGAAATTTTCAACGTTCAGAATGTGTGGCTTGTATAAAATAATAACAAAGATTACAGTCATCATCCATCAAAGAAAAAGTTTTCTCTGCAATAACACACATTCATAACAGATAGAAAAAGTTCAATAATGAAAAAGTGATATCAATATATCAAGAAATAAATGGCTGATTATTTAGAGCTAAAATATCAAAGAATAACTATTATCATTTATCTCTTTATTGATAATTCATCATTGGAAAATAGATATCAGGCATCCTATTGCTACAGCTAAGTAACTTGTTTCTTATCAAGTCACTATGCCACACCCATCCATTGTTGCGCACGGAGCCTTGCCGGGGGTGTGAAGGTTTCAAAGTCATTAAATGTGCATGGATATTCAATACTGAGGGCAAACGAGAAGATGATTCATAGTTTATGATTGCCCGCATTGGCAGTTGGGATCAACGTCAGTGGCATATCCCAATTTCTGAACATTTTATGAATCTATTTATAATACCCAGAAATTCAGACACAGATGTCCTCAAGGACACATGGCACAGTGGATAAAGGCGTTAGTTAGATCCAGTGACAGGACGCAAAGAGTGCGAGTTCAATACCTGGTTAAGGCAGTGGAGAACTTGGAGAGGGGAATTAACAGGAGATAACTGATAACTGACATCCATTAGACATGGCACGTGGAACTAGAACAGTCTACCCCAGCGAGCAAAATAAAGGGTTCAGTTCGACATACCAACCACCTGAAGAAGGCCGGAGCGTACAATGGCTGAAACTTTGTGATAAATATGGCAACAAAGATGAGGATGATAGTCCAAACAATGTAAATAATGGAGAAAACTCTTTTATTCAATGTTGACACTGCTCAATCCTTTTATGATTATGTGACACTGATGCTGTGAGGTGGTCAAACATTAATTCTAAGCAGAAAAAAGGTTACGCCCAAAATGAAATACAAGCTGAAAGATAGAAAAAGAGAATGGAAGACATTCCCCCTGCTAATGTGGAAGTGAAGAAAGGGCCATCTGGGTTGCCCCAACGAACTGGAATGATGCACCAAGAGTTTACATTTTTTTATCTATCGAAAATCTAGCATGCAGGTAAAGCAAACTGGGAAATGACTATTTCTTTTTTGGGAAATTAGAAAAACACATGTCATTGGTGAAAAGAGAAGTAGACAGGAATTATATTTTCGTTAGCAAAAACAAATTGAGAAATGAAAACAGAGAATGAACCCACTGCGAGGGTTAGGGTTATGAAAATCTATCTGTTATAACAGGCAGGTGATCTGGTTTATGTTTTCGCAAAGACAGCGGCCGGCCCACGGAGGAAAACTAACATGTCTCTTTATTGAGAATTTAGGTAAACAAATATATTTTCATTGACGAAAACAAATTAGGAAACAACTTTTAACTATCATTACATTAAATGGTAACCATGACCAATGATGTGACCCTGGTTAGCAGGTGATGTTTTTATTATATTTAGAAAATTCTCTGATTCAATATTAATAGAACTCAAGGGTAATTCTATGTCAAATCTTCCAGGGAAAAAAAAAAAAAAAAAAAAGTCACCCTTAATTTTTCTGAAATTTTTCCCATTCTTTTGACTATGTTAAAGTATGACAATACCCCAAATTTGAGCTCGTAATTCCCAAAGATTATTTTATTTGTATCCATTTTTAGTTTTCCCCAGTTTTAGGTTTGCACAAAAAATCTTGACATTTTGTGATCTATGTTTGTGTGTAAAATTAGTTCTAGAGTTTCCTTACTCCTAAAACATTTGCTTGTGAAAAGCTATTTTGCCAGAAGAATCCAAAAATGCCATCAACAGAAGACTCAAAATTTTAAGTTATTAATGATTTCTGATCTTTTCATAGCAAGATTAATGGGGGGGGGGGGGTTAGAATCCCACACGTGGCAGTGCATCGATGATAATAAATTTTTATTATTATTTCATATATTGAACATTATTTGTACCAAAAAGATAGTTTGGTTAGTTCTTAGTTTGCTCAGAATAGAATCTATAACATTAGTTGAAATTTCGTACTTTTATGTTTTAAGTGTTTCTGTTCAGCCATTGAATAAGGTCTGTAAGGAGCAAAATAATTGTCAGAGTGGAATTGAAATATATTTTTGGGAAATATCTTAATTTGAGGGGTTCATGACATGTCTGTCTATCTAACAGCTCTGAGGGTTAGGGTGAAGGAACTACAACAGTGTTGGCTACAAGGCCTAAAGAGGAAGGCAAAAGGCCTTGTAGCCAATACAGTTGTAGTTCATTCACTCTTAACCCCCTTACCTAATAATAGACTAACTTTTTTCTAGGAATTCTGGTAATTCTGCACCTCTGCAAAACCCAAGCTAACTAAAGTTATAAACAAATTGAAATATGACTTTTTGCATGCTTACAATGTTGAAAAAACTGAACTTAGTAAAGAACCATGCACTTAAAGTAATGATGATGATTGTTCAAAAACTGATGAACTGGATCAATTGCATACAGCTATGATGAAGAAGGTGAAAACTGCAGATCCATAGACTGAAAAGGTACGAATCTTGACTCTTGTACCCGATTCATAGTCCCACTCATTCTGTGCTAACTACTTCAATATTTCTGAATACCTCATTTGTACAGCTTGAGATTTGAAGAAGACAAAAGGTACACTCGCAGTCCCAAATCCTGATATGAAGATTCTCAAAGTTCTGCTCTTTGCACCCAAAATGGTGTATCATTGCCAGCTCAAGTGCTACTCATTCACCACCAGAATACAGTTCTTTCGGTGAATGCAATCAACTGGAACATAACATACAAAGATCCGATCAGTAAGGTGGGTGCGACCCATCAAACAGAATAGGTATATTGCATTGCTGTGAAAAGTGCCTTGAATCTAATGCACTAATGGAATTTGTGGATGGGGAGTTTCAATAATTTGAGACTGATGCCAAATTTCATTACTCACAATGGCAATCAACTGACTGCTACACTTTGGTAATAAACAGATTCTAGTTGAGGCAATTGATGCTTTGGTAATAAACAGATTCTAGTTGAGGCAATTGATGCTTTGGTAATAAACAGATTCTAGTTGAGGCAATTGATGCTTTGGTAATAAACAGATTCTAGTTGAGGCAATTGATGCTTTGGTAATAAACAGATTCTAGTTGAGGCAATTGATGCTTTAACTAAACACTCATGTCACGCTAAATACCTAAAAACAAAGAAAGAAAATTTAGCAAGAAATGAAGCCATTATTCTAGGTGATTTTGCAGAAAACTATCAATTTATAATTCAGGATAAGGCTTAAGGGTACCATTAGAATAAAATGTATTGCACTATACGTCAAGTAGTCATTTACTTCATTAACAGTCATGCTGTTCTTCCCCATGATTCTGTGTACTTTGTTTCAGATGATAACCATGACACAGTTTTTGTTTATGAAGTACAAAGATTAATAATCAAGTACATTAACAAATATCCTGCTACTGAAAAATTATATTATTTTTCTGATGGTTGTGCACTGGGCAATACAAAATTTACAAAAATCTCATTAATCTATGTCACCATAAACAGGATTTCCAACTTGGTGCTGAGTGGATTTTCTTTGCAACAAGTCACGGTAAGTCACCATGTGATGGAATTGGAGGTTTTGTCCAGAGACATGTTGCCAAAAAAAGTCTACAGATGCCATTAAGGGATCAAATCCTTGATTATAAGACATTCCTAGATGTTTGTAGGATAGATATTCCCGTGATTCAAGTTTTGGACATTGAGCAGTCTTGTATGTTGGCTGTTTGAGATACACTGACAGAATGCTTTGAAATGGGTAAGACTGTTCTGGAGACAAGGAGAAGTCATCATTCATTCCAATCGCAATGACAAAAATTTCTCACAAGCTAACAAGATGTATTATATACATTTGACTTTTGCAAGGATGAACCAAACATGATTGTACCAAATCAAATGTATCTTCATATTTAAGCTGTTTATGATTCTGTTTGGGGGATAGGCTTAGTTAAGATGATAAGTACAGAACATGGTGATGTTGAAATCCAATTTTTACATCCACATGGTCTGAGGAAAACATTTAACTAGCCTTCAAGGAATGACATTTGCTTTGTACCACTAAATAAAGTTTGATGCAAAATTTTACCTCTAAAATCAGCAATTGCTACTGGAAGATCTTACAAGCTTTCAGAGGAGGATTTCGTTAAGATAGTAGCGGCATTTATAAGTTTCCAATCAAGAACAGATGGATTCAATTTTTAGGATTCTACACATACGCACAGCACCTGTTATTTTTATATATAAATTACTGATGTGTTTTATTTCAGGTTAACAATTTTTAAACAAAAAGTGATTTTTATTTAATCAAAAATAATTACAAATTGGTAAAGATTTATTTACATAATTTTACAATAATTTTTATCTCCCATAACCTATACACATACTTTTAATATTTCTTTCTTGTTTACAATAATGAAAGAATTATTCAAATTGAAGAGGTGTTCTTACTTAATTCTTTAGAGATTGGAAATTAATAAAGAATAAAGAAAACTCACATTTGCATTATTCTCTATTAAAAAAAAGGTTTTTATTATGCTGATGGTGCTGATTTTATATTTCAATACTATATTTTAAACTTCTGTAAATACTTTTTGTAGTTAAACATGTTTGCTTTATATGGTCTTCTTTTTTTTTGTTATCGTTTTGTTACTCTCCCAATTCCAATTCCATAATGAAATGTGGTGCTGATATTGATCTTTATATATTGAGAGAATTTTGCAGGCAATGATTGATACAAGAGAAATGCATTGTTTCTTTATTATTTTAAATATAATCCAATTCACAATCTTCAAACATAATCCTGATCCTTTCTATTCTGACAATTAGTTTTCTCCTTACAGACCTCGTAGCCAACATTGTTGTAGTTCCTTCACACTAACCCTCAGAGCTGTTAGATAGACAGACACGTCACAAACCCCTCAAATCAAGATATTTCCCAAAAATTATTTCAATTCCACTCTGACAATTATTTTGCTCCTTACAGACCTTATTCAATGGCTGAACAGAAACACTTAAAACATAAAAGTATGAAATTTCAACTAATGTTATAGATTCTATTCTGAGCAAACTAAGAACTAACCAAACTATCTTTTTGGTACAAATAATGTTCAATATATGAAATAATAATAAAAATTTGTTATCATCGATGCACTGCCACGTGTGGGATTCTAACACCCCCACCTCCCCATTGATCTTGCTATGAAAAGATCAGAAATCATTAATAACTTAAAATTTTGAGTCTTCTGTTGATGGCATTTTTGGATTCTTCTGGCAAAATAGCTTTTCACAAGCAAATGTTTTAGGAGCAAGGAAAACTCTAGAACTAATTTTACACACAAACATAGATCACAAAATGTCAAGATTTTTTGTGCAAACCTAAAACTGGGGAAAACTAAAAATGGATACAAATTAAATAATCTTTGGGAATTACGAACTCAAATTGGGGTATTGTCATACTTTAACATGGTCAAAAGAATGGGGAAAATTTCAGAAAAATTGAAGAGGTAAACGTGACATACCCTGGATGATTTGAGCTGAAATCACCCTAAATCATTTTATGATTTTATTTAGAAAATTATGCATCAATGTTGATATAAATGGATTGCGTTCTATTTAAATATTACGTAGAAGGAATAAGCTTTAGTTGCAAAATTTCAACAATTGTCTCTCCATCTATAAATTTTGGGATGGATTTTTAGCTGTAATATTCCTGTTTTAACATTTCCTATAATTATTGTTTCCAATTTGCATTACTGTCAGGAAAATATTTTGGAATGTTTAAGAATAAAATAAAAATCAATCACTGATGAAAGAAAGTGAAAAAAATTCAAGCCTTAATATGAAATAAAAATTAATTTACAAATAGTTTTGTTTGTCTAACTAAAGATGATATGTCATTCAAGGAATTCAATATTCACTGTACCTTGTAATCAATACAAGTAAAGACAAGATGAATCAAAGGGAAACAACTCTTGATTGATTCTAGAACAGAAATACATACGTGAGCAAAGCATAAGTATTTGCATCCCACAATTTAGCAGTTTTATCTGCAGAGACTGTTAGAATCTGGCTGTTATCAGGACTGTAACACAACTGAAAAAAAAAATATATATATATATATAAATTAAGGGAAAATAACTGAACTTCTTGAAGCTAGACATTTTAAGCAACCATTTTAATGTAAAATCCATTAACAGCTGCATGTAAAAAAAAAAGAAGAAAAATCACAGACATTTATTTAAATATAGCATGGATGTTTATTAGTTCCCCTGAAACCGATTTCTCTCCAGTAAGCATTAGTCTACACGACAATCAGGAATAAAATTGGAATAAAACTAGTAGCTACAATGAGTTTAGCCAGTAACTTAAATTCCCTGATAAAGCCAATATGACAAAATATTACGAGATAAAAAAGTTATCATTACTATATTCAAGTGATATATTCCAAGTTGATGATAATAATAGAAAGTTAACATTTTTTTTAAATATCGAACAATATTCAAATCGATGGGATATTGAATATAGACAGAATCTGTTTTGCTTTCTCAAGAATATTATAAACTAATATTATTGGCAGGGATAATGAAAAGAAAAAGTTAAATTTCAATAAACATTGTTAATGAAGAGCAGTGTTCAAATGATGAAGTATTAGCAACAGGTGTCGAAACTTCATGGCTAAAATAACAAAATATGATAAGCAACAGAAAAGAGGAAACATTTACAAATGTAAAAGAACAGATTTATATTCAACTTGAGATTTTCTAATAGAATAATAACGACAAGTGTTTGCATTATAGACAACTTAGCAATATTTGATTTTATTTATCTCAAGGAAGAATCATAACATACAATGGTCCGTCCCATTCTACAACAGCTTTTTGTTGGCTTTATTGACTATTCAATTTTAACTTTACACGAGTGCCACTCTGGCAATTCAGTCAGGAGAGCCTTTTTGTGTCAGAAACTGTAATCATTTCAAGCTGACAAAGATGTCTAAATCCAGGATTTATATTACACGCTAAAATACAATATATGCATTTGTTGAACAAAGTTTATCAACTTAAACATGAATGAAGCTATCAGTTGTGTTAATATTGTTGAAAGTAAATCATCAAAAGTTTCAGAAAAAAAATAAAATCTGACAAGATTTTCAGAGAAAGAAAACAAAAATTATAAATTTTCATCTAAAGAATTAATGGATTTTGTTTTTAGTCATTTTAGCCCAAACAAGGGAATAAAGCCACTATGACGCAAGGGGGGGGGGGGGGTACTGAATGTGAAAGAATGAGAAAAGAAAAACATTATTAAGGAGGGAGAACTATAAAAGAACAGTAATGAAGATAATGAGTGACAGTGAATTTAAATTTTTGAAGATCAAAGTTGATTGGAAAGCAAGAAGATGGAAGAGGTTTCGCAAGCAAAAAGTGTGAGAGAAGAAACAGCATCAAAGTTAGTTACATTTAGCATTTTCAACTGTAAAATGAGGAGATCAAGCTGCCAATTTAGTACTGCACTTAAATTGGTAAAGGAAAGTTCATCAGCTACATGACAATGGGTGGGTGGGGGAGTGGCTGAAGCCAAACCAGGTCCAATTGTTTCCAGTTACCTGCATTTTTTTTTTTTTAACAGTGTGAATTACATTTCTTATTTTCATCTTTGCAGAAGATTTGGCACAATGTCAGTAAATAGAAATCCAGTTTATATTTTATGAAACCAAAAAGAATAATTTCAATATCACAAGCAATGTAACAACTTGTTTTTATCTACAATCTGGAAAAATGGATGGAGTATTCCGTTTTTTGCAAATAACTTTCACATTTCTTTATTTTTATTTTTTTGAAATCGGTATCACCCCAAGCAAGCCACTAAAACACAAGGGATTACAGGGTGTGGAAGAATTAGGAAGAGAAACATTAATGATGAGCGGGGAGAGAAGAGAATAATTAGGTGGACAGTAGATGGCGATTGACATTGCTTTTAAACTTTTGAAGCTGGAAGGGAGTTCCACAAGCGAGAAAAGAAACTGTTAGCATAGAATTTATGGCAACATCTAGCTACCTCAATTGTAAATTGATGAGATCTGGACGCCAGTCTAGTGCTATGCTTAAATTTTAAAAAATCTAGGTACCATAGCAAGGGGGCTCATTTGAACAATTACCATGAAAGTATTTATAGAAAAAACAGAGAGGCAACCTTAGGGCAGTTGGAAAGTGACTGGAGCCGAGCTGCCAGATCAGGACCAATAATATTGCAGATTCTTCTTTGGAACTTATTAAGGAACTCGAGGTAAATAGCAGGAGCAATATTCTAAGCATGGACGAATGGTACACAGAGATATTACAGATAGATTATGGAGAGTAAAATTGTCTCATCAGACATAACAAACTGAATTTCTTAGCAACTGACTTAGTTAGGGTTCCCAATCTTTTTAGGAAATCATTTTCCAGGGTATTTTTTAAATTTTCCAGAACAGCACTTATTCATGGCGGTTTCATAATTTACCATTGCGTCTAATATCAACACATTTAACCAGTGGTATTCTTACCTGTTTTATGATGTAGGCTCATGCCTGACAAATATATATAATGTAAAATAATTGTTTTTTTGTTGTTTTTTTTTAAATATTAAAAAGGTGAGTTTGAAGGTCTAGTTAGTTCAACTCACAGAAAAAAATTACCAGAAAGTTTTGTTCCCAGTAAACTTGAAGGAGTCCTTAGGTAGAAATTGACAAAATTTTCTTTCACGAATAAACAAATCCCTATGAGGTGTACTCATGATTTCATTGTTAATAAATTGATACATATCAAAGAAGAAAGGTTTTTTAAATGAATATCCCTTTTCACAAGGTGTAATCTTTTATTCAAATAAATACTGTCTATTTTCCGCAGAAAAATGAAATGAAAATTATGATTTTTCTCAGATATTTATAACTAAAAATAGTTGTTAAACCGTTTTATCAACTTGCTGAATAGTATTAATGTTTAATGATGATGTTGGATATAATAGCATAATTATTAATTCTGATAATTTATTTCAACTTAATTATCCAGAAGTAGCAGTTAGGGCAGAAATGTCAAGGAAGTGTCAGAAATGTCAAGGAAGTGTCAAGGAAGTATCAGAAATGTCAAGGAAGTGTCAGTTTAACAAAGAATGGAATGACAGTCCTGAGTTCAAGACGTGGATAAGACATGTGGCTGGTGATGTCCACCATACATATTGTAAGATATGCCAAAAATCATTTGAGATTAGCAACATGGGCTTATCTGACATTAAAAGCCATGCCAAAGGACAGAGACAGAAGGCTAGCATAGGTCAAGGCAGTGAACCATGAATGACTGATTTCTTCAATCAACCTTCTACCCAGAATTCTGAAAATGGCAAGCAGGCAACAATGGCAGAGAGTCAAGAGAGTAGAGAAGTCCAACCATCAATTTCTGAAAGTATAGCTCCATCCCAAGTTACACCCAAAATTAGACATATTTTTCACATGAAGCTGTTTTGGAAACAGAGATATGCTTAATGTTAAAAATGACCCTGTCTCATTTTTCTTTTAACTCCTGTTCGGATTTGGGCATGTTGTTTGCTCAGATGTTTCCTGATAGTAACATTGCCAAAAAATCTGCCTGTAGTGCAAGCAAAGCAGCATACCTGATTTGTTTTGGCTTGGCATCCTATTTCAGAGAGAAACTTAGAAAATGCATCAGACAATCAAATTGCTATGCCACTTCATTTGACAAATGCTTGAATAAAGTTTTACTCAGACTGAGCAAAGGGACTTAATTGTTCGGTACTGGAGTGAGAGTGATGAGAACATAGTAATAAATTACCTGGACTCTCAGTTTATGGGACATACCCAAGCAGAGGTGCTTGTTGAGAGAATGAAGAATTCTCTATCTCCACTTGATCCAAACAAACTCCTACAAAAATCTATAGATGGACCACAAGTAAACTGGAAGTTTATGAGATTATTTGAGGAAGACAGAAGCAAAGAGGACCCAAATGCTCAAAGGTTAGTAAACCTTGGGAGCTGTGGTCTTTATAAAGTTCATGCAAGTGTTCAACACGGTAAGGAGGAGACAAGATGGAAGATTGATGAAAGCCTTTTGGTAGATTTTTCATGATACACCATCTAGGCAGGATGATTTCATTGAAATCACAAAAACCTCAAAATTCCTCCTCAAATTTTGTGCTCACAAGTGGATAGATTTGCCAGTTGCAGAGTGGGCCATTGAGATATGGTCATCTGTACAGAAATTTATGAACCACTACAAAAAATTCTGCAAGGTAGAACCAACGTCAGTGTCCTATCTCATAGTAAAAGAAAAGGCTGTTGGTGAGCCCCCTTTTTGAAACCAAGTCAGTTTTTCTTTGTTATCTATAAGGCAAGACTTCTTAGACTGTTCCTTGAAGGTTTTCAAAAGGATGCCCCAATAGTGCCTTTTTTGACAAAACAGCTTACATCCATTCTGGTTAACTTGCTTTCATGCAACATGAAGAGAGATGTAATCGAGACCAACAGTACAGCCTTAAAATTGCTCAAAATGAATGTGCTGAACAAAGAGCTTCATATGCCATTAAAAGAAATTGGCTTTGCCACCAAACATGCTGTTATCAAATCCTGAGAATCTTCCTGGCAACCAACTGCTGGGCATACAGTTCAAGAAAGAATATCTAACCTTTCTCTCTACAACAGCAAAGCATCTGCTGGAAAAATCTTCATTGAATTATGTGGCAGTAAAACATTTAAGATCTCTTGATCCTTTGTTTATGATTAATGAACAGAGGAGTGCCGTATTAAAATTTGACGCTCGACCTGCTTTTGAATGCCAAATAGCATACTGCACAGCAATGTGACCAAATTCTTGCTGAATGTAAAAGATTACTCACTGAGATACCTCAAGAAAATAAACAAGAGTTCCCAGAGTTTAACTACAGAATTAGCTCCTGTCTAGTAGATACATTTCTAGGTCATTTTTTAAGAGATAAGTGAAAGTTACTGAAAAACCTTTTCACAGTGTCACATGGGCAAGCAGCAGTTGAAAACGGATACTCTGTAAACAAGGACATTTTGGTAGGAAACCTGAAAGACACTAATTTCTCTAAGGCTTATACAAGATTCGTTGTTGGATGGCTCAGTAAAAATAATATCCAAATCCCTAATACAGTATTGCAAATCTTTGAGAATGATGTAGGTTAGTTATTTGGAGGAGGAAAAAAAACAGGAATCTGCAAATGACATTAAGAGAAAAGACCTCAGCTTTGAAATCACAAAAGTGATTACAAAGAGGCAAAAAATAATGGCCTGCATCAAAATATTGCAGCTAAAGGCAGATACAATGGCAAAAAAGGCTAGAAAAAGAAAAAAAAAGGACTTTACTTGCAAAATCTAATGCCTACAGCAAGAGTATTGCAGAAAAAAAATAAAGTGACCCTTCAAGAGCTAGCACTTTGTTTGAATTAAAAGAAGAAATATTACAAAAGCTATAAGAAGACTAACTTCTTCAGCATTCTTTCTAGGGCTTAATGTGTCGCACTTTATTTTCAGCAAATCCAAGTGTAATTTTTACTCTGTGTTCTGTTGCATTGTTTTTCTGCACCTGTCAACTGACTCAGCTTACCTTCTTCAAACATTGACTGTTCCAGTTACTATTTGCATATGTCAACTGATTCAGCATCTTCTTCTGCCCATCAACAGTTCCAGATATTTCCTTTGTGTATATCAACCCTCCCGGTCAGTATTCTACATATATCAGACTCTTCTCTTGTGTATAAAAATACTGACTGTGTAATATACTAATCATTACAGTTTTCTCATCAGCAGGCGCTACATAAACTCCTTCAATCTATTTTAGCACATCACAAATGAACATTTCCCATTACGAAGTTTCAAGTTCTGAGCCACCGTTTTTAATCTGTTTTCTCCAGAACACTTTTCAACACAAACATTTCACATTTTCCTTCCTGGATTTTTATTTACCAAGAATAAATTTTTGGCATATTTATTTGAATTCTTCATTCTTGTTGTCTTTGACTTTGTCCTGTCAGATCATTGTGTTTATTTTTAAATGTTAGTGGACACTATCTGATTAAGACAAACCAGAGGCTCATGTGCTCCTGCTACAATCTCTGGTTATTTATTTGACAAAAGCAAATTTAAACTTGAAATGTTGATTTCAATTTATTTATACCACGACAGCAATTTAAATATAAAAATATCATTTTTGTAATTGCGTTATTAAATTATTTTGGTGAACTTTTGTCCATTTTTCAACTTTAGTGGTCTTACCAACTGTCAGCTCATTTTAGCAGAAATATCTTCAGTAAATAATCGTTACATTAGAGTTCAATAAAATAAATTTGATAACTTTAAACAAGTAAAAATAGTTTCTACTTAAGTTTGTTTTTACTTAAATTGCATTTTGTACACTAACACTAGGAGCAGTAATTTAAAGTTGAACAAATATTAGACAATTTAAACAATTAAGTTAAAAAGTTAAAAACGAAAGTAAAAATTATTTTGACTTAAACCTTTTTTTTTGTACTTGTAAAAGTAAATATTTTAAATGAAAATCTTCTATTAAATGTTTCCTACTTACATTTACAATTAATTCACCTAATAATATTTAGAGTCAAAAATTGACTATTTTATTCCTCAAATGAGTCGTTTTGCAAACAAAACAAAAAAGTAAATGAGCAATAAATTGTCTTCATATTCTTCAGACACGGGTTTTGGTTACTATAAAAAAATTGAAACTGAAATACGAAATCCAAGGGAAATAATCTTTTATATTCACCCTGAAACACGTTTATATTTAAATACATTTAAAATATATCCAGTTTTGAATGTCAAATATTAAACTCAAGTTATGCTTAATATAAACAGAATTCTGAAGAACAATTCAGGATGCGATGGGTAAATTGTCACTATTTTATATTTTTAATTTTGCACCTGCGCACTGTTTTTGTTGACTGCACAGAAGGGTCAGTTGGGCACCTTCTGTGAGAAAAAGAGCACCATGACACAATTCAATCAGGTAGAAATTTGGAAATGGCATGCTGTACTGTGTGGCATTTATCCCAGAAGATCCAATAGAAACATTTCAGAGTGTTTGAGTATCAATCCGAGGACAGTGCAGAGGATTCGGAAAGAGGTTGATATATCCAGTCAACATCATGGTGTTTGGAGTGATCACTAGTGATGGCGACGTTATGCCTTCCTACAGAGCCTCAGACTTAACATAGAGGCCTACATCAGGTGACTTGAGGAGGTAGTGCTACCCTGGGTCAAGAGGGTGGCTGCTGGAAGACCCTATGTCTGGCAACAGGACTCTGCACCATGCCACACAAGCAGGAGAACTTAGTCATTGTTGTAAGACAATTTCTGAAGCAACATCACCCCCTTACATCTGACCACCTAACTCCCCAGAGTGCAACCTCCTTGATTATTATGTGTGGGGCACAGTTGAACAAGAGACCAACAAAACTCCATGTAACACCAAAGATGAACTGAAGACAAGCATTATGGCAGTATTCTCCAACTTAAACAAGGAGACTGTCCAGATCCCAAAGTCATCTGGAGGTTGTAGTTGAAGC
Source organism: Acanthosepion esculentum (assembly GCA_964036315.1). Taxonomy (NCBI): domain Eukaryota; kingdom Metazoa; phylum Mollusca; class Cephalopoda; order Sepiida; family Sepiidae; genus Acanthosepion; species Acanthosepion esculentum. The sequence goes on along the minus strand of OZ038481.1, from coordinate 137,643,589 downwards.
CAGTGGCGACTTTATTGAATAAATTTACTCTTTTGGATTTCAAGATATTTTTGTGTAATTTTGGTAAATATATCTGTTAAAATGAGATGTCAATGTTATTTTTATTTTGGCATCATTTAGACGACAATCGCACTCTGTATTAGTAAATTGTTGTATTTATTATTTCTTTCGTTTGTTATGATAATGAACCGATTAACCTACAACAATTCTTCAGTGTCACCGATGCCCAAACTTCATTTATGATAAGCTTCAATTCTTTGAGATGATGGATTTAATGACCTTTTTTGTCAATGGTGATGGAAAATAAGTTATCTTAAACAGCACCACTCAGGGCTAAAAACAACCAATGCATGATATTCGACAATGACCAGCATAGTAGAATACTGTGGCGTCATCCCCACCAGGGGACATTTACATCTTTGTCTAGCCTCTATGGCGTGCTTGGATCTATTCCCTTCATAGCGCACTTCGCTCCTGAGAAAACAGCAGCTCTCCAACCCACTCGTCCCAGTTTGCAACATCAATAGAAAGTTTCCTCATGATGGATAGGATTTTTTTTCCAATGTCCTCTTCAAGATTTCCGTATCAATAATCCAACCTTGATGACTCAGGACCAAATTAAAAGCTTCACCCACCCCGCCAAAAAAAAGAAGAAAAAAAGTTTATGGTGACTTAAAAATCAGTATCTGCTGTCATATCCTAACTCAAGCTGATGGAGTCTCCAATGTGTTGAGGATCGAGAGAGCTATACTAGCATCATTCTAGGCTTTGGAAATTTCATTACAATTGGCTTTTGTTTTGTTTTATGGCATATCAACCTCAAAGGGTCATTTAATGCCGATGGCTTTTTCTTTTTAATATTATTGTTTTATTAGAAAACCATTTCTGTTTATCCTTTTTTTTTTTCACCCCACTTTAAACGTATAACTTTCTTTTAAATTTTCTGGTAGAGGCCGATTTTCTTGAAATATGAAGAAATGATTCGGGGGCTGTTTTTTTTTCCAAATATATCTTTAATATTATTTTCTTTGTAGAGATTTTTTCTTGTTTCTGTGAAATCAATGTAGTCTGTTAGAATGTGTTTAATTGTGAATGGGGTTTGACATGGTATACAGAAAGGTTGATCTTCTCCTTTCAGGAGATATGAGTGGGTTAAAAATGTATGGCCTATTCTTATTCTTGCAAGTGTAACTTCTTCTTTTCTGTTTAGCTTCGTATTATGTTCCTGTTTTTTAATTTTTGGCATGATTTCGTATAGTTTGTTTTGGGGAAATTCGTTCCAGTAAGTTTGCCATTTTTTCCTTGTGTATGTATTGATGTGTCTTCTAAGATCTGTGTAGGGAATTTTAAAGTTTACGTCAGTTGGGATATTTAAGGCAGCTTTAACTGCTGAATCGGCTAATTCATTTCCTCTGATACCTGTATGGCTTGGAATCCAGCAGAAAATAATTTCTTTTTTGCTTTGGCTGTTTAGTTGCGATAGCTTGTTGAGTAATTTTGCAATTAGAGGATTATCTGTTTTTTTATTCTTTATTGCTTTTAGAGCAGACAGAGAGTCTGAAAAGATTATGTATTTGGGATTTCTGTTGTTAGAGATTATATTGAGTGCTAAGGTTAGTGCATGTATTTCTGCACTAAAAATAGAGGTTTCTTTTGGGAGGTTTGATTGTTTTGTTATTGATTTGTTGAGTACCGCTGCACTGGCTGTTGCATCATTTTGTTTAGATCCATCTGTGTAGATGTGTATGTGGCTTGGATATTTTTCTTTGAATTTGTTAAAATCTTCTTGGAAAGTAGTTGGATGTGTTTTTTCCTTTTGGCGTTTATTTAAACTTAAATCTATCTTGGGCGTTATGATTTCCCAAGGTGGAATTTTGGATATTGTGGGTTAGAGTACTCTGGTTGTGGGTAAGGCGGCGTCGTTGATGGTAGGGATTATTCTGAGGCCGAAAGGTTTAATTGCATTTTCCTTTTGTTCAAAGGATTCTTTGTATTTGGGGTTAAAAATATTGTCGTATGTAGGGTTGTTTGGATTTGCTTTTACTTTAGTGTAGTACTTAAGAGCTAAGTTGTTGGTTCTGATTTTTGGAGGGGGTTCAAAAGCTTCGGTGTATAGACTTTCCACTGGGGTAGTTTTGTAGGCTCCCAGGGCTAGTCTCAACCCGGTGTGATAAATGTGATTTTAAATTTTTAAGTAGGATTTCCTAGTAGATTGATAGATGAAGCATCCATTGCCTAGTTTTCATCTGACTAGGGATCTGTATAGTTTCATAAGGGTGTGTCGTTGTCAGCTCCCTAATCATTGTGGGCTATGACTTGTAGTAATTGTAGTGCTTTGTGACATTTTTCTTTGATATAATTTATATGTGGGATAAAGTTTAATTTTTCATCGAAGATTATTCCTAGAAATTTGTGTTGATTTACAAATGGTATGTTTTCTCCTTCGAGCTTTAAGTTGGGATCGTTGTGTAGTTTGCGCTTGTTGCAAAAATGAATACATTTGGTTTTGGTTTTAGATATTTTGAAACCGTTATTGGTTGCCCAGTTGTTGATTTTGTTTATGCAATATTGTAATTTTCTTTCAATCGTGTGGATGTATTTGGATCAATAGCTTATGGTGAGATCATATCAACATATAGGGATCTATTTATGTCAGGGGTAAATTCTTTAGCTATATTATTTATTTTGATATTGAACAAGGTTGTTGACAGGATGCTACCTTGTGGTACACCTTCTTGTTTATATATTTCAGATAGAGTGGATCCTAAACGTACTCTGAAAGTCCTATTAGATAAAAAATTAGAAATAAAAACAGGTAATCTACCTTTTAGTCCAATATTTTGTAGATCTTTTAGAATTCCATGTTGTATCATAAGCTTTTTCAAGGTCGAAAAAGATAGCTGTTACATGTTGATTCCTTATGAAGGCTTCTCTAATGTAGCTTTCTAAATTAGTTAAATGGTCGATACACCCCCGATTTTTACGGTAGCCACATTGTATGTTGGTTATTAGATTGTTTGTTTCGAGGAACCAGATTAGTCTGTTATTAATTATCCTTTCTAAAGTTTTGCAGAGGCAGCTAGTTAAAGAGATTGGTCTGTAGTTGGAAGAGATCGATGGATCTTTTTTGGTCTTGAGTACTGGAATAATTATGGCTTGTTTCCATAGGTTAGAGATGTTGCCATTAGTCCAGATATTATTGAAAATGTCGAGGAGGTATGTTAGGGAGATATCTGGTAACTGGTTAAGGAATTAATAATGTATGTCATCCGGACCCGTTGCGGTATTATGACATTGTTTTAAGGAATTTGATAATTCTGAAAGGGTGAAAAGTTGGTTATAGTTTTCAGTGTTGTTGGACTCTAAATTTAATTTTTCCTTTTCAACAATTCTTTTAATGTTTTGAAATTTTCTGCTATAATTGGCAGAAGAGTTCTGTGAAAAATTTTGGGCAAATGTGTTTGCGATTTCTTTGGGGTCAGTGATTATTGTATTATTATTAACAAGGTGTTTCATTGCGGTGTTTTTATTTTTGCCAGCAATCTTTCTGATAATATTCCAGACAGTCTTTGTGTTTGTATTTGAGTTTATTTTGGACACAAAATCTTTCCAAGAAGAGCGTTCGGATTCCTTTATTGTTAGTCGTGCCATTGCTCTGTATTTTTTGAAAGAATTTAGATTCTCTGTAGTTGGTTGTAGATTGAATTTGCGAAGGGCAGCCCGGCGTAACCTGATTGCTTTTTTGCAATTGTCATTGAACCAGGGTTTGTTATATTTGGTGGATTTGGAGGATTTTGGAATGCATTTTTCTGCAATAGATATTATTGTTTCTGAAAAAAAGGTGACGTGGTCCACATTTTCAGTATTTGCATTTGAAGTGAGTTCAGATGAGCACATTAATTTGAATTTTTCCCAGTTTGCTTTTTTAAATTCCAGTTGGGAGTTTTATCATTTAGATTTGGATTTAGGTTATCAAGGATTATGGGGAAGTGGTCGCTTCCACAAGTATCACTGTGAACTGACCAATTAAAATCCATGAAGATGGAGGGATTACATAAAGATAAGTCTATTGCTGTGCGGGTACCGGAGGAAGGACATATATAGGTTGGGGTTTTGTTGTTGTAGAGGCAAAGATTGTTATTATTGATGAATGATTCTATGTCTTTTCCTCTTCTGTTAGTGTTTTTGCAGCCCCATATGGTGTTGTGGCTGTTGAAGTCTCCGAGAAGTAGATAAGGGGTGGAAAGTTGATCTATAATTTCCTGCAATTTGTCTGTCTTTATTTCTGCGTTAGGTGGTATGTATATGGAACAAATATCGATTTGTTTATGTAAGGTTATTCTGACAGCTCTTGCCTGTAGATCAGTTCTTAGGTTTATGTGATTATATGGCACATTATTTCTGACCAGGATAGATGTACCACCTGATGCTCTAAGGTTAGAATCTTTAATGTAGTTGAAATGTTGATACCCTTTCAGATTAGTTGTCACTTTTAAGGAAGGTTTCCTGAAGGCAGATAACAGCTGGGTTTATATCTGCTATTAGCAGAAGTAGTTCGTTAATGTTGGCCCTCATACCGCGGAAGTTCCATTGCAGTATTTTGTTTGGATTTGTATCCATTATGATTAGGGTGATTTTTTGGGGAGGATTTAGGATTTGACCTTTCCTCATAGAGTTCGAGTAGGAAGAGCGATTTTATCGGAGTTTGTTGTTGAAAGGAAAAACAGAAAGCCGTTTAACTTTTATATTTTTCATTTTTTTTCCCCAAAGATTTTGTTCGCTGGTGGATTTGGTTTCTATTTCCATATCTTCCCATTCTTTGGGTTGAGTTGTTGATTCATTTGATTTTATGTTTGATTTATCTCTATTACTAGAGGTTGACCGAGATCGTGGTTTGGTTTTAACGGGGTTGATTTTTGTTGAAGAATTTTTTCCATTTGTTATTTTTGTTTGCTTAGAGGATGTTTTTTTTGTACTATTGTTTTTGTTGTCGTTTCTTGATTTTATATTTGCGCTTTTGTGGAGGATTGGAGAACTCGCTTTATTGTGAGAGCTTTGTTCTTTAAAGTCTTCTGTTTCTAATATATTATAGCTGTTGTGGAGGGGGATTTGTTGGTTTATTTGTATATTTTGATCGATTCGGTCTGGTTCTGATTTGCTTTTAGGGATTTGTTTCTGATTTTGGTCGTTTATCAGGGTTTTAGTAGACACTGTTATTTGATTTTTGTCAGTTTCTTTTTGAGTTGTTTTTAAAGTCTCAATAAGATTTTTTAGCTCAAGGACCAGATTGCCAAGCAGGTCACGATTGCTTGTTTGGTCTGGCTTTTGAATGATATTTGCATAAGTATTTGCTCCCCAATAAGAATCTACTATCTTCCTTGCTTCTGGGAAGGATATATTTTTCTTGTATTTTACTTTTGTGATCTCTTTTTCCTTTTTAATAATCTTACATGTTGTTGAGTATGCTGGGTGATTTTCACTGCAATTTGGACATTTAGTTTCATTAAAGCACTCATCTTTGGTATGATTTGGCTCCCTAACGCCACACTTTCCACATGTTTTGTGCCCTCTACAAATATCCCTGTGGTGCCCAAATTTATGGCACTTAAAACATCTCAGGGGAGCCGGTATATAAGGGTTAACTTTTTGAATTATGTACCCAATTTTGATCTCCTTAGGCACTTCAGGGGTATCAAAAGTTAAAATATAGGTATTAGTAGGCATGATTTGACCACTCCTTTTTGTGTTGATCCGGACGTGATCAATTATTCCTTGCTTTTTAAGAGCATTTCTGATTTCCTCATCTGTGGCTAAGGCCAGCTCATGACTTCTTATAATGCCTTTTGATGTGTTTAATTTTTCATGAGCAAAGGTCTTACTGTGGAAGTGTGGAATTTTTTCATTCCTAAGAAATATTTGGCATCTTTGGGATTATCTACTTCAACTAGAAGATTTCCGTTTTTCATTTTTTTTATTGTTTTAGGGTTACTGTATTGGAATAAAAATTTTTCTATTAAAAATGGAGATAATTCACTCATCTTTTTTCCTTCTAAGGCTTCAATAACTATAAATCTTGGGAAATTTTTCCTTTCCATATATTCATAAAAACATTTTCTTCCTGATTTGGATTCCCACTCACCATCTGAGTTGGAGACATCAGAAACATCGGAATGAGTTCTTTTGGTTTTTCCATTGTTCTTTATCTGGTTTCTGAGATTTTTATTGAGGGTATTCAATTTCCATGTAAATATGTTTGTTTTTTTCATCTTTCTTGCCTCCCACTCTCCTCGGAGCCCAAATATGGGAGATGTTAGGGGGGGAAACCCATTCGCCCTTTCATCCCAAGGATACAAAAAAGGTATACTCAATTAGTTGAGTTTCCACCATTTTCTGATTCTTCCTTCGGTTTTGTCTTCCCAGTTTTATAGACACATTGGGTAAGGAACAGTCATATGGTTTTGTCTCAATAATTGATTGACCCTTGCCACCGCCTTCTAACACTTACTTGGTTTTTTTTTCCTGTGTTTATGGGAAGAGTAAAAAAAAAAGATGTTGTAGTATCTTTGGATTTTATTCTTGGATGTTGTGATCAACATTTGCAAGTGTAAGTGTTAGGGCTTGACATGACTAGCCGATTGATCAGATCAGGCCTCTCCGACCGCCCATCTAGCCCAGGTAAGGGCCAAAGTGATGTGTTGCATGACCATGACCTCTTTGCACCCGAGCCATCGACAGGTCGCCACTCACGGCTAACAGGTGGCCCCATTGAGGGACTTTTACCCTCTGCAGAGGTGCAGTCGACGTATTCTGAAGCCCCGCCAACAGGGCAAATTACAAATGGGAAATCCATTGGAAATAAGCAGCCTATTCAGCTGACGTCCTTCACCAGCTGTCGTCTTGACTTTGGAACCACAACTGAACTGTTTCGAACAAGGTCATCTTGTTAACCCATAATCTATAAAGGACAGCTTTTTAATGCATTCAATATGTCCTTAATTCTAGGCATTTTTATGATACAAGGTGAATATAGACTGAACATCAAATATTCCATTTTGTTTATACCAATACATTCATCACATAGAGAATACACATGAAATGACTCTTCATAAGTAAATGATTAAATAAATGTTGTTAGGGAAGTGCCAGATTATTTACAGATACCAAATTGATATACCGTTAAAAGTAACTATCCAATTTTAAACAATTTGGTTGAGAAATATAAAAGTTATTCACAAAAAAAAAAAAAAAAGGAATACTACATTTTTTTCTAAATCATGGTAGACAAACTTCAAATTTTAGAATTAGTTAAATCAATGAAAGCAGATAAAGAAAATATTTAAATATCAAGTAAAAGTCAACCCACAAAATAAATGTTTCTCGAAAATGTTTACACCTATAGAGTGATTATTAAAATAAATAATTTTTTTTCTTTTTTTTAAAACTCACCGCGTAAACTCCAGCTTTATGGGCAGGGCAACCCAATTCTCCTACATTGTCAGCAGATTTCCCATCATAGACAAAAACCTGGGAGAATAAAATAAAAATATCATGACATTTCAAAACATCTGTGAATCTAAATTTAGTTCTTTCATCATAAGACAGTGAAAATCCAAGTGCAAACTGAAACTGCAAGAATTCCCTTAATGCCTTTCACACAAAGATATTGAAACTAATCTCCCAATTCATAAAGATTAAAAAACATAAAAATTTCCTTAATGCCTTTCACAGACCAGAAGTCTTTGCAAAATCCAATGCATTTGGCACTTCTGTTTGAGACTGTTCAATACTTCTGGCCTTAATAATCATTCTATAGACAAACAATCTGAAATTCTATCTACTGCCACATATATTCTTTAGCTATTACACCCTCACATACACTCTTTATCCAGATGAGTTGAGTTTCACTAAACCCCCACCAAGGTATTGATTTATCTTTCTCAAACTTCATGAAACTTCCATTTATACAGGTAAAACAGAGGGAAAGTGACAAACAACAAACATTAAAATCAAAGAAATGTCTGACATTTTATATATATATATATATATATATGTCAGACATGGGC
>OZ038481.1:137555526-137628026 GCA_964036315.1 Acanthosepion esculentum | reverse complement strand
GAAACAGACATTTTTCTTCTAGTAAACAAAATACGACAGTCTCCAGAAGCAATACTTTTATTATTTCCAAATTTTAATTTTTATGTATAATTCAGTTTTTAGTTAAAGAAACAATTTTACTTACTTTACCATCGGCCCCACCAGTAATGAATTTATCACCATCATGTGAGTATCTAACACAGTTAACGAAATTGGTATGTTCCTAGAAAAGAAAAGAAAAATGTTCAGAAATCATTAAAAGCCAGCTCGTCCACTGCCTTTTTTTCTTTACACCTTTTTCTCCAGCTTTTCGGTCAACCTTTATCCACAAAGTTTTGATGATTAAATAAATGGGATACAAAGATTTATGAGTATGTACATCAAAAGATTTGACTGAATGAATGCTGTTTAAAATAAGGTTCAGCATTCAGATAATTTCTTAGTTAATGATTGCAATAGAAACAGACATATCAAGCAAATTTTGGCTGAAAAATGGATGCCCTCAAAATATTCTAGAGTCTATCATTCATGCTAAAATGTCACAATTTAAAAAACCTAACCAAATTGCATTGTCATAGCATTTTAAAATCAGAATTTTCTTCAATTTCTTTCTTTTTATCAGTAAAAGTTTATTCAGATCAAATGAAGAATCTATTTTCTTTTACAGATGATGTCTTGTTTCATTTTTCCATTAAATATATTTATATAAGGAGAGAGAAAACTTTCTCTATGCATTTTTACTTTCTTTATCTTCTTCTTCCATTAATATGATTGTTGCTGTAGTGATCATCACAGTGGCAGGACACCCAGACATTAAACTTAACTTTTTTCATAATGGCAGACGCATTTAAAAAAATATTTCAATTATTCCACAAAAATATAAAAGCAATTCTGTCAAATAAAAAATTAACTGTTTTCAGTTAAATTGTATGAATGAAAAAAAAAAAGAAAAGAAAAGAAAAAGATCAACATGGACAAAAGGCATCATTTCTTTTAGCAACCAGACAATTAATATCAGCCTAATACATTCTCAAATTTTGTAGAAATAGAAAGTTTTTTTTTTTGTTCAGTTTAAGCCAAATTGTTTAATTGTAACTCTAGATTATGTTTTAAATTCTGTCAGATAAAAGTGACTGATTTATTAAAAAAAAAAAAGCAAAACAAAAAACTGTGGAAGATGAATAATCATTGAGAATTACAAATTTGATATAAATAAGACAAAAAAATATTGCAGGTTCATATTTACATGGTACATATTTAAAAAAGTTTGAGAAAAAAAGCATAAAATAAGCAATATACAAACCCGAAGCATTTTGGTAAACTTAAAGGGAGGTCCTTCAAGGAAGGTGGTATGCTGATCTTCTCCAGCAGTGACAATTTTATATGGTCGGCTTGGTTTGTAGTCACAGGAATTGATAGATTTACTGTGTCCCATGATTTCTCCGACTGAGGACCCAGAATCAGCCAAAAATACATGACCAAACCTAAAAGTTGAAAATGAATTATCATCATCATTTGAATCAACATCCAAATATAACAAACTAAAACGTGTCCGGGGGGGGGGGGGGTATTTGAAATTCAAAAGTAAACAAAACTTAAATTATATCATCATTTATCAGCATAGTAATACAACAAAATATCTACTAAATGTATTAGATATTTTATTTTTTCCAAGGAATATTTTCTATATATACACAAGAATAGAAAATTATTGAAGTGTAGCAATAAAAGTAGTTGAACAAAACATCTATGTGTTGTGCATATGATCTGCACAAAAGAAAAAAAAAAACAATGTTTATTTAAATGGCTACGTTTTGTGAGCCAAAAGTGTAATGTCTTCATGGCTTGGTTATGTGTCTTCCGTTTTGCTACAAAAGGTCATCTAATAAAGTTATTAGAAATTTGAAAATGTCAACTGCTTATAACTATTAAAAATAGCTCGTTTCACTTTTTAATTGAATAAATGAAGGGACTGAAATTAAGACAAAACTTACGCCTATTACATTAAGTCAATCTATTCCGAAGCATAGCATGAATTATCTCCCTTGAAATTTTTTTTTTTTTTTGCAATCTCGAGCAAAAACACGTACAAAGTAATCATGGCACATGCAAAATAAAATAAAAGAGAAAAATAAACCGTCAGAATTATCTCATGTTTTGTAACAAGTTTATTCTCCAGATAAACTTTTCTTTTTTCTTTCACACATGTATTTTCTTCTATTTTGTAGTGGTATTAACATAAAAGAAACATCAAGTTGGTTGTATTCAATTTAATCACAATGAAACTTACCACAGAGAAAAATAAATAAATACATATAAAAGCATATTAACTGGGCGCCATGTTCATGGAAGTTATACACCTATAAACTATAAAATATGCATTGGTATTGAGGAGTGGAGAAAAGAGTTGGCAGGATTCACAAGATGACAGTAACTGCCATTGTTGACAGTGAGAATTGGGATCTACCAGTTGAGGAACTGTGGTCTGAGGGTAGAAGCAGAAGGAAGGAGCTTGCCGAGAGGTGCAAGTGATAGGGGTAAGTGGAGAGCCATGATCGTGTACATCCTGAAAGGACATGGCAAATAAAAAGAAAGTTGGGGAACCAAGAAAGTGTTGAGTGGCTTCAAAGTTGAGAACTTTGTTGAATTGATCTGACAGTTTGTTGAACTTAAAGCATTATTTTCTTATGTGCAAATCATTCTTCCGATATTAGCACTCATTAGTTGACATAAGAGAGATAGGATTAATCAAGGAATAAACACTAGTAACTGTTATTTTGTGGAACAGACTTTTTCCTGAACACTACAATCTTAACATCTTCAAGTGTTTAGCCCCTTTATCATTTTCCCTTCTTACCAAACACCGCATTTATCAACCATTTTAACAGAAACTTTTTTTACCTTCAGTAGCTCTTCTATTCAATAAATGTTAGTATTATAAAAAAAAAGAAAAAAGAAAGAAGGAGACAGAGAAAGAAAGAGAGAAAGAAAGAGAGAAAGAGAGAAAGAAGGGGAGAGAGAAAGAAGGAGAGAGAGAGAAATTTTGTAAATGACGATTTTCCCCAAACTTACTTTTCTCTGCCATCACCACCTACTACAATTCTTTTGCTATCAGGGGACCAGGCAATATCTTTAATGGCACCACCAAGAGGTTGGTATTCATGAGCCAAACAATGTTCTGGGTTGACAGTGTCCCAAATCCTAATCTTGCCATTAACATCTGTGGAAAAGAGAGAGAGAGGTATTTAAAAAGAAATCAGGTAAAATAAAAGAAATACAATTCAGATGGAAATTTGAAACCGACTCAAAATTATAATAGTTAAGACTAAATATCAGAATTAAATGACTAATTTTGAAATTTATAGATAAGACAATCAATATTCTTAAATACTGAATACACCAATACAGAATTCTTGAAATGTTCATAAAAACTTGTGTGTGTGTGTGTGTGTGTGCACAGGCATGAAAGAGAGTGGATGCGCAAGAGCAACTTGTGCTTACACAGGGTATAATTATCTTTTGAATAAAAATAACCAACTGATAATATTAAGATATCAAAATTGGAACAGTCATTATTGTAAACAACTGTACATTTGCATCTGGAAACTTGTTTATAATAAGTGGATTGATTTTAATTCATTTAAATAAAGTGTTTGGGATCAATTGATTTTGATAACGATAACCATTTGATAACATTGTGATTATGTGAAATAAAAATCTTCTATTATTACCAACATTATGAAGAAATAAAAGTTTGATTTTGTCATCAATTTCTGGAAAGTGTCTGTGTATGAATCAAAAATCATCCAATTCCTTCAGGTTAATTTTTTTATTCAAATAAAGATTAAGCTATTTCTGCAATGAAGGACAGTTTCAATAAATCTTATATAAGAATTTCTTTTAAGCAAATGTTGAAACGAGTCTTCCTTTGACAAAGACTAACAAGTAAAAAGAAAAAAAAAAATCAGCCAAATGGGACTCCACATCACTGCTATTCAACTGTAGAAGAATTTTCGAAACACCCAATTGCAATGTAAATCAGTTACTCATTTTCAATGATCAGCATTTTAAGGACATGAATGTTTGTTAATAAAGATTCTATATACAAAATTCTGATTTCCAAGCTTACAAATAAAAAAAAATTAAAAAACAGTTTTTCCCCATTTAAATAATTAAAACTTTTTTCTCTATGCCTGATGGCCTAAAAGACGCATAGGCACATTAGACGTCCCCCATTTCATCAGGGCATATGCAGAAAAAAAACAAAGAACTTTTAGTGTATTTTTCAGTGTTAAAAGAAATATTAGTGGAACTTCATCCATGTTCCTTAGTTGGTTCAATGCCAAACAGATTTTCTTTCAGACATTTATAAAATCCTAATATTTTCTTCTTCATTATCAGTTGGGATATTTTGTGTTGTGGATGTTTTATATGAATTTATCAACCCTACCATTTCATAAAATGGTACGACCAAATATTCTGATCCTGCAAAGCTCTGAATCTTTTGTTCTTCGGCTAATCTCTGTAGCCTTTCATTTCTCAGTGTTTTATCATGACTTGTACATACTTTCAGTTATGTCCGTTCCTTGTGTCGTTTTCAGCTGGTTAATGAAAAGAGTGTGTTGAGGCATACTTATATAGGATGGATTAGCTGGTACTGAGGAATGTTACAAATAAATTTGTTACAATAATTCCTTTTAACATACAGGTAATAATAATAATAATGTCATCTGACAGTGATTACTCTTAGATAAATTAGTAGATAGTGATTGACATTGCATTTAAATTTTTGAGGATTAAAGTTGGCTGGAAAGCACAGAGCCAGAATGGAGTTTCACAAGCGAGAAGTGTCAGAAAATCTGTTAGCATAGAACTTATGGCTACATCTAGTCAGCAAATTGATGAGGTCTTGATGCCAATCTAGTACTGCACTTAAATTTGAAAAGTCAAGGTACCATAGTGAAGAACTCAATTACCATGACAGTATTTATAAAAAAAGACACAAAGAGGCAACCTTACAATGGTGGAAGCTGAGCCACCAGATCAGGACCAAAAATATTGTGGATTCTTCTTTGGATTTTATCAAGGTGCTCTAGATAAATAGTAGGAGCACAAGACTATATGTAGCGGCAATATTCTCTAAGCATGGACAAATGGTAGACTTATAGATATGTAAGATTGGTGTAGTAAAGAAAAAAAAAATTGTAAACTTGTAGTAGCAATAAACGGCTGCAATAGGTTTCTTCTGTCTCTCGACCGCAACACTTGTAGCCAAATCACAGTTTAAATGATAGTCTGTCGTAACAGTCCAACATAGAAACAGCAAAATGGGGTCACAAATCCAACGTTCACTTCTCAGCAGCAAAATACGTTTGCCCACCAAGCTCAGAAACAATCCTTCTTCCCGTAACTGAAAAACAACGGGTTTTATTCACCTTAGCAAATTTTCTGATTGGCCACGCCATTCAGGAGAGGAAAGGACATTAGCGTAGATTCTGATACTTAAAGTAGCAGATTTTTGCTAACGACTTTTTCTTTAATCTTCCTTTGGCAGATTGCACACAAAACATGAACTCTTTTTCAAGGTAGGTGATTATCTCTTTCACAACAAAGACAGATTCTGGAGAAAAAAATTGTCTCATCTGATCCAGTGAACCAACTTTCTTACAACTAGAGATAACTCCTGAAAGGATTAAATATTGTCCTAGTGATACTAATACTTGTCCCCATTGAAATTGCTTTTTGATTTCTTTATGGCCAGAATCCCAGATGTTTCTGCCTCACCTTTCTTTTATTGATCCTCTGGATTCTTCCATAGAAGAGAGAGTCTGATAAATACATCAATAAAGGCTACTTATTGATCAAAGGAAAAGAATTAAACTTTGTTTATGGCTTGTAACTTAAGGTAAAATAATGTCCATTTCTTTGGGAAACAATTTTCCCTTTGATATTTTGAGATTTTCTCTTGGGTAGATGCTAACTGACCTACTCATTCCCAAAGCCTATCAAGTAAGATTCTTTTCTTTACAGATGCTTTCACAGTCCAGAAACTTGCTATCACATCTGTATTCAAGCCTCATCAAATCACCTAATGATGTTCTGACAATCTTATTTTTATGGATGAATTTTCAGACAAATTGGACACAAATTAGTTTGACTCTCTACCTAGTTTAACAATTCATTCTCTTAAAATCTGATCACTACCTGATGCTTCTCTTACTCTTCTTTCTTTACATTCAGTTACTTGAGCATAATTCTTCCAAAATAGTTTTACCTACCCAAGCTTTGATCTTACAATTTTATCACTTGTCCTAACTTCCTATCAAGACATGATCTCTTATTAACCTTTTTCTCCAATCAATTCTTATTCAATATCCAGTTTTATCTACACATACCATCTCATGGATCCAAGTAGTTAAATGTTTAACTTAAATGATTTTCTGCTGGTGATTCGTAAAGGTAAGTTGATTGTGCTACAATATCAATTAATATACTTTAAAAAAGACCGAATCTAAATATATCTCACAAATGTCTATTCCATTTTCTAGTCTCATAAAAATGATTTCGAGAAAACAGCAGATTAAGTAACTACAATTCAGGAAAATACCTACTGAAAACTTAGCTTCATACATTTATTTTTTTTTTATAAGTGAATATTTATTTTGATAAGAACAAAAAAAATGATGAATGTATAATAAAAAAATTAAAAAATCAACCATATTATGAATCCTTTAGTTATATGAGTAAAACTATGTCATTTTTATAGGTAAGTGAATGTTGTTTAAAACAAGCAGCTCATATTTTAATGAAAATGAATTAAGGAAAACTGACAACTGGAAAAGAAAAAAAATTTCTGGGATGAAAATTCAAGGTTGTGAGAGAACATTATCAAATTTTGTCTCTTAAAATTTGATCACTTTTATTTCACAAAAAACAATGAAAAGTTGGAAAAGTGAAGATGCATTAAGTATCAGAAATCCCTTTTATATTTTATACTTATATTTCTATTAGTTTGTATATGTGTATGCACAATACACATTTAATTATATTAGAAATACCCATGAATATTTCACGGTTTTCCTATTTTAATTTTCTGAGGAATCTTAATTCTTTAGCTAACTATTGAATAAGTTATGTCGAGTTCTATAACAATGAAATATCCACAGAAATTCCTCTATTGCATCGTTAAATATTTTAGCTTAACAGCTTTAATAAAATATTGCAATAACAATCATAAATATGAATGCTGGTTATTTTAAGAAGTGGGTACAAATGAAAATATTTGAAACAGGCAACTTTTTACATTTCACTGAAACTGACATTAAACACTTCCCTTCTTTCTTTCATATTTTTTTTCACTGAAACTAAGTAGCACCTCTGATACGTCTTTTCCGTCTTTCCCACCACGCAAACAAAGTAGCATAGACCATTATTTATGAGGTATTGGTAGTGTGTGTAACAATGTACGGGCTAAACTGAAGGAGGGACAAGCATAATTACAACAACATTTTCAAGAATAACTTCATTCCCCACCCTATAATTTTCTTGCTTGAGACTTTCAACCAATTCTCATCATTATATTTTCTTGTCATTGGTGGTCATATACTTTTGCTGACTGTGATATCAATTCAGAACCTTCAGAATTTTTAAAATCAAATTTCTCAGTTAATGACTCACTGCAACCAAGATTAAATCTCATTCATTTCACAGAACAAACATTTGGTAACCAAATATAATAGCGTCTTTTGTGACTGCCATTAATATCTCTATGCATTGTCATTGTATTTCATGTTGACTGCTTTTATCAGCAAAGTAACTTAGGATTAGTGATTAACAAAAGGCAGTCTTTATTTTGTCTTTTGCCTCCCATTCAACTAAATCACTCTAAATTAATCTCTAACTAATGAGATAAGATTACAAACAATTTCTCATCTTTAATCTCAGCTGCGTATACAGTGGCTGCCAACTGCAGTTTTTCTATATCTTTTTTGTATTTTGTTTGGCAAACTGGGGCATAAAAACCATTTCACAGACTGAATAGACACGTACAGTGCAAAATTTCAGCCTGAAACTCAAACAGCATTATGTTCTATTCAATCAAATTCACATTCTATTCAATCAACAGATTAAGAGAAAAGGTAGTCTAAATAAAGAAGTAGAAAAGTGAGGAAAGGTTGAATTTAGGATTTTGTAATAAAACTGGATTTTTTAGGTTTTATTCAACAAAGAACATAGCAATACTCATGATAGCAATATCCTTTCAGTAAGAAACAAATAATCCAATGAACTCTCACAAGAAAGGGGCAAAGTATCTACATCTTATTGGCTATGATGCTAGTCATCCTGTACTGAATAAATGGATAGGTCATTAAAATAAGGAAGAAGAGACATAAGAAACAAAATTATCACAGGGGGTCAGACGTACATTCACATACTAGCAGATTTTTTTTTTTTAACAAGAACATTCAAGCCTAAAAGATTCAATAAATAATTTATTTCTCAATTAAAAATACCAACTTTGATTTTCTGGAGCTAAAAGGATCCAGTTTTGATTTGATTGATTCATTTTCTACAGATTATCAACCCAGGTTATTTAAAGCCAGAAAATATTTTTAAATTGTAAGGGTTTTTTTTTGGGGGGGGGGGTCAGAGATAATGATTTAGTGAGACAAGTTTTACTAATTAACTCACAGATGCATGTGGGAGAAGAGGTGTATTCCTACCTTTCATAAGGGTATTTGTGCGTCAGTGAATATAACAGATAAAAACAGGAAAATGTTTGGAAGGACATTCTTAGGGAAAGAATATTCGCTTAACAAAATCTCTTGGTGGCTAAAGATTTTTTAAAATCTCCCAGAGACTTAAAAAGAAAAAAAAAAAAAAGTAGCAAAAGGTCTAACCAATATTTAAAATAATTTCTATTCTCTTAAAAGTTTTTTTTTTTAAATCAATAAGGTGCATTAATTATGCAAAAAGTTGTGCAAATATATATTTGCTTACATTCTTAAATCTTTCATTTTAAAAACTTTTTAATCTTACACAATTTGGAAAAAATAAATATTTGATTAATATAAATCTTTATTTAAATATTATTTGTGAATAAAAATTCAATTTTCAAACATTTTCTGGTTTATATTCTCCAAAATGTTTTTTGAAAATATTTAGCATTTTCACCCCATTACAAAATGAGAGAGCACATCAATCCATTTGACCCCCCCCAGTGCTGTAGCCCCCCCCCCAACCTCCAATAAAGAGACTTTTTTTCTTTTTTTTTTTCCTATAGACATCTCCATGTGACCAAATGAAACTTGGAACATTTCAGATCTTAACAACATTTTTTCAGCACCTCTATTCAAATCAAGTTCTACATAATCTATAAAATTTACAATGTTCTTGTTGGTACAATGTTTATGATTTGTAATTGATTACCTCAAACAAAATATCAAACTGTAACACATAACCGGAAGCTAAACGCGTACATATGCTTTGTGTGCTTTGCATATAAATGGCCATTTGTAATGTGCAAAATGCACATGCGCAAGTGGGAGTCTTGCTATACAATTGGCCGATGAATATTCATTATTTTAATGTGTATTTTAAGGAGACTTGCTTGAAGAGGCAAGACAGTTTTGTGACCAGCAGCCATTAAAAGAAACTTACAAGTGGCTATGGTCTATGGTGGACTCTGTGCATTCCACAATTTATGGTGTCGGGGTGAGTTGCTCTTCTTTCCTCGGCATTGAATGTGAAGTACCTCTGTCTATTTGTGTCACAGAATCAACCTGCTCACAGGAACACAAAGCAATACTTTATTTATAAGTCATTCATTTCAATAGACATTAAAACAATTTCTGAGAAAGGAGTGGGTGAATGACTGCATATTGATGCTTCCATGACAAACGGTTCAAATGACATCCATGAAAGATGGCCGTCCAATGTGTAAAACAAATTTTATTCCCATTAGAAATGAGCTTTAAATCAGAGTGTTGTGATAAAGAGTAAAACTAATAGAAATAGAATTACTAAGTAGGACTAATAGAGTAAAACTAGTAATAAAATAATAACAGTGAAAATGCTTCATCTACAGAAAAAAAAAAAAAATCAAATAAAAGCATTTTGAAATATACAAGTTAATTTTGCAATGAGTGGAATAGAGAACTCAAATGTTACCAGTGTGTCATTTATATTTTTAATTGTGAACAAATAAAAAACAAATTAAAATTTTGAAGTAAATTTTCTCACAGAAAGTAAAATACTTATAAAGTGTAATGGTTCAGAATTAATTGGAAAAAATTATTAAATCCAACAATTTTCAAAATTCTAATAAATGAAGCAAAAGAAACTTAAGAATGTAAATACTGAAAGAGAAAAATAAAATTATCTTTGGAAAAAACTAAATAGTTTGGGGTGAAATTTTAACCTTCCCTTTGAGAATTATTCAACCGGGTTTTCTTCTTGGGTAAAAGCTGGCATAGATGCTTTTTTGTGCCATTTTGGAAAAACTAGGTGAAATAACAATCTTCTGATTGGTTCATGCTTCTGCTTGTTCAACCACTGTAGCCCACAGGAATCACTTTTTATAGCTTTACCAACATGATACTTCCAATCACAAGAGACGCCTCTTTGTCTCTGCTCATGATAAATTATAAATGTGTCCTCAAAGAAGTTACGTCTTTGTTCACCGACAGAATGAGGCACAGTATAGACACATTTGGTTCTTGTGACTACTAGTAGCTCTGTAATAGTGTGTTAAATAAGACTAAGTCTTCTATCTCTCTACTTTTCACTCAATTTAAGATGTTATCGTCTGCTGATAAAGCAGAAAGTTTTGCCCATAAATTCTCTTCCAATTCAACTCCCAACTAAAGAATCTTTGCATAACTTTGCACTACTGTGCAATATGCACACACAACTCATAAATCCATGATTTCTGTTATCATGTCAATCATCACAAATCATGTGGACTTGGTGTATTTCTGCAATAGTCTTTAAGAACTGGCTCCTGTTCTCTCTAAACTCTACAATAAATGCCTTGCTGCTTCTTGCTTTCCTGCTTGCTGGAAATCATCTTCTGTAGCCCCAGTCTTTAAGAACTCAGTTGAACCATCTGATCCTTTTAATTATTGGTCCAATTAACTTTAAATTGGTTAAGCTTCTCACCTCACAAAGCTTTCATTTTGACAATATGGCTTTTGCTTCTCTAGGTCAACTGCTGATGTTAATGGTTATTGCAGAAAGAATCTATCAAGCTTTAGAGAAGACTGGTCGAGCTGTTGCTTTCAATGTCTCCAAAGTGGTGCTATCCTGAACAGCCACTCTTCTAGATTTTTTTTTTAATTAAGGCTCTATCCTTGGACCTGCATCATTCCTAATTTTCATCAATAGTCTTCTCGACGTCATCAGTTCTCAACTTGGTATCTATGCTGATAACACTACTATTTACTCCTATCTTAATAGTAAATTCAATAAGGTCAAAAATGACCTACAATTTGTTGTTAATTGGAGCAAGAAATGGCTTGTATTTTTAACAACTTCAAAATGAAACTATTCCTCTTTAATCGTCTGAGAGAACATTTTTTTACTTCCCATCAGCATGGCAGATGCTAACCTCCAAGTGAGTGACACATTGCACCTTCTCAGGTTAACATTTTCTGCTGACATGAAGTGGAAAGAATATATCCAATAAATAGATAGATCTGCTGCTAGCAAAGTTATTTCACTGTGTCATACTAGACAATTTTTGTTTGCAGAATATATCTTACACATTTATAAGTCTACCATTCATTCAGGCATTGAATATTGCTGCCACATCTGGTCTGGTGCATTTGCTATATATTTAGAGATTCTTGATAAAATCCAAAGAAGAATCTATCTTACATATTTATAAGTCTACCATTCATCCTTGCTTTGAATATTGCTTCCATATCTGGTCTGGTGCTTCTGCTATATATTTAGAGATTCTTGATAAAATCCAAAGAAGAATCAGTAATATTATTGGTCCTGACCTGGCATCTTGACTTCAGTCACTGCTGTAACAATTTCCTGTGCATTTCCTATAAATATTTTCCTGATGAGATTTCTTCTTTGGTAACTCACATTATGTATTTAAATTCAGTACTAGATTGGCAGCTAGGTTTCATCATTTACAGTTGAAATGGCTAGCTGTAACTGTAAGTTGTATGCTAATAGTTTCTTCTCTCCCCACTTCTCTCTTATGGAACTCTCTTCCGGCCTCTTGCTTTCCAGTCAACTTTCATCCCCAAGAATGTAAATGCAATGTCAATCATCATCATCTGTCTTAATTCCTGTTCTTTTTATTTTTTCCTTAAGATTTTTCTTTTTCTCATATTCACACTTAGTAACCTCTTGCATCTTAGTGCCTTTATTACCTTGCTTAATGAGAAATGATTAAAAAAAATACTGATTCTCAACTAAACAAATTGAAAAAAAATTACTTTTCATAAAGATTAAATTTTTTAATATAACTTTTGATATGTTGTGGCATGTTCTGACATTTTATACTAAAAAGTACATAAAAAGAAAGCAATGGTCTATACTCATACAATTTACATTGTCATTTCTAGAGAGACTTTTCACATTCAAGAACCCATTTTATCAAGTTAAATTGCCAAGTGTTGTAGAGAGAACATATGCAGAGGAATTATATCTAAGTCTTAGACAATGGAAAAGCAATGATCATATTTATCAGTGGAACAGTAGATTGCAGGTCATATCCTGAGTATTAAATTTCAATGAAGTAGCCATTTCTAAGATAATCAGTTATGATCAGTCTTAAAGCTAAAAGCAATATATAGGAATTTAAGTTCAACTATATTGTCTATGCAGGCAGGTTAGGGTAAAAATATAATTGGAAAATATTTGGTTTTCTTTGTTAACTCTGAAAAATAAAATCAAGAATTTTTACTTACCTCCAGATGCAATATAAAACCTACTTGGAGAATACTGAGCCACATTAACATTCACAGCATGTTCTGTGTAAATATCACAGTTGGTAGGGTTCTAAAAGGGAAGAAAATATTGCATCTTTAAGAGAATTGTAGTAGTTGAAATATTTGAATATTTTAACAGCCATACATTTAGTAAGAAAAATGAAACTGATGTGGCATAACTCACCCTAGAATTAAAAATAAAATAAAAATGTACAACAATATTATTTTCCAACATCAATAGAAAATAAAGACTAAATAAAATGTGAATGTTTGAAAAAAAAAAAAAAAATCCTTGTGTCACATAATTGATAGGTTTGCATTTTTAAAAATTTTTTTTTACACTAAATCTAACTACTATTGGGCAGAAGTTGCAATTTTCTTTTAATATTTTTGCTAACCAAAGTCTAAAAGCATCCATTTCATCCAGAATCTCTTACCTCTGACCTGAGGAATTGAATATGCAAGATAAGCTTATTATTAAAAAAAAAAAAAAAAAAAACTCATCCAAAAATGTGATAAAAACCAAAGACAGCAAGAATATTTATTAGTCATGCATTTAATGACTCAGCTCAGAATTCCAAACAATAAACACAAACATTTAATGTTTGTGTTTTCATACAAAAAAGTTGGAAAATTTATAAAACTAGAAAACTGCTGTATCCTTAAAGAGGTTACAAACAGACAAAGGTGGTACTTGAGTGAAACGAACATTAACACGGGTGTAGATGAAAGAAAGAGAGGTTTATTGTAAAAGAGAATACACTACTGAAAGACAGGGAATCAGTTAGCAAGCTAGTAATTCCCAAAGCAAGTCCGCCAGGTATATCCTGTACTTACTACATATATCTACCGATATAGTCAGTCCACAATGGGCGATAGGGAGAGTGGGACATTCCATTACAACACTGACATTTGTTTTTATTATCAAATTTTCAAAATGAAGTCATTATAGGTAGAAGTTGACTTAATTGGCTTTCTGGGATCAATGCTATTCTTTCTAAAAAGAATATCCCAAAAGGCACACACACTTAAAATAATAATCCCACCCCAACCTTGTTGCTGTAGATAAGGATAGTAAGAAGTGTCAAATAATTGATTTTGCTGTTCCATATGATACAAGAGTAGACTCCCCAAAACTAAAAAAAGATAGAAAATTATGAGGAACTGATTAAGGAGTTGAAGAAGCTATAGAACATGACTGTTGAGGTAATTCCTGTAGTAATAGATGCACTTGGATCACCATCTAGAAAATTAAAAGAGCATTTAAGGAAAATTGGAATTGAGACTAGTATTGTGAACCTGCAGAAAACTCATTTACTCTGCAGGAATTCTCCAAAAAATTCTGGACTTGTGAGGAGAGTCTTGTTCACCTCAAGAACAAAATTTCCATTAACTACATAAATGTGTGACATCAACATAATAAAAGCAACAATTTATAAAATATTTTTGAAGATGATTCATTAAAAAAAAAAAAAGAAAGAAAAAAATTTCAGCAAAGCTTTAGTCCTACCCATATCTAAGAATCTCATTTTAAAAACTAAAAAATGTTTTTTAATCAAAGAGAAAAACTTCTGTTGAAAGTTTATTTACTAACCATGCTTCTGATAGAAAATAAAAAGTATTTCCTTTAATTTTAAGAGTTTTTCTTGTGTCATTGATTTTATATCTGCTTGATTTTGTCACGTGACACTTTACTACCAGAATTATTAAGGTATTTAACAGAACACCCATTTGGCACAAGGCCTTTTCTTTAAAGTGGCACATCCCAAATGTATATAGGAACAGAGTTCAAAAATAGATATTTGCAAATAAAAGCAAGGTAAAGATAACTGTTTAAAAAAAAAAAGAAGAAAATGAGGGTTTGATTTAAAACTATTTATATTATGAGCAGGAATATCACCCCTAAAATGATTAAAAAATTCCATATCTTTTAATTCTGACAAACATTGTGCTGAAAGGAAAATCTAATGAAGATGAATCAACAAAAATTAGGTAAAAACACTTTGCTCATTCTTTTTTTTTTTAAACCAGTGAATCAGTTTCCTCTGAATAGTGCCGTAGTACAGTTCTAAGAGAGAGAGGGGGGGTACTTTTTACATCATTATGATGAGCGTTTTCTATCTTAACAAGTATTAACATAAAACCAGGCCAATAGTGATAATGCACATTGCTTTATCAATTATCTCTCTTCTTTCTCTTCCCTCGACATAACTCTGACCTGCTCTTGAAATTCACTACCAAGCCAAATAAGGAGTGCCGTAACAAAGTAGAGCTATTGTCAACAAGCGCTTGGAATAGGACATGTGTTCTACTTTACACTTCCATAGACAACTAATGAATAAGAACACTTACTGACACATTTTAAAACTTAGTTTTACTAGAAACTTACAAGCAAATGACCATTCTTTTTGTGTCTCACTTAAACTTTTTAATAAAAACTTTTCTATTTATTAAATATCAATACATAAAAAAATTACTAAATTTTATAAAAATATTCACGATAATATTTTGTAAGTAAAACGCCATCATTGTGAGCCATTTTGAGTTGTTTGCTGCTGGACAAAAGGCCTTTCTCAAATCCTTCCATAAAGACCCTGACTATACTATCTCTTATCAGCAAATTCCTCTAAGACACGATAAATGAAATGTAAGAAAGACCAAAATAATCAGGGAGATTAGATACCCCCCCCCAGCGTAAAATTGCTTTGCTAGACAGAATGATCATATTTACAAGGTCTGCATTTAGGCCAGGCCAAGTCAATTTCCAGTCAAATAGATTTGTTTTTCAAGAAATCAAAAATTCCAATCTACATATTTTTTAGCAACTGAAGACACAGTTGACAAGCAGAGTTATTACTGACAATTTTGCACAATACTTCAACAACTATTAAATTAAACTATAAATATTTCAAAAGAGAGAACTATATAAATAATTTGTCCCTTGGTGTTATGACTAAGTGGGGTGCTATCAACTGACACTAAAATTGGACAGTCTTAGGTGAGGTGTAATGTGTGGTAATTGCCCAAATACTCTTTTATCAACTATGCAAACATAGAGACACTGGCACACATGATAATCTAATTTCAAGTAACCGGGCTGTCTTTTCCACAAATATTTTAATGAAAACTGTTCTGATGAGCTATCTTCCCTGATGCTATTAGATTGGTATCTAAGTCCCGCCCATTTACTGTTGAAATAGTTAAATGTAACTGCCACTTCTACTCCAACAGTTTCTTTTCTCAAACTTCCCACCTGTGGAACTCCCTTCCTTTTACTTGCTTCCCTGATAACTAAAATCTTCAAAAATTTAAATGCAACATCAGTCGCCATCTTCTGTTGCCTTGATCCCTGTTCTTCTTTAATCCTTTCCTCAACCCCCTCTATACAGTCGTTTCCCTCATTTTCACTGTGTGCTAGTGGCACTCCCACCTTGCTTGGGGTTGTAGGGAGACAATAATTGTCTTCCCTTGGATTGGTGGCAGGACTTAAGACATTGCATGTCCGTTGGTCAAATGGGAATTCAGCCCCTTACCAAAACTTGTTTGGAGAGGAGTTTTGGCATTTGTTCATTAAACAGTTACACCATCTCTTTCCTTTCCTTAAGTCCACATGTGGAAAATAGATATTATGTTCACTGTGTTTGGTCGAGTGGAAATGAGACCTTTGACTCCAACTTTGGTGAGGTACTTTATTTCACCTTGTCAAGGGAACCAGAAAAAGTAAGACATCTTGTGTTCATCTTTTATATACCTCAGTCAGATATGCTCATTCTTGAATCAATGTATACAAACTGTACATTCATCTGCTTTTGGGACACATGCAATTTGAATGTTTTAACTGTGTACGAGGAGTGTATCTCGTCTTTCATTTCTGTTTATTCAGTGTTAGTATATCAACAGAAACACTAATGTTAATATTAGTACCTTGCAAGTGGGAAACTATTAAATATCTTCCTAGCACCAGATTGCTGGTAAATTATGACTGACAAATAGAACTATAACAATAAGTTGTACTAATAGGATGAAATGCTTAAAAAAAAAAATTAAATAAATAAAAATAAGCTTTTCACTTTTCTTTCAATTGTTTAAATTATTTAAATTACCAGCCAAGTAAAAAATTAAGATAAACTCAGGACATTGTATTGGGTTAGCCAAAAAGTTAGTTTGCTTATTAAGTAGACTATTTATTGCCAACCCCAATAGACAAGGTGAGTAGAAAGAGAATAATAATATAGACACTCTATAGGAGTAGATATGAACATAGGAATGGAAAAAAAAAATCTACCCTCAGGGATTAAATGAAGGGTTCAGTTCAAAATTCTCTGGAGATTACCAGGACTGCCAATCACCTGATGAAGGTTGGGGTGCCCAATGGCCAAAACGTGATAGTGACAAAAAAATGAGGACAATATTCGATATGTAAATAATGTACACAATCATTTGTATCTCATGGAACGAATTGCAAGCATCAATTTGGATTCACGCTATAATGGGGGGTCAACAACATCTAACACAATTTGTTTCCCTATAGAAGTATTCAATGTCATTTGACACAAATGCAAAGAGAGCAGCACTGATGGGGATCACAAGATTCTCCTTGGTAATACCTCAAGAATTTTTATACAAACTCAAGTGGCCACTGCAGTTTAGATGATACAAATAAAATTTAAATATGTCATAATCTAGGGCCTAATAGTGAAAAGAAAAAAAACACTCATGACTGAATTTGCCAAAAATTACTGTTGTTATTTGTGATTTTTTTGTCAAAAAAGTTTTATATGAAGCCTGTCCTAATTTTCAAAAAATCAATTTTTCACCCACAATCAATTGTGACTGTCTTTGAAAGAGTGACACCTATTACAAAAATTCATTTAAATTAAACAGAAATATTAAAAACAATTTTCATCAATTTTAAATCATCAGGAAGAATAAGGGGAATCTTATGATATAAAATACTATTTTTGATGAAAATAGGCAAACAAAAATACAGGGGGTGACAGAAATAGCTCCCACATACACTCCCCACATAATGGTAAAATATGAGTAGCAATGGTGTCTTCATTGAGCTAATGTCTTACCATTATGTGGGAGGTATTTCTACCATGCCCTGTATTTGCGATTTAATTTTTCATAACACAGAAACTTAATTTTATAATACACAGAAAATCAACAAATTATTAAATAAAATTTTCTCCTATTACATCAAAACCTGAACTGTATTTGCTGAAAGGTTTTCTTCTGACAAAATCATTAGTAGAAGTATTTTATTTTAAATAAAAATACCCCACCTTATAAAATCTGGGTAAAATTCTCTTTGATCTTAAATAAGGTTAAAATGTTTTAAAAATATAGTTCCAGGAATTTAAAGTCCACAATGAGTGAAATTGAAATTATGCCCCAACTCAGAAAATTTATAATTGCAAAATAATGTAAATTATTTGGAAACTTAGTTTTATTAAACAGTAAACATATGAAAAGAATATGAAAAGTCCTCAGTCTGACCAAAAAGGGATTCTAAAATTAATTCAGATTTTTTCCAAATGGCTTGGGTTGAGAAAATTTCCACAGGCCCTTGGATGTAAAAAGAAAACTTTCACTCACTTTTGAAATTTATAAATTCTTTTTTAAATTCTCATTTTATTCTTGATGTTTTGACCATGCTAAAAATGTCAAGTTTTAATAATCTAAAAATAAAGACATTCATTAATAATATTCTGTGTTTTTAAACTATATATATATATATATATATATATATATATATATATATATATATATATATCTATATATATATAGAGAGAGAGAGAGATATTGATAATATCAGTGTTAATAAATTAAAGATCGACACTGGTAGTGACGAGTTTGTCATATTCAGAGGGTTTAATTTATTTTAGGTCAGCGATTCAGAAATGTATGAGACGTCCGAGAATATTCATATTTATTTGTATCTCGCTCACTTAAACCGTCATTGACTCCCCTCTTTAAAACTTTAATCCCCACCTTCACCTTTAGACCTTCCTGTTCTTCTCTCATCTATTACCCCTCCCTATAGCTTTCATTTACTCTCACATTCATCCCACACTCTCATACATACACTTTCACTAAATTTTATTTTTTATTCCCGGAGTTGTTTTTCTGTTTTCTTTTTGAATTTGTAGGTCTGATGAATTGGATTGTATTTACAATTCCAATGTAATAAATTATGACCATGGAGTACTAGTGTTTAAGCCTTTTTATTATATATATATATATATATATATATATATATATATATATATATATGAAGGCTTCATTGCACAAACTGATCATTTCCTGAGACAATTACAGCTTGTTAGTATGAGCTCTATTGATAGGGATCAAAGCATTCTGGATAATTATTTGATAGTGAAAAATATTTGGCATGAAAAGAAAAAAATCTTTAATCATCATCATCTATCAGCCAGCAATGAGGAATCTCTACGAAAATACCAATTAAATACGTTTACATATACACAAAAAGCAGACAATATTTTTTTTTGGTAATCAGAGCAAAATTAATTAATCAAAATAGTAATAGAAATTAACATTATAATTACACAGTTAATTTGGTGCTTTTAACCTACAAATGACACAACCTCAGCTATAATAGTAAGCAACATAAAGAATCACAAGAAAAAAAAAAATGAACAAAATAAAAAGACCTTAGATAACAGTATGCTTAATAACTTGCTAAAGAAATATTTCTTAAACATCAGGACATTTAAAAAAAATCTCAAAAAATTTTCAAATAAGAAAAACATCCCTTATCTCAAGAATAAAAAGCTAAACGACACCTACTCTAAAATGACAAACCTGTTAGTTATCTATGAGCAAGATGTATTGTGTTAACTTTAATATTGCTATTAAGGAGTGGAGCTTTTTCCACTGGAGATAGTGAATAGGATTAAAACAGTTTGGGGAGGTGAGCATTCAATTAATTGCCCAAAATTATTAAAAGGAACAATAAATCTAAAAGGTGTTTTATTTGGATAATTACAAGTTACCATTTTTTGTAACGAAAACACATCAATATTGATAATGGCATACTGTCAATGTCACTTTGATTTTTTTCAATCAACTCAAGTGATTGAAAAAAAGAGACTCAAAGTATCCAATGAATCAACTTGTGATTCTTATTTTGCAAAATCCACAATTAGATAAAATAGTTTTACATGGAAAATGAAAAGAAAAGTCAAACGAATGATATGCACTTAAACAAAATTAGAATTTCATTTACTTTTTAATATGATCGGAGGTTATAAGTTTGATATTTTACAAGCTGATAGTTTTGTGATTTAAATTTTACCAAACACATAACAAATGCTCAGCTTCACTAGAAGAAGAAGAGAGTAAATTAACAGTGTTCAATGTAAAATAAAGTGGGAGGGTATAATCTACAAAGTTTATTATAAATAAGTTGGTGTCTTTGAAAAAACATAAGTTTTCTAGATTAGCATAATGGAAGTTGACTTTATTAGAATAAATAAAATTTAAAGTTATGGCTTGAGGTCAAGAAATTCCAGAATGTCAGAATGTATTTACAATCTCACAATTAACTAGTCTAATTTTTTCACCTCTCAACTTGCTAGGAGAAAAATAGATCAGGTTTATATTTAAAGAAAAAAAAGGAAAAGAAAGAAAGAAGAGCATAAGCATGTGTAAGTCTCATCCAGGAACAAGAATCTTTATACCCAATCAGAATAAAAACAAAAACAGCTAACCTTCAAAGACATTTATGAATAAGTGTTCTTTTCTCACACGAGTTGTGTGAGATTTTTTTCAAATAATTTAAAAGTTCATTTACAAAAATTCTTTGTTCATTAGAGCAACAAACACAAAATTCGAAACAAAAAACACTTTACTGTAAATATCAAAAGGATTTAATTTTAACATAACAAACAGGAAGCACATTCAAGTTTGAAAAGCTTTGTCAAATAAAAATACAAATCTTGATGTAAGCAAATTTATTAAATCATAAATTTTTTAAAACTGTTGAAAATGTTTTCTAACAAAAACTGTACTTTTAAAATTAATTTTTTTAAAGGTTTATTATTAGTTGCCTGAAAAAGGGGGTCATCTCTAAAATAGACCTTTATTAAAAGTTTAAATATAAATATTTAGATTTTTATTTTGTAGCAATGACAATATTAAACCTGCTTTTGCCAACAAAACAATCATTGGCATGTTTGGAAATGAAACTCATATATATGCAAATTTTTTTTAAAAATTAAAGAAAGTTTCAAAAAAAAAATAAATAAATAAATAACAATGACTGAGAAACTGATAGATTTCTGTAACCAATAAAAATAAACATCTGGATATATGTAATTTAATATAAAATTATTACGGTCATTTTTACTATTATCACCTTCTGGACAACTAAAAGGATTTTTCCCATAAAATTGGCTTATTTGAAAATATTATACAAATATTCTATGCAGTTTCTTTAGAAAGATGAATTTTATATATTTTCTGCCTAAAATGATGTTTTTTAAATTTCAACCATAATATTTATTGTGGAAAATAAATGAAAATACATTTTATTTTTAATACAAAAATTGACTAGTGTTTAAAGATTTAAGAACATCCCTCAGGTTTGTACATATCCTCTAGGAAAACATTCTCTGAGTGAATTAGGATGAAAAACAAACTCACAGACACATCCCTGATAATAACACTGTTTCCATTTGTATAAAGAAAATTCTTCGCTTTTGGATCAGCTCCAACCACAATGGGTCTACCTCGAGTAGTCCTTGGTAAAGTAGCAAATGTGCTTCCTGAAATGACAAAATAAGATTAAATATTACAAATCTCATAATGCAGATATGATGCAATCAGGTCTGACACGAGAATAAATAAAAGGAAGGATTTAAGTCTACAGACGCATGTCTGGTACAAGGCTAGAATAATAGAGCATAAAGTGAAGATCAAACTCATTATACTAATTATTTAGGCTTCAAGGCAAATCTGCTAATTGTCACAGGGATGCTTGGTTCAGCATGGCACAAGGCCAAATAGGATAAGAGTGGGATATCAAAAAAGGATGAATAGTATCTGTAAAGTTGGCTCAACTCACAACCAAACAAAAGGAAAATCACAGTTCCTGATAACAAAAAAAAAAAAAGAGAACTTCCTAAACTTGCAATGCTTACAATTAGCCAAGAGTGAAACAAATTTGCATGTTTACCAAACTAATACCAACTTTGTCCAATGGAGAGACTTCACTTTTTTCTTTATTTTAAATAACAGCAACAACATGGGGACATTTTGACCAATGAGGTCAAGTCTCCATTTTCTTCTGCACAAGTATAAAGACTATATTCCACTAAATCAGACAGCCTAAAGACTTGACTGCCTTGAAAATCAAAACATTTAATCTCAGCTTGAATACTGTAGCAAAGTTGTTTAAAAAAAAAGATTTTACAAATGAAAATTGGCACTACTTAAATAGAGTGGTCCACTCATAAAAAAAAATAAATAAAAAAAGGTATCATTTTTGTAGATTAGTATTCTTCAGAACTTTCTCACAAAAGTTACAAAATTTGTCAGAATCAAAAAATATTTTTTTTCATTGACTTACGTGGGTTCCGTTCATAAGAATAGATACAGTTTTAAATTGATCCCTGACTTTTACTGAATTATCTTCATATTTTTTAATCATTTTGTTAATTTATGTAATTTTTTGTTCTTTAATTAAAAGTATTGTAGTAATATAAAAATGTATACATTTGTTCTTAAAGGAAAAATGATTTTTTGTAAAGAAAATTTTTGTAAAAAGAAAGGAAAAAATAAAAGAGAGAGAGAGGGGAGAGAGATAGAGGGGGAGGGAGATAGAGGGGAGGGAGATAGAGGGGAGGGAGATGAGAGAGAAAGAAAGAAAGAAAGAAAGAAAAAGAAAAAAATGACAGTTCAAATATTTTTAAACAAAACACAAAAATGTATATATCCATTGTCTTTCAATAAAATAAAAAAAAGTTTGTATACATATATCAATGGCATCCGAACAGTTTCAAACATGACATTTGTAAACAAAAATCTAAGTCCAAATAACTCTGCAAAAAGTCAGCAGTCAATTATATATTGCATTGACATTACGAACAGGACCCCCTTCTAAAATGATAAACAATCAATATTTTTCAATTCTGAAAAGAGTCATGGCTTAACACTAGGATGGCCGAGGTGTCGCTTTCGACACCTTCAAATTTTCAACAAATTACAATGGAATAACTAGTTTTGGTTCGATGCTGAGGCTTATGGACAATTATTGCATTTTAGCAAAGATGCTTAACAGACTTAATTCTTTAAAAAATATTCAGTGGAATAGCTGATATTTGAGGTTTTACCTTGAATGTCCGAGGTGTCGTTTTTGACACCTAGGCTATTTATAGGGTACATGCATTGAAATAATATCATAACACGGCAAATGTGCAAAGGATGAAACTAGTGTACTGTTAGTAACATGTAAAGATTGTGGAATCTAAGATATTACTAAATAGTAGGTCCTACAGGATTGTAGAAAGAATGTTATAGCCTACTTCAAAATGATGCCTAATGTTGTGTAATAGTAATATTCTTTAATAAACTATGTATTGCAAACAAACGAGTAATTTCATTAACCATATATGATTATTTTTCATGCGAAATATTAAAAAAACAATCATAAGGTGTCGTTTTCGACACCTTGGCCATTTTATATATATCAAAGGAGCTGGCCATCCTAGTGTTAAGGAAGGACTAAAGTAGTGGTTCCCAAACATTTTGGAGTTGCTGCCTTCTTTCATACCAAAACATAATACTAAAACCCTGCAAATGTATAGTCAACCTTTGATTGAAATTTCTTGGTGTTTGAATTGCATGTTGAATGAGTCTCTTAGTCTCTGAGTCTCCTATAATAATTGTTATATAAATGAGATATACTGTAAAGTGAAAGCAAGATACACTTCAGGTACAATGTGTGGGGTCTATGTTATGGTTCAGATGTTCCACTGCTACTCTCTGTCTGTCTATTTCCTTTCTCACTGCACAAGAGGGTAGTACTGCCCACCCTGGGAATCAATGCTCTAAAGAATGATAATCGACAAAAATTATTTCCCAAAAACAATTTGCCCCTTTTTTTACAAGTGAACCAGTTGACTTAATTCCTAAAACTGGCATTGAACAAAAAAACACAAATGTCCATTGCTGCTAAATTATCAAATGTATATAAATTATTAGTGTACTATTTTACTAATCTCAACATTGCAACCATACAACTGTTGATATTTCCACCACTCCTCTTTCTCTAGCCCAACTAATCTGTTTCCTGTTTAGCAGTGTGTGTATATATATATATATATATATATATATATATATATATATATATATATATATATATATATATGGTGGCAATACAGTTACTTACAACAATAACAATGAAGACAAAGCAATTAATCAACAGTCCAGAAATTTATTATTAAAAGGTTCTGGTTAATTCTGTTTAATAACAATAAAATGCTACGGTAAACAATAGTAAATTAATTACCAATAATGTTTGAATTGCAAGCCACCTGCTTCAATGCTTTGCTTTTGTATTTTAAGTAACTGTATAGTGACTTTATTGCCACCCTGCATATATATTAATTATATATAAAGATGTTCCTTCATTCTTCACCATGGCAACAATTTGGCCTGGTGTGTTTGGCCAGGAATTAAAAAGAGAAAAATGTGCTGCAAAGTATAGATTACAAAATTAACTTTAAGGATACAGCGAAGGAATTCTGCCAAAGGAATTTTCTTTTTGTCTTTTGCCAGAGACGAAAAGATAAATTATCCACTATTCTTTAAACCATGTGATAATTATCAGGCCATATGAAGGGAAAATAGTTTTCTTTCTACAAATGTATAAAATAAAATATCTATTAAAAAAAAAAAAAGGTCAGAGGGGGGTAAAATTTAAAAAGGTGGAACATCTATATGAAATATTAATAATACTAACTGGATGGCAATACATAGCAAAATTAAAGTTAAAGATAATTACTCATAGAGGGTAGACCATTATTCACTAATAAATTATGGATATATGAAATGGTAATATGTAGTTTTTTAAAATTTAACTACATTTTAAGGTAAAAGATGAACTGTGTTGGCAATTTACAGTCAATTCATTCCTTTGGTTTAATGGATTTTTTTTGTCAGCAAACTTGATAATTTCTAGTTTTTCATGTAAACATAAGTAAGGTTCATTTAAAGATTTACAAGTTCTAGTTTTTTTTTAGTATTTTACATTTTACTGTCAAGGTTTTATTAACTTCTTTTAAGTTCCAAAAATATTTAGAAAGGGACATCCTATTTCTGTACACATAATTGGTGAAAGATAATATATGCTGGTACCACCTAGTTTTAAAGGAATTCTTGGTACTCCCAATATAAAATTTTTAACTGTTGGATTTTCTATTGTAGAAATGAGTACTAACCATTTGGCTAAATGGGGGTGTGTACCAAATGAGATTACATATATATATATATATATATATATACACACACACACACACACACACACACACACACACACACACACACACACACACACACTAGCTTAAGGCAGCATTTAAGCTAACTCCTGCAGAGGACTCTTGATTAGGCCTACATCAATAAACTACAGAAGAAATCAAATTTGATCACTGCATTTAAGTACTGCATTAATATTTAAGTTTACCTTTTAAAAGTTCAACGATATTTCTTCTGCCAACACTTAATTTAAAGGCAATTTGATGTACATAGGTCCTTACTTTCCATACAAACAATTATTTTCATTTCATGGGTGACTTTCTCTGGATTTTGCAATTAATTTTGATTATTTCCAAATTTCTTTCCAAGTTATAAAAATTGTTTTCGTACAAAAAATCTGATACAAAAAAAAAAATTGCTAAAAACAATCAGTTATGAAAATTTGGGAATACAAAATTTCAGGATTGCTGGTCCAGATCCAGCTTGAAATGTTTTTAGATTCCAAAATGGTATATGTTGGGCTATGGCTTCTAGGAATAAAGTTGAATAAAGTGTGACACCAACATTTGCAATTATCACACACATCATTTCACCCCAAGGAGAATAAGAGAAAAATAAAAATACTATTAAGGAGAGAGAACAATAAAAATTAAGAAGATGGAAGACAAAGATTGACATTGCATTTAAATTTTCGAAGATCAATGTCGACTGGAAAGCATGACATCAGAAAAGGGTTCCACAAGTGAGAAGAGTAAAAGAAAATATCACATTATTTATTATTATTTGCAGTTACACGTTGTACATGGATAGGTGTCCCTGCATTTACTTTCAGTGGGCAATCCTGAGGCCACATTATGCTTTAGTCTTAGCCACCTTCAGGTCATTCTGTATTACCAAAGACAATGGACAGTGATAATTATTTTGACCTTTTTCCTTTGGAAAACAATCTTATGAGTTACATTGAAAAGAAATACAAGTAAACCAGTGAAAACAAAAACAAATCTCCACCCAATCAATCCTTTCTTTCTCCAATATTCATGGTATCCATCATCAATTTCTGTAGTGTAAAATCTTTTCTTTTGAAATGTTGTTCAGATACCTTAGCACGTTGTGAGACTAATTAAATTCTTTTATAGTTACCAATGAATTCTGTTCCTGGTTATTTTCTTTTCTGTTGAAAAGATTCTAGGATATATATACATAGCTTTGGTGTTTACATTAGGGAAAAATCTTCCAGTGACAAGAGACTTGTTTCTTGAGTCCCTGGAGGATTCTTTCATGGGCTTTCAACTGTCTTCATTGCAGTCTGTTAGCTATCCTTTTTTTCTTTTTTTCATTGCTCCTCTCCCTCTCAGCACTGTATAAAAATGGCACGCACTCTCTATATACATTCCTCTGCAAGCATTTTTGGGTTTGGTAATTTTAATGATTTTATATATTCTACATTGATGACAGAAATTGCAACATAAAATAGAAAAATTATTTATTCTTTTTGTAGAATTAAAATTACTCTTTTTTAGTAATTACTAATTTTTTTTTTTAATTCAGCGAGGCTTAAAAAACTATTGCTCTGTATCTATTGTAAGATTTATCAAAAGTAAATTCAACCATCCCCTGTTAGCCATGGTTTTCAGTTACCCTAAAGTCTTATTTTATTTAATGAGGGTCCCAATGTACAAAGTGGGGTGAGGCTTTGGCAATTTAAGCTACACTGAAGAGAAGCCATCAAGTGTGTCCTTTGAGTGAAAAAGCCATCAAGTGTTTCAAATTAATAAAAAAATATTGAAGTTGGTAAAATCTTCATTCATCACTTAACTTTTATATTGTTAGGATTTTATTCTATTTTATTATTACTTATTCTTTTTCATCTCTCCTAATTCAGATATGTAGTCTCTCCTAATTCAGATACTACATAAGTATATATGCATAGGAAAACATTATCTATATATAATTATTTACATTGTTCAGATTGTTGTCCTCTCTTTATTACCATATTCACAACGTTTTGTCCATTGTACACTCCAGCCTTCTTCAGGTGATTGGAATTTTGAACTGAACCCTTTCTTTTCATCCACCAGGGTAGATTGTTCTAGTTCCACGTGCTATGCCTTTTCGAGATGTCTCAGTTATCTCCCTTTAACTCAACCCTCAAAGGTATTTGTTCACCTCAGTTGTAGCCAGGTACTGAACTCACAACACTTTGGGTCAAGTCACTGAATCCAACCAATGCTTTTATACACTGTGCCATGATTTCTTTTGAAATTCCAATCACCTGAAGAAGGCTGGAGTGTACAACAGCTAAAACATCATGAATATGGCAATAAAGATGAGGACAACAATGTAAATAATTAAAATACGTCATCTCAAATATAGACAGATTTTATCTGTATGGTCTGTTACTATCTTCAGTTTCAGGCGGGGGGAGGGGGTCTTGGAACATATCACTCAGAAATAAGGTGTGGGGGTAAAATAGAAATGAAAACCAAAGCACCTTATAGAATCTGAGAGGAAGATATGTTCAAAGCAGAGAAATTATTTAAAGCCTAAAATGCCAATGAAGTGATAGCATTATATCTAAAAAGATTTATCTACAAGAAAAAAAAATCTTGCAATTTTCTATTATCTTTGTTTTTTGTTGTTTAACAAAGTAATTATTTATTTTTTAGATTTAATTGTTAAAACAGTATATCCATGCACTTACTTTTTAATCAGTGCCAAATGTAATGGCTGTATGGAGCTAAAATGGCAGAGTAGAGAAAGGTAAGAATTCCTGCTGTATAAGAAAGTGGAATTAATCAGAAATAGAGGATAGTAAGAACAGAAGGTGAGACGAGATAGAAAGAAATGAAGCCTGAAAAACATTTCAGCCAAAACATATACTTAGGCAGTTTAGCACCGAGAAACAAACTACCGTTTTTTTGCAGGTTGGGGGGGGGGGGTCCCACCCACATCATTTCTTGAAAATTTAAAGAACATAAGGTGCAATCAATCCAATCTATTTTAAAAGAACTTTGTCTCGTATCAAAAAAGGTTTGAAATAGGGGGAGTTGAGGAGAACCCAAAAATGTATGGAACAAATATTTCAAGTGACAAAGAATAATTCTAAACTTTAAAAATGGAAAAGAACACATCATAAAAACAAGTCTGATTCCTTTCATTTGTTTTTATCATTTCACCCCAAGCAAGGTGATAAAGCCACTAAGACACAAGAGGTTATTGAGTGTGAAAGAATTTGAGAAAAAGATTAAGGAAAGAAGCCAATAAAAGAGGAATTGAGAAGACAGAAGATGACAAATGATATTACATTTAAAGTTTTGAAGATCAAAGTTGACTGGAAACAAGAAACTGGAAGAGAGAAATGCAAGAAACTGTTAGTATAGAACTTACAGTTACATTTATCATTTCATCTTTAAAATGAGACCTAGCTGCCAATCTAGTACTGCACTTAAATTTGCAATGTTAATGCACTAAAGAGGAAAGCTCATCAAAACAATTACCAGGAAAATATTTATAGAAAAGGCAGAGGGAAGCGACATTATGGCAGTGGGAAAATGACTGAAGTCAAGATGCCAGGTCAGGACTGATAACATTGCAGATTCTTTGGATTTTATCAAGAATCTCTAAATACATAGCAGAAGCACCAGACCAGATATGGCAGAAATATTCAATGGACGAAGGGTCAACTAATAAAGGGGATCATAAAATAAAATCTGAATAAAATACTTATTTTAGCTTACCATCATAAAGAGAGTCAAGTGGGAGAACAATATTTCCTTATTCTCCCCATACTCCAAAGATAAGCTATTCCTTATGAAGAAAAAATTCTCTCAGTAATGACCCACAAGATCATAAATACTGGAATTTTCCCCACCCCCACAAAGCTTGGTAGGGTTGTTTATCTATTAGGTAGCCTAAAAGCAAAGAATCGCATTTCAATTACATTGAAGGCATGTCTTCAATTTCATCTGTAAAATCTCCCCCCACCAGGTAAAAATTATTAGTTAACATGATGAAAAAGACGCACAGACACACACATTCAAGTTTGTATTAATTTGCAAGCATTAATTAGACACACAAACAAAATCGTTTATTAATACATAGACAAATATTGACAACATACACTTTGCAACTGATATTTTCATTTCAAAATATTTCAGTTAGATTTATTTGATAAAAGAAAGCAAAGATTTGATTGATATTACTTTTCTTATAATTCTAGATATTGAAACAAACACTTTTTCTTTGGAATGACCAAAAGCTATGATGTTCCCCATTTTGCTGAAAAGCTAAGGATCCATTTTTATCTTACACACTGCTAAAAATAATCTGCTGAAAGCCAGTTCTAAAAATACTTGGCAATATAACAAGGAAGTAGCAATGCTCTTTCCAAGAGTCTTGGCAAAATACACACACACACACAGACAGACACAGAGTGAGAGGAAAACAAAGAAGTTCACAAACTGAATTAATGTGTGCGTACACTTGAGCTTAAATAATGGCAGGTGTGTTAAAGCTCAGCTGTTATAATTAACTAGCTTGATTAGAGAGCTGTTATTTACTAAAGTCTGGCACAAGTCCAGAACAAGAGGAAGTCACTGCTTTAGCAAGTTGACCCATGAGACAAGATTATGAACCATTACGCCAAGGTAGGTGCCCTAAAATATTTACAGCTTAGTTTAGTAGACAAGGCTATGATAGTGGCACGCATAGGGAGGAGCAAACTCACTAGATTTATAAATTAGTTTTCTTAAAATGACATAGCACTGCCTTATGATAAATGCTCCTTTAGAAACATTTACCCAAGAAAGCAAACAGTGAATGTATCAGAGTAGAAAACTAAAATACTTCTTTCTATGCTGTGAATACAAATTATAAAACACAGATGAAAGGAGCCTGGCTGACCAGATGTTATGACTTTAAGCAATGATTTGATAACTCTGATGGGTTGCTGGTGTGTTTTTTTTTTGGCTCAAAATGGTCTGTTGAAGTCTATAGCAAAGTTTTTCTGTTATCAATTTACTCAAAAATAACTATCAAATGCAAATACATAATTTCAAGTGGAATCCTTATTTAAATAAACTTTGATGACACTGAAGAAAGCGTTAGTCATGAAAATTGTGTTAAAATTGGCTATTTCACAAAATTTCAAAATATTGGGATGAAATTGACAAAAGTTTTAAGCATTAAATTTGGTTTCAAGTACTTGCTTGACAGCACATCACCAATTACTAAAAGGTTTAACTTTTAGGATGTCCACCGCATTGTTATAAAGACTTTAATTTCACCTATCATATTGTATTCCTGCTCCTAATCACATTTATCATTTTTATATATTTGCTTATATTCTGAAAGATAATTTAAGGAACCTCTTTATATAGTCAAAAAGTTAACGGCTAATTACTGAATCAGCGCAATAAAAAAATAAAGAAAAGAAAAAGAGTCTAACACTTGTAAGGAAATTATATGATAAACCCCAAAGAATAAGTAAATAAAAGGAACATGAAAATATATTCTATTACATGTTGGGTTCAGTAAAAATATTATACAAATATATACTTTTTAAAATGTCCTCTTTCAAAGCCATAATAACATAAGTTAAAATTAGCATAATTTAAAGATTTACAAGTTAATGGAAATTCTATGTCTTCCTTTCGTGAAATAGGCAAATTTCTAGTTTATTTGAAACACTTGTACAAAAGGTAAGGGATTGATTCCCATTTTTGTTTTCATGCTGTCCCCTAAAATCAATTGTTAAATAATCTAGATTTGAATAATAATTGTTTTTTTATAATCATTCAAGCAAGGCAGGAATGCCACTAGTACGCAAGGGCTTACAGGGAGTGAAAGCGAGAGAAAAGAATATAGGGAGGATTGATGAAAAGACAAAAGATGAATGGGATTCAAGACGACAGAAGATGACAATTGACATTGCATTCAAATTTTTGAAGATTGCAGTTATCAGGGAAGTAAGTAAATGGAAGGGAGTTCCACAGGCGGGAAGTGCAAGAAAAGAAACTGTTGAAGTGATGGTTACATTAGCTATTTCAACAGTAAACAGGTGGAACCGAGATGACGATCTAGTAGCATGCTTCAAGTCATGTAGTTGGGGCACCAGGGAAAAAAGCTTGTCGGAGCAGTTGGCATGAAAATATTTGTAGAAAAGACAGAGGGAAGCCACAACATGTCGGTGAGAAAATGACTGAAGTCGAGATGCCAAGCCAGGATCTATTAAATAGCAGATCCTTCTTTGTATCTTGTCAAGAATCTCAAGATGAATAACAGGAGCACCAGACCAAATATAGCAACAGTATTCAATGTACGGACAAATGGTAGATTTGTAAATGTGCAAGATGAAATCTAAATGAGAAAAACCTTCTGGCAAGACACAGTGACCAAACTTTTCTTGCAGTAGATGCAGCTACTGATTTGATGTAATCGATCCACTTCAAGTCAGATGAAAACATGATACCAAGAAGGTGCAGTGTGTTGCTCTCCAGGAGTCTAACGTTATTAGTATAATGAGCATAGTTTATTTTTAAAACTAGTTCTTTTAATTTTCAAGCTAAATTTAATGAGGTCAGCATATCTGAATCTGAATTGAATACAAGGTTTTCAAAGATGGGACTTATTATTTTCTGTCTAATTTCTATGCAGGGTTGTGGAGTCAGAGTTGAAAGCAATTAAGGAGTCACTGGCATCGAGGAGTCAGTAAGACTCTACTATCTCTAACTGCAGTTGAATTTACACTTTATGAAAAAGTCTTACATTATTTTATTTTTATTCTTATTTCTTCTAGTGTATATTTTCTATTTCCTTTGAAGAAATTCATCTCAACTTCGTTTTTTAAAGTCATTTTATTTTTTAGTAGTTATTTTGTATTTGCAAAACTATGTAAAACAATCTTACATTAGAGAATTTTTTAATTTTGTTATGTCTTTTACATCCTGTAAAAAATTATATTTCAATTCCTGTTATAAAGTAGTTTTATTTTTGTTCTCTACTTATTTCTTATTTGCAAAGATTATATATATATATATATATATATATATATATATATATAATGTAAGACTTTATATATATATATATATATATATATATATATATATAAAGTCTTACATTATAGCATTTTTATTTTTATTGTTATTTCTTCAATATCCTTTCAAAGATTTTTTCTCCAATCTTGTTAGAAAATATTAAAAAATGAATAGGTATGATATAAAAGTCACAATATCTTTATTCTTTGATATAAACCAGTTATAATGATATAGGCCTCCACAAGTTAGAAGTGTATGCAAAGGCTTTATGAGATTTGTAGGCCATAATCACTGAATTACATAAAGAGGAGTCAGAGTCAGAGGTGCCAAAAATAGAGGAGTCGGAATCAAAGGTTTTGTGTTCCAACTACACAACACTGTTTTTATGTCCTTACCAAATAAAACTTTGTGTATGTGAAGTGAAATGCAACAACAGTTCACACAAGATTGAACAAAAAATAAAGAAAACACTTCAGTAAGCTTGTAACAAAGACAACATAAGTTTCAAGAATGCAAAGTAAAATCATCTTGATTGTGAACAGAGATTGAACAGACATTTTGTCAGTGAATAATAGTTAATAAACTAATAATCTCAGAAACTAATATGACCAAAGGTGTTCCAATCACATCAACAGGAATGCTACATTAGTGACTTTGTGCCAGATTAAGTTTAGTAAATAAGGCACTTTGCTGAACTAGTCTCAAAAACTTCTGCAACAAGTTCAGACCTCACTAAGAGTCCCAACTCAATGCAAAAATGTCTTGTAAATATTTACATATTTCTTATTGGTGTAACAATATTGGCATAACATGATCTTCTGGTATTTGACTGACGTTATCAAAAAACAGAAGATGAATACAGAGAAAAATACAAACTATACTTCACAATAAAGTGGGCAATGAATCGAACCCTAATGTGAAACAAACCTAACTAGCTATAAGATGAAGTTAAAATTCTAATGACTAACACAGCAATGCAAAAAGCAACAGCTATTGTAGAATAAACTAATAAATCAATGATAGAAACCAAAGCACACATTGCCAGTCATAGAAATTTGGCAGGAAATAAGAAAAGATTGTTTTATAGAAATTTAAATATGTCATTTAAATAATAAAGCAACACAAAGAGTTGAAAAATGGAGTCTAACAATAT
Organism: Acanthosepion esculentum; assembly: GCA_964036315.1. NCBI lineage: Eukaryota > Metazoa > Mollusca > Cephalopoda > Sepiida > Sepiidae > Acanthosepion > Acanthosepion esculentum. The sequence continues at coordinate 137,594,409 of OZ038481.1, read as the reverse complement.
TTAACATAGAAAACGCCATCAAACGCAAGTAACTGCCAAATTCAGTTGGCAAGAAAATCACAAAATAAAATGTTATATTTTAATTAATTTTATTTAAGCAGATAAAAAAAGAAATAATCTCAATTATAAAAAACATGCTGAGTTTCTTCCCATCACACAAAGTGTGTGACTTTGTATGCAAATATATAAGGTATATGAATATGTTTGTGTTGTGTGCGAGGGATTTATATGGGCTCATACCATTTAATATGTGTACACAGAATTTGACAGTTTGGAATAATAGATTTTTCTCTAGATCAGTCTCGACAACACTTACTTGAGCAATAAAATCAAAGTTAAAGACAAAAACAAACAAACAATTTTTTAGACACTAAAAAATTAGATAATTATAAGATCTCAAATATTCTGAAATTACTCAGTAATAGAATTATCTTCTTTTTTTTTTTTTTTTAATTCTATACAAATAATTTTAGGCCTGTCATCAAATTAAAATATACATACACAATTTGAATGGAATTTAAACATTTCTGTAGTGAGGGTAAATTTCCCTGTCTGCCAACAACCACTGAGTAACAGAAAAAGAGTATTAGCTGAAATGTTCAGCTCTTTACAATGGGTTCTAAAAATTGCCTTTTTATATACAATGTGAAATTAAGACTCTACACAACATCTATCTGATTGGCAATAAGTCTTCCATAATCAAATAAAATTGCTTTTAATATACACTGAACTCCGTTTTAATTACACACTGGCCAACAAGGTTTATGTAAATACAAATAAGAGAATATTCTAGAACATAAACATAAGAGTAATTTAAAAAAAAAAAAAAAAAAAAAAAACAATGTTGTATTAAAATTCATTCAAGGCTGTGGCTTTTGAACATAAGAAAAAAACTTCTCAGTTCAGATGTTTTAATAAAAAACCGAAAAGGCAAATTGAAGCAGTTGATGAAATCAGGGTCAAATTCAGTTGGGTATATAAATTAAAACTTTTATTTATAAAAATACTCACCAAACCCTAAAATAGACTTTATGAATACTTATCACAAGCAATTCAGTGTTCTTATAAATCTACATAAAATTTATGAAAGATTTAAGATGTCTAAATACAACCAAAAGGAAACAAGCAAACTCGGAATGTTCTTCTAAATAGGTTTTTAGAAATGAGCATGATAGGAGTATTCTATTCATCAAATCCTGATCTCTATCATTGATAAAAATGTCATATTAAAAACTAATTCCGAAGTGATGTGTTTAAAACAAACATTTATACTAAACATGAATATGAAAATTTCTAGTTCAGTCCTCAAGTTATTTGGTTTCCCTAAAACAAGTTTTTGTTTTCCCTTTCTGAAAAGAGAAAATCTAAAGAGATATGAAGTGAACAGAAAATCAGAAATTCCTCCAAATAAGCCAAAAATAATATTTGAAACCGAGAAACTTCTACACTTTGAATATTCTTAAGTTAAAACAAAGAAATTGAGTTTCACATTGAAGGCCAAAGTATGACACATTTCTGATGAGACAGGTTTATAAAAGCAGGTTCTGCAAGTTTGAAAAGACTTTTTCTAATATAGGTCATGATAAAAGTAGGAAATCTAAAACAATATCTATAGTTTTTTTTAATTGTCAAATCATTTAATATATAAATTAGAAAATTAACACAATTTTAACATTTTTTTGTTTTCATCAAATAAAATTTATATATTAAAAAATATATATATTCATTTGTTTTATTCTAATTGTGGTTAAGCTAAATATAGCTAAACTGATACAAAAACTGAATCCATAAATGAACAATTAATTTTTGTTTGATTCAAATACTCCATCGTACAGAGTAATGAAAAATTATTTTGTATATAATTTCACAAAAACCAAAAAAAAGAAAAAAAAAGTTCAAAGTTTTAGGAAAATGCAATCTTTTTTGGAGAGAGAAAATTTCCCAAGTCTCTGAGTAAGTTTTTAGTGAATCTCCTAACTTCCTTCACAGTAGGTGATGGTCTACTTCAGCTTCATGGCAAGTTGTTGATCAACAAATTAATACTGGAATATTTAACAAAGTAATTGTTATACTTTCACTTTAGGTTTCATCTGCAACCTTACAAATGAACATTTTGCAAAAAAAAAAAAAAATATATATATATATATTCAACCCAAAGATTCTCAAATATCGAAATGAGGAATTTCAAATCTAAGGAAAGAAATCTATTCATGTATTGTAAAATGTGTGATGGGTGGAAAAAAATGACAATTCAAAAATGGGAAAGGAATTGAGGAAATCTGGGATTGGACGATGAGGAATGTGACTGGGATTAACACTGCATAACAGGAAAATAAATCAACTCAACACTCTCATGACCTACTTAAAATCTTCGATGTATCCTATAACCAAAAACCAAATTTTCCTTGTGTTTTTTTTTATCTTTTTATTCACCTGTTCTAATTAGATACATTCATAATATCGAAAACTTTCAAAGATTATCTTTTCGCTATCAACAGCTACGACAGATTGCGCACTAAAACAGGATAGTTCTCTCTGAAAAAAAAGTTTGACTTTTTAGCCGTATTTCTTATCTGGTCGCTTGTATGATGTAATTCAGTAATTGTAAATATAACATACCAATCCATAAAAGTGGAGTTATTTCCTTATTGCCACTGTCATGTCGCGGAACTGAAGATCCACTGTAAAATGGAATTAAAAAAAAACTAGGAGGCACTTTGGTCTAACTAACCTCAGATACTCAGGAAATTTTTATTCTTATTTGTAAGGAGGACGAGTCTCTAATATTCAGTTAGAGCACGTTACAAGTATCTTTGACATTTTTTTGGTCCGCTAAGTAAAAATGTGGTAGTTGGTAGGTAGCATAATTTCAAATTTAGTAAGTCATTTTTTTATGTTTCCAGACCTGAGCCATAAAAAAATGACATTTGCTTGTAGATTCCTATCGCTCGGGATTTTATTTTTGTTGATAGATTATCCTGCGACAGTAATTTCCATTTTAAAAATTAACATTTAACACAAGAGGTTATTATTCACTGATTCAGTAAGTTAAAGAAAGCTTTGTAGATTGCAAATTTAATGACAAATGTTTTTAGTTATGGTTTAAAAACTAAAATAAATTCACTGCTTAAATAAAGAAAAAGCTAATTTGTTAAACAACACGCCCACGATAAAACAATTATTATTTAAAAAGAAAAATAAGGAAAAATATCGTACTAGTTTCAGTTCACTTAAAGAAAGTAAGGACTAAAAATGAAAAAAACTGACTAATCCAGAATCATATTAAAAGGTTTACCGCTAATAAAATTAAATGCGAGCCACGTTTGCTTGGAAATAACAAGAAGAAGCACTTGATGACAAAGTGGGCGGTTGTTGTAGATAAATGGTCAGTGCGCGCTAGGGACGACGAGCGAAATAATTTTTCGTCATTAGGAGAGCTTTAAAAAATGTGTTTTTAGTTGTTTATAAGGTCAATAAGGAACGATGACATTAGTTTTACTTTTAAAAAAATATTAATTATCTATTCGAAGATACTTTAAAAACAAAATTAATTTTTAAGATGGTCATGACATACAAAAAAAAATGATCATTTTTTTTTATTATTTTAGATATCAAACTATCAGGAATTAGGATTTTTTTCTCCTTCCTCATATTGCAAATTTAAGAGGATTGTGTTTCCAAGACATCTACAACTCCCTAGGATTAGGAAAAAGAAGTAAATATTTTAGCAAGTATGACGATAATTAATTTCTTAAACAATATAACAATTTACAGAAACCGTTAAAAGACAGAGACAATGATGCGACATCATAAAATTCTTCTTCATTAGGAAGTTAGATGTCTAAAAATAAGTGGAGACTAAAATTAGTTTTTAATTTCTGAATATTTAAAAATAAAATACGAAATATTCATAGACTGACTGCATTTTTATGAAGAAATAAAAAGGAGAAGAAATGCACAAAAAAAAAACATTCAATTTATTGATTTTGTGCAAAAAATATGACATTTATGGTCATATCAACAAGAAAGTAATTTTAAGACATTTCTTTAAAAACAGTTTGAGAAAATTTAAAAAAAAAAACTTTTGTAAAAAGAAAAAAAAAATGTCATGAAAGTACCGAACATTCCAGTTTCATAATTCAAACTCTTTTACAAGATAGAAAAGGTTTTTTAATTTTATCGTAGAAAAAAAAGTCATTTAAGAACAGAACTGATTTTCAGAAATGTATTTAAAAAAAACTTAATTCCTTTTTTATGCACATTACAAAATGGCCAAAAGAAAAAGGAATTAACTTTTTAAATTCAAAATTATTTTATATCGCAAGAATTAAGAAGATATTTAATAATTTTCAAAAAAAAAGGGAAACCGAATAAGACAAACTAAAACATGAAAATGCCGGTAAATTTAGCGACGGGTGGAAACAAAATGGGGGATCAGTTTATAATAAATTCTTTATACTAAATTAAACCCCCACTTTATGGCCATACAAGCACATCCTTCCTACTGACACGCCAACGTTTGCTGTGTCTGGATGAAGTTAAATAACAAATGCAAAGAAAAATTAAAAGTAGTAAATGTAATGAATAATAAAGACGAATAATAAAACAAATGGTAAATGTAAACAATTTAATTTACTTACGGAGCGAATAAGAAGACATTATGCACCGCGGAGTGTGTTTACAATAGATAGAATAGGGACTGCAAATTCGTTCGACAAATCTTTCGCTAATTTCCGGCAAAATTCGAGAAACGTTCGGTAAATTACGGCGACTGACAACGACGTTCAACTTTACGCTACATAGAACTTTCGGCGTTGTTCGGTATTTTTCGTAAACCACGCCTAATCAAGACTGCTATTTTTTTTTTTTTTTTATCGTCAGTGTCAAATTCGGACATGCTCAAGTTTTATTTCTTTATTTAAAGATTTTCTTTTTTTTATCACATTTTTGGGGAATGGTATACAGCGGACTTATAGCGACCAGAAAGTAAGTCCAAGTCGTTCATTTGAGAAACGGCACGGATTTTGCTCTCTAAAGCGAAATACCGCTTTAAGTTTTTTTCAACTTCAACTTTCGGATGAAAAATATTATACAAAAAAGTTGAGACCTTTTTTTTTTGTACAGCTTATTTTATTGAAATAAAAAAAAACTATCAAGTCTTGAAATGTTGCTGATGTAAGAAATATTCATCATTTAAATTGAATTTGTTGCCTTGTTAAATTATGTGGACTATTTCCTGGCTGAGATCACAATGATGAATCATTCAACCACCATAACACGCTTTTTGCTTTCATTTTTTTTTAATGTCCACATGATCACTATCACACGTCTCAGTCAAAATTGTAACCAAGATATTTTCATTTGTACTTTTCATATATGTTCAGTAAGAAGCGTAGTGACAAACATTAGTTTAGGAAGCCGTAAGGATTACTATAGTGGTAATTAGTCACAATAATTCATTAACAGTCCTATGACTGGGTGTGCTCATAGGGTTGTTGTTCAGATGAGCACCTGACCAGTTCCCCTCCAAATATCTGGGCCGAAAGCCGGAGTGGTCGGGTATTCATTCATGCGTTGCGTGTTTTGGGGTAAGTGTGTAATGAGCAATTATCATTACACACATATGCATACTTACACAAATTCAAATTATACAAGTATTCATTAGATAATAAATCAACACTACTTTGTAATAGGCAATTTACAAATCGCAGCAATGCGACAATTTTGTAATCGCTATATTTTGTGCACTTTTGGGAGAATCGGATCCCAGAGGTTTTCTTAGGTCTCCCCAAAACTCGCTCGCTAATTGGTCAATAAACACACAAGTGGGCGTTGCAATCCACCCACGCATAATATATTTTCCCAGTGCGTGACTAAGTTTCCCGCCAAGTTCATTTAAACCTGTCACGTGATTACATTATCTATAAATAACAGACACGAGTTCGCTCATTCTCTTTTAGTCTTCCAAATTCCTGCGAAGATGTGATCTTCAGCATTCTCGTCTCGACCATGACGGTCAAACGTTAAAGCATATTCACGCATTCACGTACGTACGAACTTTCACGAACTTTTCCAACCTACATTACATTACAAACATACAGAACATTTCCAAACATGCAACAAGAACTTTATTCTTCTAAAACTACAGTTTAATAATTAATTCAACTTCGTGAGCTCAGAAAAAAATATTCCCAGTCTAAGAGACATAACTCCATCAATTCTGTAACTTCTACAGATGTACATCAACACACAAATAAATACAATCTTGTTTTTAAAACCATTTTGTTCCTTCTTGTATTTGATGCTTTGTGGCATTTTACGTTTAATACAAATTGTGTGGTCATGTTATTCACGCAGCCGTAAACAGACATCCACAATGGTTATTACTCTTAACATACCTCAACAAGTGTACCTGACGGAGATCATCCAGCAATAGAGGTCGAACCACAGCCGAAGTCCTCTAACCAGAAGGCTCACCTTGTATATGGATACGTAGCTGTTAATGCCATGGGTGGGGGAACTCTTCACTCTGGCTTTTGATGTTAGTCCATGAATTCCTCTGTTGAGCGATACAGTGTCATCACCGCACTGCTTGTATCCTTAGCTATAGAGCCCAGTCTACCTGCCCGTTGTGCTAGATGCTCGTTAACCTTACAAGAGACTACATCTGCTCTTTGACAGGCCTTATATTTTAATCCTGCTGGATGTCTAATCATCCTAGTCATCTAGTCATCCTGTTCACCAGAAAAGCCTGATGGAAGAACTTGTTTAGTCGCCGATGACCCGAATACGCGACAGCTAGTACTGGGTTGCATTGTATCAGTAACACTCGGAGACTGGCCTGACATTTAATATAGAAAATCAACATCCAATAATTGAAGTAAAATTAAAAATGTAGGATTGATAGGGAGGAGCCACCACCTTTCCGCCCTAATCTTGACTATAAGCTGATGCCTAAAGTACAAGATCGTCCCCATAGAATTCCTTCTGACGTGTCGTCTAAAATACGACTCACATAACACCTCGCAAACGAAAGAACAGTGTTCAGCCTTCGTTAACGACGATGCCACATTGCTACAGACATAATTGCCCTCAAGGACTAAAAACTTCCCGCGTGTCATATGGACCATGATATCTTCAATAAACTTGCCCAACGGCACCACGCCTTCCAGGGTCTCCACCGCCTCGTCGCAGCGAACACAATTTGGAAATTTTCAAGTCCACCGAACAGAGTCTTTTGCCAACCCAGAGAGCCCTTCAAATCACCAGCCAGGTGAGTGATGCCTCATCATTAGTGAGACATTTCAACTCGGGCGCCCAAGGCCATGTGTAGCGAGCCTCCTGCTTCGTAAGACCGAGCTCGCCTATGAAATCATCCTGAACGGACCCCTCACTATGTGGCAAAGAGTAATGCTCACCCTTGAAATGTTAATAATTATAGTAATATAGAATTTTGTTTATAGATGAGACAAATAATCTGTGGTGAAGTTTGTGCCCAGAGAATCTGTACTTCGTCAGAATTATTAATATAAAATATCAAAACATTACTGTTTATATAAACTATGGAATACCAACCGAGAAGAGACTGTTCATTTAATCATGAAGGGGGAGAGGTCAGTAATCAGGTTGTATTCTAAGTTTACCAACACTCCGGGGTTGTGTCGCTACCACCGCGTTTTAAGTGCGAAAACAAACAGTCGAAGTAGAAGTCGAAGTTGAAGTTGGAATTGGAGCTGGGTGAAGTGAGTAGACAAGCAGTCGACCAGAGAGAGAGGGAGAGAGAGAGAGAGAGAGAGGCAGTGTGAGTGAAAGCGTCCGCTTTCTGCTGTAATAAGGGAGAAAGGGAACCCAATTCATCTGCAATATTGGCGCAATAGTGCCAGTAAACCCTCTTATATGCTGATAGTGAAATAATTACGGCAACTACTAAGAACTAAAAGGGTGAACCCGAAAACTACTTCTCTTTTTTCAGAATTACTTGTAATATTTGTTTGTTTTTTGTTTGTTTTTTTGTTTGTTTGTTTTTTTTACTTTATTTTATATACACTACTTTCTTGTAAAAGAAGCATTATTCTTTTTGTACCGATTTCTTCCTTATATACATATACATACATTTTTTGGGGACTCGAATCGACTTGTTCATATTTGATTTTTCTGCTTGGCCCGATTCTCGCCCCAACGAACTTGCAGGTAGAACAGCTGAATCTTCCGAGATCTACGATTTGTTAATTGCTCTCCAGGATAAAAAAAATCACAATGTGGCTGGAAAGTGGAATCGAATCGACATTGTCAACCGGAGACTTTGATTGAACCTGTAATGCTGGACCCGAACAGGCCCAACCAACTACATTGATCCAGTGGAGTCAAGTTAGGTGTCACAACTAACACATGATATAATACCTTACGGGACAACGCCCGGACGTCGGAGAAGTCATCCGTCGCCCGTAAGAGGTGCTTGAGAACAATTCGACATTCAGAAGGTAGAAGCAGCACATGCCTCTAGGTAAACGGGGAGCCTCCACCTCGCACGAGTGCACACTTTTCAAGGATGGGAAGTTCTTACGGGCGTTTTCCTTCCAGAATTCGCCCTCACCATCTAATTGCTGACATATTCGATCTAGGAACGCGATGCGAAACGTATTTTGATGAATCTCAACGCTAAGCAATACCCAGACCGCCATAAGGATGGAGGTAACAGATCTCTCGAACAACCTTGGGGACCTTGCTTCGCCACAAGAAAGAGAACAAGAGCCTTACTAATGTCATTAGTATGACACACGAAAGCGGAAGTACGAAGAGTCGGTAAAGGAGAATCGGATAGTTGTGTGAGGCACATTCCTTTAATATCTTGACCGGCCTGTACGTCCAGAGGAAAGGTCCGGGAAGAGAAACTCCCTTCCACGCACCCAACCGCAAACCAAGAGATTTATCGCAGTTGATCTTGCCCCCCGCCACCGTCTCGTACCCTCTGATCTCTTTGCCGACTTCGTCAATCTTGGCTCTGATCGACACAAGAACCGAAACGTCGTCAGCGTAGGCGGAGTACATGACCGAGGTGGAAGCACCAGGTAGGGAAATTCCGCGTAGGACCGGATTCGTCTTTAACTTGCGATGGAAAGGCTCCAACGCAAGAACGTATAACAAAGGCAAAAGCGGACAACCTTGACGAATGGAGCTAGACAATACGAAAAGCTTCGGTCGAATCCCATGTACTTCCAGCAGCGCACCTGGAAACGCATACAGAAGCCGGATTCAGGTGCGAAAGTACGGCCCGAAACAGTGGCCGAAATGACAGCCCCCAGAAATCGATGGGCAACCCTATCGAATGCCTTGGACTGATCTAAACTGATCAGCGCGGCATTACTGTCGACTCGATGGTCAAGCGTACCATATAAAGGTTGTCCTGATTAGGCCTGTCCTTCATGGAACGTCATGGAACGTCTGTTCGGGTCCAATCAGACTAGAGAAGACATCTTGCAAACGCTTGGGCGGTCAAGAACTTGGCTAAAATCTTCGTTTCTGTATTTAACATCGTCAAAGGCCTAAAGTTACTTATCCCATCCCCATTGTTCTTGTCCTTCCGTAGCAACTTTGACCACAACCCTTGGTGAAGGTATAGAACCCTACTTCATACAGTTGTTGTAAATCAGTTCCGGCAAAGGAAGAAGAACGGGCGACTGCCTCAAGTACAGTTCGTAAGGGTGACCATCTAATCCCGGGGCCTTGACCTGGCCAACCATCTACAGCGCTTCCCAGATATCTGACTCTGTAACGGAACCCTCGCAGCCAGCCGCCCCATGGCAGGGAAAGCCGACCAAATAGGCATCGAACTGAACCGTCTGATCAGATCCTGAAAGTAGTCACGGAAAGCCTCACATATATACCAGCGTTTGTTGTTACGGTCCGCCCATCCACCAATGTGACGCACGCGATATGTCTATTGGATGTATTTCTAACTTCCTCTGCACGCAATGCTGCGGCCATATTCGTCGCATCGGGAGACATTCTCTTTAATCTAGCCCTAGTGTTTGATCTTTCTTGATAAGCAAGGAGGCCAACTCTGCCATAGCTACGGCTACTTCCCCGCTATCATAGGATTTAATCACCCGATCAACTTTTTCCTCACATGCCGTTTGCGCTGCTAATCTAACTAGATTGAGTCGACGACTATAATCAGCAACAAACGACCTAATTTTGGATTTTAATTTATCCAACCCCATATTCCCAATCACCGCCCTCGTCAGTTCCCGCTGTAGCATTAGTAGTAGTTGGTCCTAGAAATCTCGCTTACCAAACAATGATGCATTCTATTTCCAGTAGCCAGCCATTCTAACCTTAGACTTATCTAAGTTTACGCCAACCCGGACGAGTCTATGATCCGATTAAACTATAGACTGAAAACTTGGACAACCTAAGAGTCCTACATTAACTCGCTTAGCTAAAACTCGATCGAGGTAACTAGAACCTGCACCGAAGCCACGCTACCTCCCGTGAGTGTTCATTACGATACTTATCGATAAGATCAAACCTGACGATAAAGTCCCGAAATGGCTTCACATGGTTGTGAAGGTCGCGAGCAAGCTTCGCACCTAAAGCCCCGGGCATTCAACCAGAGAGACATTATCAGGTTACTCTTCTGTATTGAACATGGCTGGGGTGAGATCACCGATGGCTTGTCCTATTGCATCTAGACGCATTTCACTCCTTATAGTGCCATCAGGAGCCAGGCCACCAATGTCGAAAGGAAAAGTTAATTTAACAGCGCCATACAAGGAGGGGTGAACAAAAAGCGAGAGCCTCCCAGCACAATACTGTCGTAATTTATTTACATTTTCATTGTCAAAATAGGCCAGTGGGCAGCACGTTGGATGGCGAATCCTTAGCCTCCTCGATTAGGCCCCATAACTGCCGCGTACCTGAGACTGATCGTACCACTGTTAAAACCCTCTTTGCTTTAGGGAAATTTTGTGGGGTTTTCAACGTTCTTCCCACTCATATTTTTTACATTGAGTATAAATTCAAGATCTCTGATCTTTTTGAAATGTGCCAATGTTTCCTCTACTTGCTCCTCGAACACGCGGCAAGCGTCTTCCCCGAAGCCATGAGGTGGTTTTCTTTTTTGTTTTAATTTTTTCTGCTTTGGAAATGTTTTCAGGGTTTCGCTGCTTTTTTTATGAATCATGTTTTTCTGGTGACTGTGAAAAGGTGTGGGATTGAGTGTGGAAACTGGTGTGGTTTGTGTAGAGGAGACTGGAGAGTGAGATGGTCTGGTTGTCTTTAAGCTGGTCATTTTGGAGGGAGTAGCGGTCAGTGATCTTTTCATTGGGGGAAGGGCCATGATCTTTTTTATAATAGGGAAGACGGGGAAGAGGATTAGGGACCCGGTACTCCCACTGGCTTTGATTTCTTTTCCAGGTTTCCGTCCAGTTCATTTTTGAGTTGTTTCAATTTAAGAATTTTGTCCAAGCTCGATTCACACTTCTTCCGTATATCTGTTGTTGTAGTAGCATTCGACGCCGGATTGTCGCCCTTAGAGTTAATAGATGGAATGGGGATGTAGGTGACTTTTGATCTGGGGTCTTCAGGGGAGTGAGGTCCTGCTGTTTGGCTCTTCCCTCTGCCCCTACAAACGGCACGTAATTCCCTCTGCCCCTACAAACGGCACGTAATTCCCCTTCTTCCTTTACTTTACTAGCACTTGCGAGTGACGTCGGTTTTTGGGAAGAAAGTGGGATTTTTCCGCACCGGTCCGAGTTGCTGGTAGGCTGATTACAGGCGCAGTGGAACTATCAGTATCGGCCAGAGGGGGATTTGGGTCACCTGAAGTCAGAACCCCAGAGGCCTTCTTCTCTGGACAGGAAGATGAGAGGTGACCAGTCTCTCCACACTTCCAAGTTGGTTTTCAGCCGGGCACGATGACCGACATTTTCCGTCCGCAAAAGTCCAAACAGTTAGGGACGGAGACGAAGGCCAAACAATCTCACATACTACTACAATGTTCTTGCGCCAAGCCCCATATTCCGTTCTTAGGATTAAGTACGTCCCACATGAAAAATTCGTTATCTTTTATAACACTTTGTGGTTTGATCCCCAGGGACATCAGGGATCGAATCACTGTCTTTTGTGGAGCAACAAATTTTGCGAGTACGCTTGTCCACCACGAAGACTGACACCATTTTCTTTTCGAACATCTGTAATTCTTGAGAGTTTTCGAAAAGCTCATCTTCTTTAATAAGTTGTCCGTAACTTTTAGCCCTTTCCAAAAATTCCGCGATGTTAATAATACATTCGGTGGGCACTTCCAGCAAGTGAACGATTGTCGCGTTCTTTAGTGTCTCAGTTGATTTTGGCACATTCTCATCAACATTAGTTATTTTTGTCTTTTATTTGGACTTGTACTGATTTTGTTGGGTTTTATGAGTTAACTCAACCCGTGAGCCTAATCTACTTTTTTTTTACCTCACTGTCCGACATTTGTCAGCCATATTGAAAAATTAAAAAGAATGCCAAGTGGGAAAATTTTTTCTTGTGACAAAGGTTTTAAGCGGTGTGGGGCTCAGCACAAAATAAAACTTAAATTCCAAAAGAATTTATTCTAAAGAGGAAGTTAAAAAATAAATCAAATCAAGAAATAAAAATGAAAGAAACATAAGTAGTACAGAATAAAAGAAAAATACAATAAAGAAAAAATTAATAAAATAGGAACGCAAAAAAGTCGACTTACTTTGAAAAGATAAGAAAATAAATAAATTACGCTAATTTACAATGAAGGTTTGGTGTAAATATAAAATAATTACACCCAAAATTACCAAAATAAAATAAAATAAATCGATGACAAATAAAGCTTCGTGCAAAGAAGAAAAAGTAAATAAAAGCCGACGAAAGAAAATTAAAGTTCGCCGACAGACGAAAACAAAAGAAAAAAAAATTAAACAAACGACGAAAATCAAGAATGAAAGAATTTAAACTAAAAGCAATAAATTTTTAAAATAAAGAAAAACAATTGTCTGGGAAAACTAGTTAACTAATAGTTAACCCCCAAAAAATAAAATAAATGTCGGTCGAAAGCCGAGGATGTTAAACTGAAAAAAAACTAACTACTGACAAAAAACAAAAAAGTAAAAAATGAAACAATTACCAAAAACGATTTCCGTTCAAAAACGTTCTTCAAAAAGTTCCTTCAAATAAAGGGGATAATAAGTACAAATTAAAAGTAAACCATAAATTAAACAAAAAAAAAAAAACAGAATAAAGCAAAAACGGTTGTCTGGTAAGACTTTTATGTCAGACCAGAAAGAAATTAAAAATGGCGAAGAGAAAACTGAAATAAAAAAACTGAAAAAGAAAAAAAAAATTCGATTCAAACAAAAAGAATAAAGGAAAAATAAGTATTTCTTTTTCAAATTTTTTAAATTTTTTATTTTGTAGTTATAATCCAAAGGATTCAGTTACAAACATTCTTCACGATACTTCACCGGTCTGAAAAAATGGCAAATTACGTCAAAAACGAACATAGAAAAATAAACTACCAATTCAAGAACACCAACCGTTTTAATCGACAGAACAATTTTTTCATTGGTCAACGGTTGGAGAGGACAAACGATAATAGTATATACGAAATGCATTTATGGCAACAGCTGCCGCAACTTGTTTCTGTTTTGTTTATTTTGTCTTTTTCTGGATATGTGACTTTCCCCTTTGCGATATTTTTCTATTATTTAATATATATATATATATATATATATATATATATATATATATATATATATATAACTTTTAAATTTATTATTTATCTTTAAAACAGGGCTTCGTACAACATACCCAAGTTGGAGGATCTGACTACCTTTACCAGTTACGACTCACTAGATGATAAAAAGTTTAAATCCTTCTGACAGCATAAATAAGTTGACTTCCTTTAAGGGTACCGAGACGGTTAAAGAGGCGTTGGGTCCTAAGGCCAGAGTTCATCAAGTTCGACGAAAACAACGAGTCACTTCAAGCAGTTCTGATTGCAAGGAACAAAGCTCCTACATTATGTAAAAATGATCCATCGTCCGTTTCTAAGAGAGATAAGTTCAAGGGATGCCGGCTAGAAGTGTAGTTGGATCTGCGAAAGATATAAGACAAGTGGTGGCAGAACAAAACTGAGGAGATTCAAAGTTATGGTAACTCTCATAATGCCAATAAGCCTTTCGGTTCCCTTATGGTCCATCAAGGTCTAGTAGAGTTCCACTGCTGTCTTCAGATGGCCCAACTCTGATCAAAGACAAGACGAGATTAAGAAAACTCTGGACGGGATACTTCAGCAACCTACTCAACAAACCTTCGACAGTTGACTCTGCAGCATTGAGCCAGATACTTCAGCAGTCAGTAGTCTGAACTTTACGTAGCGCCATCCATGCCATTTTGCAGACAAATTCAGGCGACATTCACAGTGTTATGCAGAGCATATTGAAGGCAAGGATGCCAGATGACTTTCATGATGCACTCATCATCTCTCTATAATAGAAAAGGAGAAATAAAGCAGACTGTGAAAACTACAGGGGAATCTCATACAGAGGCACGAGTCATCCTCAACAGATTCATCAGTCGCCGAGAAGAATCGTTCAGAGCCGCAATGTGGCTTCAGACCAGAGGTAGAAAACACCTTAGATATTATCTTTTATCATAAAACAAAAGAAAAGTGAATTGAATAAAATATGCTTTTCTATTCTATATTTCATCGACCAGTCGAAAGCCTTTCACACCATCAACATGAAAGCACTTTGAACTTTAATTAAAAACATCGGATGCCCACAGAGGTTTTGTAAAGGTCATCCAGCTCTTCCTTTATGGCATGATTGGTCAGGTGCTCTCCAATGGAGACATGACAGTGCCTTTTCAAATAAAATAAAAATGGCGTGGAACAAAACTGTGTCCCAGATCCAGTCCTGTGTCCCAGAACCAGTCCTTTGTCCCAGACTCTTCAATATCTTCTTCACGTACATGCTGTCTCATGCCACTCAAGGTCTAAAGGAAAGAATATGGCTCCCTTTTTGGCCTCCGTTGTCTCGGTGCCAAAACTAAGACTCTTTAGCACCTCTTTCAGGAGGGTACTGATGATTGTGCCCACCCTTGGTCAATTGTTTTATCTGATGCTTGATTGATTTTTCATAGTTCCAAAATTGCTTGCCATGTCAATTAGTTTCGGCAAGACAGATCTTTATCAACCTGCACCAAATATCCCCGATGCACCATAGATGTCAACCAGCTTGTAAATGTCGACGCCCTAAAACATCCCCCTAGGTAGAACTATCTTTCGGGGTGGTTCTCTGCGCAAACAAACCGACGCTCGAATCAGCAAAGCGAGCCTTGTACGGTAGAGGCACATCAAGAAATGCAGAAAGTTTCATGTGCGGGATCTTCGCGCCATACAAGGAATCATGTTACAGGATCGCATCGCCAAGTTTGGGATTTTGGATCGTGCGAACCTAACCAGCATCAAGAGTCAATACTCATCAAGGCCCATGTCCGGTGGTCTGGCCACGCCATCCGCATGGAGCGACCCAGACGCCTGTTGTACGGAGAGTTGCTATGTGGTAGAAATCAAAGTCGACAAAAGAAACGGTACAAAGCTTACACTTTGTTTCAGAGTAAAACTGATCCCCACTGGCGCAAGATTAAATCAAGGGAGGTAGATTTGTTTTTTGCCGCGTTGGCCTGTCAGATCTCTGAAAACTTCGAAGAACACCGGTGTCAAAATATGAACATTCAAAGAAAACACCACCCCCGTACATTTTTGGCATTGGTCACAATCCCCAATTTCTAGTGTCTTCTACTTCTTCAGAAGCTGTGGGTCCATGATTGCAACAAGGTTTTTGAATGAAATGGTCTAAATTGATTTTTGTACAGGTACCTTTTCGTCTGATTAAGATTGAAATGTTTCTTGAAATGAATACAAATCTGATCTAAAAAAAAAAAAGGTTTATACATTTTAGTGAATTTCATTACACACAGTTTATAGGCGACAAATAAATACCAATGCTTTGACTTAAAAAAGATGCCATGTAGTTTCCTTTGTCGGAAGAGTCCTTTGATCGATAGCCAATTCGTATATTTCTTATACAGAACTGAACAGGGTGGATAGGGATTGGCAATGGAGTTCCGACCAATGATAGAGATGATGATGATTTATTCGGGGAAAAGGAGTTGCTTGGTGTAGTTTTGTGTAGACAAGATTTTTTAGTTGAATAACTACAACCTGTTGCAAAGTTTAGTATTTATCTGTTTTCATACATTCCAACATCACTTGATCAATTGTTTTTCTTTTTATACCGCATGATCTATTTTCCATTACGTTTGCAAATTACATGTGTGTGTGTCTGTGTGTGCTGAAATTTTTTGCGTGTTTTTTTTTTTTTACATATCTGAAATGCTAGCTATTATTTTAATTATTAAATTTTGAATACGTAAGCTGACGGCCTGTCTGTAGTTGAGTGAATGAAAATATTTTCTCCGTGAAGAATATAGTGGGGGAAAATTGGTTTGGGTTGTCTATCGTCCGGTTCAAATTCCTCCCCAGTCTTTTGAAAAAGAGTACAAGCTTATACTTTGTTACTTGTTTATGATTAAGTTTCTAGTTCTTTCTAAAGTTAGCTTCAGACGCTAATCTTACGCAAATCCACACAGTAACGCTCCACCTTGAGTGACTTTTGAGCCTTATATTGTGGGAACACTAGTAAAAAAAATGTAGATAATGTGGCATTAATTTCCAAATTTACAGACTGAATACCATTTCAGTATATGTACTGCCGAAGCACTACTGCTTTTCCATTTAATTATCGATCTCTGTCAATTTCCATTTAATTATCGATCTCTGTCAATTTCCATTTAATTATCGATCTCTGTCAATTTTGATTTCATTTCTATTAACTTGAATTGGTTTCATTTCGTTTTTTAATACACTCTCCAAATCGATAAAAAGGAACTAATATGAAAATATTCTTTAATTCTTAATCTTGGAGATGACCAGTCGAGTAGTAAACAACCTCCAAATAAGTGTCATATGGTTAATAATTGAAATTTAATAAATGTTTATTGTACTGATTACATTGGTACCCTGTCGCTGTACTTGTTTTATTAAATACCACCCTCTCTCTCTCTCTCTCTCTCTCTCTATATATATATATATATATATATATATATATATATATATATATATATATATATATGTCTTAATAATATATGTCTATATATAAAATGTCTTAAAATACATACATATATATATATATATATATATATATATATATATATATATATATATATATATATATATATATATGTATGTATTTTAAGACATTTTTATGTTTATACGTTCTTTTTATAGATACAAATATTTAAGTAAATGGTCTGTTTATAATAAACAGTATTAACAACATTTACCACCATGAATGTCCGAGAAATTTTCATAGAAAATATGCGTCCTCCGACAAGTTTCGAACCTCTATTTTTAAAAAATAATTGTCGGACTTTGTCCATTTCATATATATATATATTAAAGGAAATTTTTATTTGGTAAAAAAAACTACGAAAAAATACTTCAAACAAATGTTTGAGGTAACATTTAATTTATATGGGCTCATATCAAAGACAGACGATACGAGCTGAATTTAAGAACAAACGATAAATTTATTGTTAACACACAAAATAAAAAATGAATTAAGTGCATTGTATGCCAAATGATGGCCACTAACTATAAAATGTATGTAAAAAACAATACAAATGAAATACAAATGAAATATGCCCTTTCACAATAAAAACTATAATACTGCAAATGGTCCCCAGAAAAAAAAACATTATATAAAATGTAGAAAACGAGAAAATACTACTGTGAATAGTTTTCAAAGAATTCCTAAAATTTTCGAAGTAAAGTTCGTGGTAACAGCGAAGAATAGAACAATCACACCAGCCGAAGACTTTTGTTTGATGTTGGAGAAACTTTGATGTTCCTTTCAGTTCCCTTCTGGTGGTTACCAAATTTCTTGAGTATTGTTTTACTTTCTGGGCCTTGGCGACCAACAACAGATGTTCGTTGACTCCCTTGAATTACATCGAAGGTCACGCTTTTCTAACCTCCAGGTAGGCTCCGAATTCACTTCTCTGAATTTAGATGGAAACCTTTTGATTGGTCCTTGATGGAAAACAAATGTAGACGGTTTCCTACAAATCGAAATGTACCAAAAATATTTTTGAAATTCAAAAATTAAACTGGGAATTTTTACCGTTCAGTTGGAGCAGTTTAAGTTTAAAGTCAGCCCACCCGAAAATCAATATTAGTAACAACAATTGGGTGCAACTGAGGAATATCTACAAATGGGGGTTAACAATTTGAATGGGGGTGGCCCTGATAAGTGCTGTTTTGCATTCTCAATCTTCTTTCTGCCTCACGCACAGCAGCAGTTGAAGAGGCGTTTCTCATGAGCCATTGAGTCCTTTGATCATCACTTTCAGCCGCGCGCGCAGAAGCGTCCAGGTATGCTCTTCTGGAAAGCGGATGGCTACGTTGAAATTCGGACTCAATGGCTCTGATTGAAGCATTCCGAAAGGCATTTTGAGACAGTCAAACTGAACATTCTACAGACGATTCGTTATCTCTTATTCGCATGGCGGACCTGGCAGCTACTGTTTTGCAACCTAGGCAAGTTCTTTTCTTTGGTGGCATGTCTTAGGCAAGTATGAATTGTCAAACTGAATGTGTGGGCAAATAACAGAAGAGAACGCTGTGAAGCGACAGGGATCACTAAGCTCGAACAAAAAAGCAAGCTATGGTGAATGCAAGGCAAAAACTGACAGGACAATAAAAAATTAAATTGGGAACGGCTATAAACGACAATGAAAGCAAAGCCTTAAAACTGTAGTTGTAGGCTTTATGCAACGGAAAGCGTAACCTCACTTGAAAGAGATTGAATTCTTGGCCAAGAGTAGCGGAATGTGTAATTTGGACTCGAAACCGACACTGAAGAATTATCTATCAAACAAAATTTTCATCGAAATCGGATGAAAACTGTGGAAATGCATAAACAACATCCGATCAAACACACACACACACACACACGCACACACACACACACACACACACACACACACACACACACACACACACACACATTTTGAGAATCATAGATATAGATAATATTATTGTAATAATTTAAACAATTTATTTTTATTGAAGTTTTTACGAAAGATATATATCCAAGAACAGATAGTAAATAGTAAAACGTTGCTGAGAGTTATAATGGACAGGAAATAGTGGAGAGCTTTTGTCGTTAACAATTTGGACTCAAAACCAGCACTGAAGAATTATCTATCAAACAAAAAAAATTATCCGTCTATATTTCTGAGATGAGGTATTATGTACACTATTTAAATTATTCGGACTATTGTTCTCATCTTTGTCGCCATATTTATTACAACGTTTCGGCCGTCGTACGCTCCGGCCTTCTTCAGGTGGTTGGAATGTCCAACTGAACCCTTTATTTCGCTCACTGGGGTAGACTGTTCTAGTTCCACGTGCCATGTCTAATGGATGTCAGTTATCAGTTATCTCCTGTTAATTCCCCTCACCAAGTTCTCCACCGCCTTAACCAGGTATTTGACTCACACTCTTTGGGTCCTGTCACTGGATCTAACTAACGCCACTGTGCCATGTGTCCTTGGGAACACCTGTGTATGAATTTCTGGGTATTATAAACCTAATGTCTTCATCAATCGTTTTTTACCAGTCCTCATATTGCAATTTTGCTGTTATCATACATAATTTTACCAGAGCTCATATTGCAATTTTTGTTGTTATTACTGCTTTTCTCTGGCACTCCTTATTACTGGTCCCCATATTGTATTCAATTCTATGATTGGTCGGCTCAGGAGGTTTTTGTGGCCTTGCATATGTTGTAATAAATATGGCCACAAAGATGAAGACAATAGTCCGAATAATGTAAATAGTGTACATAATACCTCATCTCAGAAATATATATACAGATGTATTTTTATGTCTCACATTACTTACCTATGAGCAGCATCATTATCTTTCATGAAATTACATTACACATCATTATCTTAAAGAATAACGAGTAAACTGGAGTCCGATCAGGCTGCAGATATGAACATAAAAATAATTAACTACAATTTGGCTTAAAGGCAACTCAGTACATGCCTTATTGTAATTAACCAGAATGTTTTAATGTACCTGATTGTAATTTAAGCAACTGGAAATTTGTGGTATGATTACTGAAGCGATACAATGAGAAAAGCCTGTTCAATAACCGGGAGAGTTTCCGTTTAGAAAATACAAGATGCAAAAATCTTGACTGTCTTGGAGATTAGCCAAATAAAAGTAAATAAAAAAGGAAAGAAAATGTAAATTTCAGAAAGGTTAAAAGAATAACAAAAAACGAGGATAATTATTTATGTAATTCCTTTAGAAAAGAACTAAATGAATTCCGCTCTAGGAATGTTTTCCAACTGGTGCAACTAAACCAAATTATTCGACATGTTGGAATATCATTAAATAATAAGCTTTTATATAATTAACTTGCATGAATTGAGCATCAGATGTGAAAAACAAGTTTCTTTTGTTCGTTCCACCTCCAAATAATGCAATATTCTCAACCCGAAAATATTAGAATCCACAGAGAGACATTTGGTACAAAGATGGAACTATTTTTGCTCAATGACAGTTTATTTAAATCATCGACATAAAACTAATTTGATCTTGAAAGACTATTTATTTTTAGAGCTTTCTTTGAACACTTGTACATCTTAAAATCCAGTCTTAGAAAATATTTCTTCTTTCGTAAGTTAGAGTTAAGTTTAGGGTTTAATAAATTTGAACGTTAAAGATCAATGAAGAATGTATCATTTCAAAAAAATAAATGGCCGGTTAGTCGACTCAAAACCACAGTCACATTTCGATCTGTAGCAACGCAAAACTTTATGACCTTTCAGATCGTTGTCTATGAGCTATATAAATACTACCATATTCATTAAGCACTGGTTAACAAGCTTCTCTAATAAACTGTTACTGCTGTAGTGAGTTCAATTTTCCCTGGAAACTTCACAGTGCACTCCACTTTCAAAATATGGTTAACAAGGTAAACTCACAGACTATTATACTTGTCGTGAGTTCAATTCTCACTAGATGACCCACATCTGTGGCTGTGTGTCAAAGCTTAATAGATATCTATTCATCACCTTGTTATGAAGCGATAATTAACAAAAAAATCGCACAGACTGGAGTGAGTTTAACGCTTGTCGGAGTTAACTCCTCATCATTTCCTTAATCCTTCAACAGGGGTCTCTCTCCCACGAGTATAAATACTGGCTGACCTTTCTCTCTCTTGCTCTTTTCCAACTTAGGCCTCGGGCGGCCATATCGCGTGGAGATGAGGTTGTAGTGGACCGTTCGGGGTTGTGAAAATGTGAAGATGATGAAGATATCTCTGGGTTGCGCTTTCCCGCTGGCCGGTTCAGCTACATAGGAATGTTGGACTATAATGGAGTCCATAGAAGATAAAGAAACAAACAAGACCGATATACATGTATGCAAACAAATATATATTAATAACAAATTACAATGACATGAAGGGTTACAGAGTGTTGTATGGAGAAGTTATGGTGAGTGTGTTGAGTGTCCGTACGAACGCGTATATTGATTTTAGCGTGTTCCCAGAATATGGGAAACGCTGTATGTGTGAGAGGTCACATATTGGAATAAGTAAAAAAAGGAAAGTTTTTTTTACCTCGCCTCACGCGCGAGGTTGCGGCCCGAGTCGAGGCAGCTGGCCGCACGCGTGCGTAAGCCGTAAAAAGAGGAAGAGGCGAAAGGTCAGCCAGTATTTATACTCGTGGGAGAGAGAGACCCCTGTTGAAGGATTAAGGAAATGAGGAGGAGCTAACTGCGACAAGGTAAAATCTTTTTCGACTCAGTCCTTGGGCCGCAACATCGCGCGGAGGCGAGGTAAAACTTTCTCTTTTTCACTTACACCAATATGTGACCTCTCACACCTACAGCGTTTCTCATATTCTGGGAACACGCTAAGGACAATACACGTACGTACGGACACTCAACACAACACACACACACACATAACTTCTCCATACAAACACTATGTAACTTTTCATGTCATTGTAATTTGTTATTAATATATATTTGTTTGCATCTATGTATCGGTCTTGTTTGTTTTCTTTGTCTTCTTTGGACTTAATTAATGTCCGACATTCTGATGTAGCTGGACCGGCCAGCAGGAAACCTTAACCCAGAAATATCTCCTCACATTTTCACCCCTCGGTCCTCTACATAATGGTGACTACCCGACGTGATTTCAACTCCTGCTAACACACACAAGACGATATATATGTACAAGCAAATTCTTATAGAGACCTTCCAAATGACAGCCAGTCAAAACATAATATTGGAAACTTCTTTTCTATCCTACGCACGCCGTACCCTATTAACGAAAGAACTTTTAATTCACTACAACATGTCTACAAAACAACTTTCTCCTTCACGGCAAAAGGAATTTCTCCTACAGCACGTGGAAACTGCAGTTACTACTATGAGCGAGCCTTACAACTCTTTCTCCGCACTGGTCTATATTTGCTTGACCTTTTCTTTCCCTCTGCGACTTTTGACCTCAATTTCACCCGGCTTACCAAACGGAGAAGGCAACGCCATTTTTAACTAAATTCAACTTTCTTCTGAATTGAAATAGATAAAGTGTGAACCCCATCTCAAACAAAAGCGACTCGCTGCCCTTTCTCACCCTGCAAGGATGCAACTCGAATGACCTAAGAATTTGCGAGAACGATATTCCATCGTTAATAATAGCAAATTCACTCAAGCATGCATCCCGATTCGACACTCGGTAGAAATTCCACATCAGCTCAACTTCACCACAACGCTACTTAAATCTTGGGCGCCAATTTTATCCAGCAAACCAAACAAACAACTTCGTCTTCCAAACAAACTACGACCATGCCAGCAAACCAAACAAACAACATCGTCTTTCAAACAAAACTACGACAAATCCAACTCAACGTGGAGCATTCGAAAAACAGACAACTTTGATAAACGCTGAACACTACTGACATTTCATCCAGGACGTGCCTCAACTCTGACACACTAGAGAAATACACAGCACCCTGACGACAATACAAGCACATTTCGTCGAATCACGCATCGCAACCTCACTCAGACACATTTTTTTTTCAGTGCATAAGAACAATATTTAAAACTTTTTACATTTTAAAAGTTCATTTCCTACACTTTTAATCCAAAGAGGGGGTATTGTCGGAGTTAGCTCCTCCTCATTTCCTTAATCCTTCAACACGAGTATAAATACTGGCTGACCTCTCTCTCTCTTGCTCTTTTCCGACTTAGGCCTCGGGCGGCCATATCGCGTGGAGATGAGGTGAAATCTCTTTTTCACTTACACCAATATGTGACCTCTCACACATACATCGTTTCCCATATTCTGAGAACACGCTAAGGACAATACACGTACGTACGGACACTCAACACAACACGCACACATAACTTCTCCATACAAACACTATGTAACTTTTCATGTTATTGTAATTTGTTATTAATATATATTTGTTTGCATATATGTATCGGTCTTGATTGTTTTCTTTGTCTTCTTTGGACTTTATTAAAGTCCAACATTCCTATGTAGCTGGACCGACTAGCAGGAAAAGTTTAACCTTCTGATATCTCTTCACACCTCGCCCCCACGGTCCGCTACACGCTCAAATCGATCGTACGGTTATATACAGCTATACTTAATAAATTATAAATATTAATATTGATTGTTTGGGGTCATTAGCGCTTCTTTCAAAATCTCAGAAGTTTAATGCCATTAGTCTGTGAAGCAATAAATAGAGATTTTGTCTTCTTTCTTTGACTGAGAGAATTTAAGCGCTTCCCATTGTTGAATTTCGAAAACCGGAAGTCAAATAATAAAAAGTAGTTTTTACAAAAACACAGGATCAAAACAGAAATTGCCGACTGATAATAAAAACTTTTAACGAAACATTCTAAATATTTCTCATCCAACCAGGAGCGTGAATGAAGATCATTTTTTAATCTTTTGCAACTGGCTGTTTCTATCATTTGGCTTTTGGTTTTTGAAGATTGAAAACGGTTATCGCAGAACTACCATTTGTTCTCTGATAGGAAATTTGGACTGGAATATCATATATATCGGTGCCATTAACCAGTTAAATAATGTAAGTTGCAAAAACGGTAGTCTACATAAGCGCAAAAGTATAGTTTGTCTGAATTTTATAAATTCTTCGTGTTTATGTGGCACGAGTTATATATCTACCAATTGTTGTCCTCTAAATCTAGGGGGCGCGCGTTGAGCCTATAAAAAAGGCGTGCATTTCTCTCCCTAGTTTCTTTTTTTTTTATATAGCTTTTGAACGCTGGCCGTCAGATGTAGTCGCACGTGGGTAAAATGTCCCCCACTGGAGCACGTTCATTTTCACGACTTTCTCTTGATATTTGTACTCTCTCTCTCTCTCTCTCTCTCTCTCTCTCACTCACTCACCTACACGCACACGGGCACATTATTATTATTATGATTATAACTAGTTTCATAGTTTTTCTTTTCGTCACATGTAATTCCTTTTGTTAATACATACATTGTCGTTTGTTTTATATTTATTCTTTTGTGTAACAATATTTTTAATTGGACTCATATTGAGTCCGCCTATATTGTTTGTGGGACAAATTTTCCAGGAGCCATAAATACGTATAATCCAAATTATTGATTCCCGCAACTTAATCGTGTTTGATTTTCATCCAAACAAAGAAGCAACTTGCAACACTATTTCTCGTTTAAATGACGAGATTTTGAGTCCCTTACTCTAACTTCATTTCTGTGAACATTAGCCCAAGTCGACGCATCATTTTTTATGTCGACGAATTGTTTCACTGAACGAAACACATTTACTTTGGGGAGAAGACCATATTTCATTTTTAGTCCAATTAGTAAGCAAAAGAAGCCGATGCTGAGATTGGTGCGTCTTTTCCAGTGTAGTCGGTGTTCACACCTCCAAATAATAAATAGCCAGGAATTCAAGACAGGCTTATATACTCTTCGTAGAAGACCGGCGCAACACAATCCTTCTACCACTATGATGCCTTCAATTTGAACCTTCTATTGTACTTAACTCAAACGTATATATTGCGCAGATATCCTCATCATATGCATAGGAGTTTATTCTCAACCTGACAAATATTGATGACCCCCCCACACCTCAATCTGATAACGTATCCTGGGATATAGCCATTTCGTAAAAAATACAAACCTGTTGTCTGTTTAGGAAATAAAATTTTTACAGCATGTTTAGTTCTATAGTTTTCAATAAACAAAAGTATATTTTTTATTTACCCCGCTGAGTACGACGCAAAGCCAAATAAGGAAGTGAACGATTGTATTTGACAAGTGATTTGGACGTAATGCCTAGAAAATCAACATACAAAATTTCGCCATTCCCGCTCGAATATCGACCTCTGGCACCAGTGGTAATATTTAGATATTTTAATAACTAACAAGTGTTTAAGTCATGAAAATAATAGCTGACTTTTGTTTCTCTCTATCTGCAACAGTTTTATCAAAAATGGAACTCGTGTCAGCCTCGCGTGGCTTGGGTTAGGTGTGCATTTTTTACCGTTTCCAGTATTCGAGCCCGAGTAAAATCCAGAAATTAGAATGATGATTTTCAAATTAGGAAATCCATTCCCAATTGCAGAAGTTTGGACAACACTATCTTGCTGCTCTTATTTTCATCCATGTATCCTTGCGCCTCCTTAGATTAACGAATATCAATTCTGAAAAAAAAACAAAAAAAAAAACGATGATAACATTTATTGAAAATTTTTAAAAAAAGAAAGAAAAGAAACAGAGGATAATTTGTTGGAGAGCATTAGTAAGCAAACAAATATTAAATATTTTTATTACATTAGTGTGTTCGATCCTTACCAAATGTCCCATGAAGGAACAAAACGGAGTAATTATCAAAGAGAACCTATCCATTTCTTGGGATGTTTAAGTAGATTCGAAGGCGGACAATTCAAGGAAGGGAAATATAAGTAAATGCCACAGGCTCCTATAAAAACTGGTTATATCTTGCGAGTTCTGTTGGCCGTACGAAGCACAATTTAGACCAGAGTTTTTAAAACTATGGGCTCCGACCCTTCAGTGGGTCGCGATATAAATAAAATGGGTTGTGACAAAAAAAAAAAAAATAGAAAGAAAAAAATACGCAAGTGAGAGCAAATTTCAGAAAATAAACAACTCTAAATCTTGCACAACACTCATAAATTATATATATATATATATATATATATATATATATATATATATATATATATATATATATATATATATATAGTCTGCTCTCATTAAGTTTATATCTTGTTCGTCACCTCGTTGCGGACTGAGTGATGCCAGTTCTTTCTCACAAAAAGACCTCGCGCCAAAACTTAGCTACGAAGTGTGCAGTGCGTTCGTCATCGTGGCCGGTGAAAGCCGTTAAGATTGTTGAATAATTCAGAATTCAAATTGTATCTGAAGTCAGGGCTAAAAGTGAATTTCTCTCTAAGTCGAATACAGGTACATTCTTTCTGTGCTAGTATGATGATGTGTTGTGTTCATTTGAAATCTCGGAATTTTCGGTGAAATTTAAGAACGGGATAGTTTTTTTTAAAGTAATAAATTTATATTCATACAAATAGATAATATAAATAGATACATGCAATTCTAATATGTGAAGATCAGAAGAAATATCCATATAACTTGTTGATGATAAATAAATAAACCTTGTCATTGAATTATTACACGGAGGTATAATGGGTCACAACGAAAAAAATGGTTCTTGCTGCGGGTCGCACTTAAAAATGTTTGAAAAACACTGGTTCAGACAATTATTGTACAATACCATTCTGTCAGTAAAGTTAGCATTAATTCCTGACCATTGACAACACTGGGGTATCATATCAATTTTAATTATATTAAATTGAATTTAATCAATTGCAAAATCTAGCAGCGAATTATCAGTTTTACCCCATCCCCACCAATACAACCAATTAGTTTGTTAGTACGAGAATATGGTTACAGGTCAATGGAAAACTGTTGGCGGTAATGGTAAAATGCTTGTGAAAAGATCAGCGAAACTGTTTTTAAAAAGACAGATATCTACTTCAATTACAAATAGTCTTTTCGTTATATTATTTTATATATTATCATTATTGTAATTATTTTGTCTTTTCGAATCTTTTGTTGTTTTTCTCTCCTCACAATCAGTGCTACTAAATTTTGAATTTCGTTCTTTGTGATATTACGGGTTTTCTGTTAAAATAGAAGGAGGGATAACTTAGGCAACTGATGAGAAGAAAGACAATTCAAAACTTACTAAGTCTGGAGTGGGACTTAAATATTTTGCCCAATTCGCTAGTAATCTGCTAACCCAGCTTGTCATTAGGATTTTTAACGACACTGCACATGTAATGACGACCAACATACCTGCAGATCTAACAACATGAGATAAATATAGGATTTAATATTTTTCTTCTTACATAAAATAACATTAAGTTTATTGACACGATTTGTCCATGAAAAAGTAAAATGTTATTAAAAAAATGTTCTAATACCCCAAGCAAATAAATAATGTCGTCCTTTAGTTGACACGGCTTCTGAACACACGACATTAGTATGACCCATATTTAATGCCAGTATAAAACAGTTCTGATATTTAAAAGAGAGTTGGCCATAGACAGAGTTTGGGGATGTCAGCTTGAGGCCATCGATGGAGTGTCTTTGTACTTTGTTGATAACTATGGAAAAGCTTACCTTCATTGACAATCGAAAAGTTACTCGAAATCAAAGTGCAAGTCTGTTGGGATCTTGGGAATGGGGGATTATCACATGATCCGTTTTGCCTCTCGATGACAGGAGAGCAGGGGGGTTCTGCTTGACCGCTCTTGGTGTGTCCCATTACACATGTTTGGAAGGTCGAGATTTCTGATAAGCATGTTTAGGCGTTGAAGCCTGTGAAGAGGAACACCTTCCAAAGTATCAAAATATACACAGCTGAATTTCCCCCGGAATTTCTTGTAACAGCTTTCAGTTCATTTCTTCGCATAATTATTTGAGGCAAGATAACAATACCAGTAATAGTTTTCTAGTTTTCATGATTTTTAAAACAACTAAAAAAAAAAAAAAAAAAAATCAAATCTGTATGTAAAATGTCTACTTTCAAAGTATCACCTATGTTATGGTCCAGGTCCTTGTACCACGGTGATGGTCCAGGTCCTTGTACCACGGTGATGGTCCAAGGTAGAACCAATGAAGAATAACTCGAACACAGGTATGGAATAACACAGATATATTATAAATAGAATATATGTACAAAGTAGAATTGTTAGTAATAATAATCAGGTTAGGTTAGAGAGAACTATGTTGTCTCGAAGTATCACTATTCCAATGTCTTACAGTAATCGTCTGACGCGACTGTCTCTGACTGACTCAGAACTCACACTGTCACTCACTGTGTCTGACTGTCTCTCAGACTGTCTGACTCACTCTGCTGCTTCCTCTTGAGGAGCAGTATTCATGGGGTACGGGATAGTCCATTCTCTATTATGGGTAAGTTCCCATAAACCCCTTTCCGAAGCTTTTGCGTAGCAGGTGTTTTTAATATTTCTTTTTCTTTGGATTTATTTCCGTAAATTTTCTTTTTCGGGACGATTTTCTTGGATCTGGCATTGTTTGTGGTCTTTTTATGTCAAACGTATCGAAAATCGTGTCCATTACCTCTTCTTGAGGAGGACCGTTAGCGTCCTGTAACAGTCTTTTCCTTATTTGGTTTACGTGTCTCCTGTGTGAGAAGTTTTGTCCCTGAACTATGTAAACCATCTTGCCAATTCTTTTCTCAATTGTGCCTTGCTCCCAGTAAGACGTGTTATTTTTGTAGGCTTTAAAAAATACTTTTTTTCCTGGGAGAAATTTTCTTTTTGGTGTGTAGGACTGTGTTACTGGTTTTGTTTTACGTGGTAGAAATTTATCAAATGCAGATCTGATCTTTCTAGCAAACATCACTTCTGCTGGTGACAGTGTTGATGGTGTAGTATTATTTGGCGTTAATCGATATACCTGAAGAAATTGCTGCAGTGCCTTTTCGGTAGGCACATCGTAGGCTCTTTTGAGAGTGTCAACGAATCTCTCCGCCTGCCCATTTGATCTTGGGTGATAAGGCGGGGATTTTATATGTTTTACTTGATAGATTTCGCAAAACTCTTGGAAATCTGCTGACGTGAATTGCGTTCCATTATCTGTGACTAGGCAATCCACTACACCAAACCGAGCGAATAGCTCGTGGAGGCAATTTATGGTCGTTTCTGAAGTGGGATTTTTGCAGTGAAAAACCTCCGGCCATTTACTATAGCTATCAACTATGATGAAGTAGTAAAACCCGTCAATTGGTCCTGCATAATCTGCGTGTATTCTTGACCACGGACGATCAGTTTTTGGCCATGGCTTATGTAGGATTGGCGGTGCCTTGGCTGCTAAATTAAAACCCTTGCACATTTCCACCATCTGAGTAATATCCTGATTCATATTCTTCCAATATACATAGCTTCGCATTAGCGACTTCATTCTATTTTTACCAGGATGTCCCCTATGGAAATCCTTTAATATCCGCTTTTGTAATGTCTTGGGAATTACAACCCTTTCGTTGTAAAGTAACACATTGTCGCATAGAGAAAAACTGTCCGAAATTTGCTCATTTTTTCTGCTATTTTTTCTTTAGTTTCATTAATAAATTCGTCGTTTTTGGCTTCATTTTTTATGTCTTGCAATGTGACTGGGAGGTTTCTAACTGTACAACATAGTACTGTCCTGATATCTTCTTCGTTTCTTAAGGCTGCGATTACCATATTTTCCAATGGCTCTGTCTTTGTTGGTATAAGTCTCGACAGACCATCCGCATGCCCGATCTTTTTTGTTGGTAAATATTCTAATCTGAAATTATAATTCAGGAGAATTGTTCCCCATCTAAGTAACCTATTTGCGGTGTAAACCGGTAGACCATTTTTTGAAACGAAAATTGTAAGTAACGGTTTGTGATCCATCTGCAGAGTAAATTGTCTATCATAGATGTACCTATGAAACCTCGTGACCGCGAAGATAATTCCTAGAGCTTCCTTCTCTATTTGTGAATAATTCTTCTCCGCTGGTAGCAGGGTTCGAGAAGCATGTACGATGGGTTTTATTGTCCCATCTGGCATTTTATGTAATATACACGCTCCGACTCTGTAGGCGCTAGCGTCGCTTGCTACAATAATTTCTAGTTTGGGATCGTAATGTGACAAAAATAAATCTGAAGTTAGTATTTTGATTATTTCATCAAATACTTTTTGGCATTGATCCGTCCACTGCGAATTTTTTTTCTCTCTTTAGCAGCTCGTTCAGTGGTGCGCGAAGTTTATGCATTTGCGGTATGAATTCCTGGTAGTAACTTACTAATCCTAGAAAACTTTGTAGTTCTGCTATGTTTTTAGGAACAGGCATTTTTTTTTAATGCTGTAGACCTTTCAGGGTCTAGTCGTCTACCTTCTTGATCTATTATATGGCCAAGGTATTTGATTTTCTTCATGAAAAAAATCGCACTTATTTTCTTTTACTTTAAATCCATAGCTCTGTATTCTTTTAAATACTTCCTGGACATGTTCGTTGTGTTGTTCAACGCTTTCGTTATTAATCAATACGTCATCCAGGTATGCAATTGTGTACTCTAGTCCGACAAGCATCGTATCCATTGTCTGTTGGAATATAGCCGGCGCGACCTTAATTCAAAAAGGTAATCATTGGTATCTGTACAGTCCTTTGTGTGTTTATGCATAGTAGTTTTGAACTTTCTTCATCGACTGGAATTTGAAGGTACGCCTCACTTAAATCAATTTTTGAAAAATATTTTCCGCCATTTAATTCTTCTTGACTGGGTAGAGTATAATGGTAGTCCTTTATTGCTGCGTTCAAACCTGTAGAAAAATAAGCACAAACTCGAATTTCGCCTGTTTTTTTTTTGTTTTTTTGTTTTACACAGACCGTCGGAGCGGCCCATTTACTGTATTCTATTTTTGTTAATATGCCAGTGTTTTCGAGTCTGATTAATTCTTGATCAATTTTTTCAATTGACGCAAACAGTACACTCCTTTTTTTCTTAAAAATAGGCTGAACGTTATCCTTTACTTCGATATTAGCTGCCATTTTCTTACATCTTCCTCGGCCTGCTGAAAATACTTCGGGGAAACTCGTTTTTAGTTTCTTTTAATTTGTCTGCCTCGGTTGGTAAGCTTTTTACATTTTGGCAGTACGTACTTATAGGTAAATCCCACAGTACAAATTTTTGCATCCAGTCCGTTCCGAATAGGTTTTCGGTATTTCTTAAGACGTACATTTTTAGTTTTTTCGTCATTCCATTAAATGTTACGTTTGTGATTACTTCACCCTCGAATTTTATCTTCCTCCCCGTAACTGATCGAGCAATTTTGTCCGTTTTTTAACATGGCAGGTTTATTCAGTCTTCTCCATGTATGTAGGTTTATGATAGTTAAGTCTGATCCAGAATCCAGCTGCAGCCTAACTTTTCTATTTTGCATTTCAACTTGTACATATTTTTTTATGTTCGTTTCATCTACTTGGTCAGTCCTCGTAGCTCTTATTCTGCTTTTGTTTTCTTTTTTATACCAGCAGTGAGAACTTTTGTGGCCAATTTTTTTTACATGTTAGGCAGGTTTTGAAACGATAAGTACAGTCTTTAAACCAATGCCAAGCCCCACAGCGATAGCATGAACTGGGTGGTAATTTTTTTTATTTTGATTTTTAAAGTTAGAAAATTTTGTTTTACCTGTTCTTGGGGGGTGAAAGTCGGTTTGGTTTGTTTGTGAGGAGGGTAAATTCGTTTGTCTTCGTATTTTATGTATGTGCGCTATGCCAGCTTCTTTGTCTTTTGAGTCTTTTTTCACACTGATGCATCTTTGGCAGTCTTCGGCTAGCTTTTGCAGTGTCAAATCAGTTTCACTCTCCAATTTAGTAAGGATTCTGCGTCTCATTTCCGCGTCTTTGGTTGAGACCAGACCTTGGACGTAAATTAAGCATTTAAAATTGTCCGCGCTGATTTCTGATAATTTGAAATCGTCACAATATTTGTTGACGATGGACGCGAAAGTTATGAAATCTTCGTTGTTTTTTTTTTGTAAGATTTATGCATTTCCATCTTTTGTGGAATAGTGAAGTATTATGGCTGAAAAGTTCTGTTAGCAGTTTTATGGATTATTTGAACGTTAACTCGCTTGTTTTTCTTGGAAGGATATAATCTACGAATTTGGTATATTCGCATGTGCCTAATTTCCTTAGCAATAGGCGTACTTTACGTGCGTCTGACCAATCTTTGCAGTCGAATTCGTATAGATCTTCGTACCTTCGGAAGTAGTTTGCAAAAGTTTTATCTTCGTGGGGTGCGTGCTTGAAATCTTCGATAGTACTCCAAATAGCGTCTTGTGAGATAACTGTTTCGTTCTCGGATTTTTGTTCCTTATTTGACATTGCACGTAGCAATAATTCTTGCAATTCCAAAAATTTCTGTTCGTTTTTTTGCTGCTGTAGAAATTGGGTTTTGATAAGCTCCATAATGGTTGACTTGAAATCTTCCATGTTGACGTATATTTTTGTGTAACCTGATATTCTGTAACCTGTGTACGTAAAAAAATTCCTTTGTTGGCAGTGAAATTTGATATTCAAAAAGTAATTTTTTTATTTTTATGTGTTCGCGCAGAACTTGTTTTTTTTTAGAATCTCGCGTAGAACTTGGTTGTTTTTTGTTTTTGTTTTTTTAGAATCTACTCGTCGACCACTGTTATGTGCGACGGATAGCAAAAAAAAAAAGGTATGTCCTCCACGTAAAGAATTTGTTTTTCTTTTGGGGTTTCCAAGTCGCCACTTGTTATGTGCGACGTATAGCAAAAAAGTATGTTCTCCGCGAATAGAGTTCGTCTGTCCTTTGGGTTACCTCGTCGACACTGTTATGTGCGACGTATAGCAAATAGTATGTTCTCTGCGAATAGAGTTCGTTTGTATTTTAAGGGTCACTTCGTCGCCACTGTTATGGTCCAGATCCTTGTACCACGGTGATGGTCCAAGGTAGAACCAATGAAGAATAACTCGAACACAGGTATGGAATAACACAGATATATTACAAACAGAATATGTACAAAAGAGTAGAATTGTTAGTAATAATAATCAGGTTAGGTTAGAGAGAACTATGTTGTCTCGACCAGTATCACTATTCAAATGTCTTACAGGAATCGTCTGACGCGACTGTCTCTGACTGACTCAGAACTCACACTGTCACTCACTGTGTCTGACTGTCTCTCAGACTCTCTGTCTGACTCACTCTGCTGCTTCCTCTTGAGGAGCAGTATTCATGGGGTACGGGATAGTCCATTCTCTATTATGGGTAAGTTCCCATAACAACCTATTAAAAGAAATGTCGCTGCAGGAAACAAAACAACGTCATCGAATGCTGTTTCTACCACAAGTCTCGCTTTTTCTCTCAACAATCCTCGCTTTTAATTGTATTCGGTCTTTGTATGCGCAGTCACTGAAATTTGCATTATACGTATCTGAAACCGCAAATACCGGCATTTTGCTGACAATATAAACACACAATCCGCGGCTGCTCTTCTAAATGAGGAAAATATTACATTGATTCTTCATTACAGAGTCCATTCCTGGTAATTTTAGAATTCTATCTGAAAAAACTGACACAACGTTTTACAAACAGGCAAATCAACCTTTTCTACTCTTTCATTTAACTGTCAAAAGATATTTAATCCAATATTGATCTATGACATTGGAAGTTTGAAGTTACATGTGATATATATATATATATATATATATATATATATATATATATATATATATATATAACGAATACAACAACCTAAAGGAAACCGATCATTATGGATGAAAAAAAAATGCCACCTGAACAGCTAATAGACTTCGAGAAGGATCTATTCTTGATTATCGACAAAATTAAATTTACTAAAGCTATCAACAAACTGCAGCAAGAATGCAAAAGGATGTTTTAAAGATTAAGAAATCAGATAAAATAATTATCAAAGCAGACAAGACGGGTAATCATTACAAAATCGATGTGGATAAGTGCCAAAAAGCCATTAACAAAGAAGTTAATAAGTTTTATAAAAAGGCATCAAACAGTTGGGAAAATGGAATCAACAATGAAGTGAAAAAACAGCCACTGAATTAGAAATTGATGATAGAATTTCTAAATTTCATAAACAGCAAGAATCCATCACAATTAAAGAGCATAAAACTAATCTCCAACACAATCCACAACACCGATTACTCAATTCAATTTAAAAGTAATATCAGTAAAATTAGTAAAAGTATCCTTGAGAGTGCATGTAAATATACGAAAGATGCTCTAGGAATTAACCAGTGACATAAAACAGCAAACGCTACAGAATGGTTTGCTAATATAAAAGTAAGAACGAATGTACGTTTATCCAATTCAATATTTGTGATTTTTACCGGTCCATCACTGAAAATGAGCCAATGTCAATTTAGCTAAAGACTACCTGTCCTATTAGCGATGATGAGATTAAAATTATAAATCAGGCGCAAAAACCTATGTTATACCATAATGTCTTACGTCTTAGTGGCATTATCGCCTTACTTGGAATGAAATGATAAAAAAATGAAATTGTAGTGACCAAGACATAAATAGGAAGTTACCTTAATGGTAAAAGGTTACATCATTAAAAATGTGTCTCTGCGCAGCTGAAAACACGCAGAGTTTTCGTTTGGAAACAAAAATGATTCAAAAGGTATTCTATTCAACCAATCACTTCTCAGTAAAATCAAAAACCATCTTCTACGATCCTCTCCAAGCTTTGAAAAAAACAGAGAATATTATTTCAGCCAAGAAAATATCATCTGTTGACGGGGTGATGTTACTTTATATTCAATGTTCCCGACAAACACTATTCTGATTTTATGTGCATTTTGTTTTCAGTTCACTGAACATCACCATCTTAACAACGTTCTATTTCAGTGACTTTAAACATGTCACCAAAACTACATTTATTTTTAAAGACTTTAACACATTCTTTTCACTTAATTTTAATCTTATAATGCATATATTTATTAAAAAAAATATTGTGTATACATGATTAAACCTTGTTATTATATACCAACAGCCTCCTTTTTTACTGCTAGTCCAGACAAAATCATTCGCCTTGTATGTCAGATAGCAGAAACATTTTAATAGCGATAGATATCGTTTCTTTCCCTTTTCCTCGTATAAATAGTTGGATCATAGTTCGTCTATAGTCACATGCAACCTTCTGCTATTATGTTTGACTCCCACCACACGCAGGCCGTCGCTGAGTGTCCAAAACAACCATAACAGCTACTATTAAAATAAGTCATCTTAAACATATTACAACTATATATACTATAATGACGATTATAATTAATTGCCAACACCCCACAGGTGTAACAACTATTATGGGACAGTCATATAGTCATTATAACATTTACTGTATAAAATGATGTATTCAAAGGTAAGAACCATTATGGGATGGGGGTAGTACTATATCAGATATGCGTGATAAACGCTTAGGCGATCATGTATCTTTTAATACCTGAGGCAGATTTTTTTTCCAGAAGTAGGTTGCCATTTCTTTCTACAGTAGACCAGTTTCCATCCAAGGCTATAGAACCCGGTTTGTCCTGCTATTTACTCATAGCTTGGGATGGGGGGGGGGGAGATGAGGATTCATAAGTTTCCCATGGGTATTAGCACATAAGTGAATGTAATGGATTCGAGTGGGATTCGAACTCGGTTCTCCAATTCCTCAATGCGAACAGCTATCCATTATTCCACGGTGCCTATATATTAGATCAAAATCACTTCGGCACCTGAAACTCCTGTAAAAATCGATCAAGATTTCCCCTTTTGAGTAATAAAGAAAGAAAGAAAAGAAAATCTTCAGTTTTTGCGAATTTGTGCCAAATAAACGCGCCACGAATGTAAAATATATATATGTATATATAATGATTTATGTTTGTGTTTGTTGGTTTCCATAATAACAGCAAAAAAACTCAACGTGATTGCTTTAAAATGCTCAAGGTTGGAGGGAAGAATGTGTATTTAAGTTCATTATTGCAACTTAATAATAATAGTGGGAGGTGTAAACGTTCGCACTCACCCCGATAATAATGATTCGATTTATGTATGTTTGTGTGTTTGTCACAAAATCCATAAAGAAAATCATAATAACATTGAAAGAAGAAAAGAAATGAAAAAAAATTACTAGTCATTGCATCAAGTAACGATGCTTATAAAACAATGATAACTTTTCCTTAAAAATGCTTAATGATTTTTATACAGAAATAAAATTAACTACTTTTTTTAACTTACAATTGCTTTTATTATACATTTTATAAATATGTAGTGGTCTCATCATAACTACTTTGTTCGTTATCATCCTCCTCATCATCATCATAAATAGTAGTTGTGTCTCGCTACAGCCATTGTTCATCTTGTAAATATTATCTCTAAATCATAAACGGTGCTCAGTGTTTAGTTTATATTTCAGGTTAGCTTGTATTATTCAAAGACATACTTTGTTCCTTCAGGTATGAGTCACATTCAAAAATCCGATGCACATACAGAAGCAGTTTTATACTGGACAATATTTGCAGTTTAAACTTTGTTAAGCCTTTTACTATGTGCGGTATAGTGGAATGAGAAATTAGAGAACTGAGTTTGAATTTTAGTCGGGTTCGTTACATTCAGTTACGCGCAAATACCATTGGAAAAAGTGCGAATCTATCATTTCTTCACCCCCCTCCGCTATGAGTTGAATAGTAGGACAGACTGGGTGCTATAGCCTTGATTGGCAGCCAGTCTACAGCAGAAAGAAAGGACAGCCTCCTGCAGGAAACATCTTCTACCTGGTGACTCACGAATCACGTACGGTACTTAACTGACTGGCTGACCATATATTTGGAGAGACCTCATAACTCTCTTATTCCTGCAAAGAAATTCTTGTCAACTGACAACCAAGACAACGAAAGTCTACAATTTCTCTTGTCTTTTTTCAGACACGTTACTAGTCAATACACAACGTTTATTCGGGATCTAATTTTGTCTTTTATCAAAGAAGTCGACTCATTATTTAATAATCATTTACAAGTCACCTTTTTTTTCAGATGATCATACATCTATGAATATTCATTTGCAATTTCTTCTTATATGAAAAAACATTTACTCTTTCTTTCGTTAGTTCTTTATGTTGTAGCATTCGTGCCTCTCTCGATTTTTGATGATGGATTCTTGTAGCGACTTTATAAAATACTGTTATTTACATTATTCGGACTATTGTCCTCATCTTTGTCGCCATATTTATTACAATGTTTCGGCCGTTGTACGCTCCGGTCTTCTTCAGGTGGTTGGAATGTCGAACTGAACCCTTTATTTCGCTCACTAGGGTAGACTGTTCTAGTTCCACGTGCCATGTTTCAAGGACACATGGCATAGTGGATAAAGACGTTAGTTAGATCCAGTGACAGGACCCAGAAGAGTGTGGGTTCAATACCCGGTTAATGCAGTAGAGAACTTTCAGAGGGAAATTAACAGGAGATAACTGATAACTGATAACTGACATCCATTAAACATGGCACGTGGAACTAGAACAGTCTACCCCAGTGAGCAAAATAAAGGGTTCAGTTCGACATTCCAACCACCTGAAGAAGGCCCGAGCGTACAACGGCCGAAACGTTGTAATAAATATGGCAACAAAGATGAGGACAATAGCCCGAATAATGTAAATTTGTGTACTTAATATCTCATCTCAGAAATATAGGCAGATACTGAAAGGCCGAAACGTTGTAATTAATATGGCGACAAAGATGAGGACAATAATCCGAATAATGTAAATAATGTACATAATACCTCATCTCAGAAATATAGAAAGATACTGAAAGGCCGAAACGTTATAATAAATATGGCGACAAAGATGAGGACAATAATCCGAATAATGTAAATAATGTACATATTACCTCATCTCAGAAATATAGACAGATACTGTTATTTGTTTTAAAATGTCAATTTGTTTCTTACAAAATTTAGAACATGACATTACTTGATGGCTCAGATCATAAAACGAATTCAGTACATATCTACGATCATAAAAAGTACATTTATAATACTTGTAAAACAGTATAGCTATTTATTCAGCTACTTCGTTTAAATCTTTTTGAAAGATTAAACAGAGATAGAGAAAAGCAAACTCATAAAAAGATTTCTTTATAAATCAACATCAAATAATTCTTAAATGCAAAATAGTTAAAGTTATCCTATAAGAATGTTTCTTGGCCTACTGTACTGGCCAGAAGATATGGAAGACAATTTGGCGTGAGTTATTTTTGGCTCGAAAAGACACACCTTTATCAAATGCGCTATTCACTGTAAGCTGCGGTAAATTGATACCCCGCAAATCAGCTACAGTGGCAGACTTTGTTCACCGCCCAAAGTCGAAAACATAAAACAAATGTTAACGTTGATTCTTAGATAAATATAGCAGACTGCCCAGATCGACCGAATTGCAACTAAAAAGAATAATCATAGCTTATTAAATTTTTATATGTTTATCGGCAGTATCTTTACTTGAGAATATGACGCTTTCGAACACCCGTAGTTTCTAGACATTGATGATCAAGTAAAACCATATTTGGTCATAGAATGTAC
>OZ038481.1:137433026-137553026 GCA_964036315.1 Acanthosepion esculentum | reverse complement strand
GCTTAATATTTTTTGCTTAATATTTTTTGCTTAATATTTTTTCTTAATATTTTTTCTTAATATTTTTTGCTTAATATTTTTTCTTAATACTTTTTGCTTAATATTTTTTCTTAATATTTTTTGCTTAATATTTTTTCTTAATATTTTTTCTTAATATTTTTTGCTTAATATTTTTTCTTAATATTTTTTCTTAATATTTTTTCTTAACATTTTTTCTTAATATTTTTTGCTTAATATTTTTTCTTAATATTTTTTCTTAATATAATCTAATAACGATTTATTGTTAATCTTATTATATTTTTGTTGTAGCATATTTTGGTAAATTTGAGTCGTAACAAATTTTTGTTATTATATAATTAATAATTTTCATATTTAAAAAAGAAATATATGTATATATATATATATATATATATATATATATATATATATATAGATATATATATATATATAGATAGATAGATAGATAGATAGATGTATAATTAATGAATTTATTTTTAATCTGACAATGTGACATTTTTAATTATTTTAAACGTTATTTTAAACTTATTACTGAGATTCCGATTTTCTTAATTTATTGATTTTGTGTTATTAATAATAATTATTTTGTGGGTCGACTTACTATGGAGCAGCGGTGACTAATGAACGATACTCCTAGATCATTGCCACTCTAGGAACCCCACGCTCATAGCCTTGTGCCATACTAAACGTTGCAAACCTATGATCCTCTTTCTAACTTGTTTGCTCCTGCTTCACGACCCCACTTCCTTTTCAAATCAAACAAACATTAAATGAGTTGTGTGATTTTGGAGTAGTTTCATCGTCTGATTTTTCACTAGAAAGATCTGAAAAAGAATGGAATATAAAAACTGGTTGAAAACTATATCTTCTTCCTTTTTTCCGTCTCAACTTATTAAAAACATTTGTAGTAATAAACTTAATTAGCTTATATATATATATATATATATATATATATATATATATATATATATACTGGGAAAAGATTGTATCCTAAGTGGAAGGTGGGGGGACTTATTTAAAACTATAGCTTATTGGTACGGTGGGGGGGACAGGTAGATCATTGAAATCTCGCATTTCCGAACATAAACGTGATATTCGCCTCGGTAATCTAAGCAGTGCTTTAGTTTGTCAAGCATTAATCTTGCTAGACAGCTTGATATATGAAAGAAACCTTGTCGGGTATTTACTGTGTGTGATGTGGCTATCATGCCAGCCTCATAAATCTGCCTAAGGTTTTTATTGTGGATATATTTTAAAATCTTCACAGAGTCGAAATCAAAATTGTGATCAGATTCGGCTATGTGTACAACTAAAGTATAGAAAATTTTACTTCTATGAATGTCCGAGAAATTTTCATAGAAAATTTTCGTTCTATGAAAATTTCTCGGACATTCAGGCCGGTAAATGTTATTTAATACTGTTTATTATAAACAGAGCATTTGCTTACATACTTGTATCTATAAAAAGAACGTTAAACCTATCATGAATGTCTTTAAATAAATTGTCGAACTCTGTCCAATTCAAATATATATATATATATATATATATATATATATATATATATATATATATATATATATATATATATAATGATTTGCCGAAATCCACCAAATTATATTGTATATCCTTGCTTGACCCAGCTAATGCTCGGGGGAAAAGAATGAACTTGGTGAAAGAAAAGGCCTCTTGGGGCACGATCCGTTAGGTTATGAATACTTGGATGAGTATCACCACGGAATTTGTCAGTAGCGGCACGAAATCGAGTCTATTCAGTTTCTTCTTCGTCTTCGTTGGCATGACGCTTGCGTTGTATCGAAACGGTGCGGGTTCGAATCTCGGTGGTGGATGCGTACTGCAGTCCCAAATAGGATGAAACGGCCATCCAGTGCTTTCTGGATTCTGCTGAGTATTCTTCTAGACTCAATAGATTACTATAATGATATATATATATATATATATATATATATATATATATATATGTGTGTGTGTGTGTGTGTGTGTGTGTGTGTGTGTGTGTGTGTGTGTGTGCGCGCGCGTGCGCGCGCGTATAAAAATGGGAAACATCTCTCAAAAGTAAAAGTCAAATAAGTTTAAAATGTTGCGGACGTAGTAGGAAATAGATCTTTCTTCTTTTTATGCGCCGTGTCCTTTCAGGACGTAGATAAGAGGCCATCGCCTTAGCTCAAGAACAAATAAGAATAAACACAAACGAAATCACTATCATTAAACACTGCCGTAACTAAATCTTGTTAGAAAAATATGCGCCCTCCGGCAGATCATGCCTCTTCACCCCCCCCCTCTATGCAGCTCTCAATAAGTTCCTTCCCTCTGCTTCCTCCCCCAGACCACGTTCTGTCATCCTCAAACTCACCAGGTATGTCACGCGCTGCTCTCCCTTGTCTCTCTTTCCCGCTATCCGACCTGTGAGTATCAATTTCTCCAGACCCTCCTTCCTCATTATGTGTCCCAGAAACTTCAGCTGCCTCTTCCTGATGTTAAGTATAAGCCTTCTCCCTGTTTGCAACCTGTCTAAGACCTCATCGTTGTTCAGCCTCTCGGTTCATGATATCCTTAGCATCCCTCTACAGAACCACATCTCCGTCGCCTCGAGTGTCGTCTTCATCTTTGAGGAAATCGTCCAACATTCGCTGCCGTAAAGGAGGACAGATGTCACATAACAGTTTAGTATTCTTTTCTTTGTTACCAAAGAAGTCCTCCTGTCTTGCTGTACTCTGCCCAGCTTTTGGAATGTCTCCTTCGACATCCCAATATGTCTACGGATCACAGTGTCGCACTTACCGTCCGGGATGCTTCCCGGATTTTTAAACTTCCGCGTCTAGTGTTCTCGACCTGACCTTCAGATCGCATTTCGGGCTCATCCTTTTACTGATGACCATGCATTCTGTCTTCTTGTAGTTTATGCTTAGTTCTTTCTTCTCAATCTCCGTTGCTACCTATTGTAGGAGATTTGGTAATTTCTGTTCCGTGTCTGCTATCAGTACTATGTCATCTGCGTATCTTATGTTGTTAAAGCTGTGGCCGCCAATGCTAAATCCTGGTAGGGTTTCAAATTCTCTCAGAATTGCCTCGTTGTATAGGTTGAACAAGTCGCCTCTTTCTATTTTTGTATATTCACTGAACTTGTTCCCTATGCGCATGCGTGCTGTTTGCTGACAGTATAGGTTCTTGATTATTCTGATATCTTTCCCGAATATATCAAGGTCGCTGAGCAGTTCCAGCAGATCCTTGTGGCATACTTTGTCAAAGGCTTTTGTATAGTCTATAAAACACAGGTGCACGTCCTTCTGCATTTGTATCGCTCTTTCTGATAACATTCTGAGCATGAATATTGCGTTCCTTGTTTCGGTGTCATGATGTATAAAAATAAATTTTTCAGACACTCACGGTCCGTTTGGCTAAGTTTAAAAGTCTTCGAGTTTGCTTCCATAAAAAAATAGATAAATACGATACTTTGCAATGTAACACTATTTAGGAACGGCAGGTTAATTAATCAATTAATTAACCACAGAAGTTAATTACGGGGATACTTAAACCGATAGATATAACGAAAGACATACTGATCGATTACTTAAACCGATAGATATAACGAAAGACATACTGAGCGATATTCTTTTTGTTTTGTTATTTTCCCAAACAGGGTATCGGTGAAAAAAAAAAAAAGATTTTTTGTTTTGTTATTTTCAAGTGCGATTCAAGATAACCATTTTACTTTCTCGCTGAAGTTTGATGCTGAGATATGCCAAATTCTCTTCGAGGACAAAGGAAGGAAAAAGAAGAGAAAGAAACAGAGGGACAAGACTTAACAACTTAGATGATAAGAGAAGAAAAAAATGCCACCCACAAAAGCGATGTTGTTTTGGGTGGTGGAATGAGGAAAATTTTGATGGTCATTTTTTGAGGGATACCAGAGCTTCTGGGCAGATAAAACATTGGCTGTGTCAGGATGACGAACTTGTGTTATCAGTAGTTGATGGGTCGTCTGCCGACCGCACACAGGACATCTGCATTCTGTTTAAGTTCGTTTGTGATAACGAAGGCTATGTTAGGGTATTTTAATTAACCCAATTTCGCCAAAAAGAATTGTCCACTTAATGTTGACGGAAAAAACTTGGTTGAGAAAAAACATATCCCGTGAAGTTGGATAAAAATTGAGATTATCAGTTGACGCCTATTGGCCGAATAGCCAGGCGGAGATGATCATGTGACGCAGAGAGGAGGCCGGCCAC
This sequence comes from Acanthosepion esculentum, assembly GCA_964036315.1. Taxonomy (NCBI): domain Eukaryota; kingdom Metazoa; phylum Mollusca; class Cephalopoda; order Sepiida; family Sepiidae; genus Acanthosepion; species Acanthosepion esculentum. The sequence goes on along the minus strand of OZ038481.1, from coordinate 137,548,761 downwards.
CGCCCATTGAGAGGATAGGTATGAGATGTTACTGCGAGGAAGTGGGAAAACCGTTGACGCCCTCTAAAGTATGGTGAGATACCCATATGAGAGCGGAAGAGGGTGGGAGTGGAATAAGATTTCCAAATACGGAAAATGATAATTATTTTTGGCCGAAAACAAAGAAAATCCTTATTGGGGATTTGAAATCAACGTGGTGGCCACACCACGTCCGACCCCACGCCAGGTTTTGATCGGCGTCCATATAAGCAAACATCTACGAGTGTTTCAGAGTCGAGGAGAGTAGAGTTGAGTTGAGTCGAGTCGGGTCGAGTCCAGACAGTGAGTCAGAAGTCGAGACAGAGAGACGCGCCTCGCACAGGTGACCGCACGATTCCATGCCTTCCGACTTAGACTTCTAACCAAGAACAAATTTGTTGAAGTCCGACTTTAGATTTTCCACCAAAACAAGTTTCCGACTTAGACTTCTAACCAAGAACAAATTATAGAAGTCAGACTTATATTCGCCATCCAGATATCCAGAACTAGTTAAGGAACGCAAAAGTGTTACAATCCACTTTTTTTTTTCTTCGGGCTGGGAGAGAAAGAGAGAGACGCACTCCTGTAACTCAACAAACCGACATAAAATTAATCACTATTCCTAACCAGTCGCTCGCCTTGAAGTTGTTGTTTGTGCTTTTGTTTTTTTTTTTTGTCTACATTTATTGTGCAGTATCACCTTGACCCGGATTCGGCTGGCACTACGGCCCGACGTTTGATTGATCTCGTCAACCTAAGATCAAATCACAACGTGGGTTGAATCGAGATCAAAGCAGTTGCTTCGGTGACCAGGCGTTGGAAGCGAGCCGAGTACGACAAGTTGGTGCTAGAACCCAGCAAGACTTCAACCGATGTCCCAGGGTTAGCCCGTCACAAAGGACCGACGTCACATTTTGGCGTCGTGACTGAAAAAGAAGTCGGGTGTCACAAGTGCGCCGCGACCAGTACGGGTGTCACAAACGGTGCCCTGACCAGGACAGAGGAGGAGTTGGGTGTCACAGCAACAGGCAACAGGTTGTAGTCTATATAACATTAAGTCAAGCGACCCCGTTTCCCCAAGTGGCTAGCTATCAAAAGACTCAACGTCAACTGAAAGTACATAGGCGACGTTTCTGCCTCAATACACTTACATTTCTTTTTCTTCTGTAAACTGTGAGTAATAACATTTACTAAAATATATCAACCTTTCTGTAACTCAGACACAATTCCATTTTTACAAATATTTCAAACATATAAGATTGTTTACGACGAGAAGACACACAACATAAAATCAACTTACAGATTTACATACAAAATATTGTAAAAAAATGTTGTAAAAATATTTTTAAAATTACGGTTTCAAATTTTACTATAATTATTAGAATTTTATTTACTATTGCCATTGTAAATATGATAATGCCGCTATACATTCACACACATTAGATGATATCACTTATATTAGGGAGCGTATTTTATAATACAATCTGCGATTAACAGTCACTCGACAGACTAGCATGATTAGTGACAAGGATTGGAATAAATAAAACAACTATTAACTTGAAGGGAAAAGGTGTCGTTGGAGTAGAATTGAATACGCGCCTCTAACACTAATGTAGGTCAATGAGTGCTTGTTTAAATTGAAAAAAAAAAAGAAAAAGAAAAATCTTCCACGCACAAATAGTTAACTAAAAAATCATTCATCCAAAGTTTACATTTTACCTTGGTCGATAAAAATCCCACCAGGAGAATTCGGCTTTTATTTGAACACTTTTTATTTATTTTATATAGTTTCGTAATCTTTGTGGCCTTGTATATGTGCTGATTTTGGCCTTGCATATGTGCTGATTCATTAAGTTTATGACTTAAGGAATCTCCTGAGCTGACCAAGCATAGAAATGAATACAATATGGGAACCAGTAATAAGGAGTGCCAGAGAAAAGCAATAATAACAACGAAAATTGCAATATGAGCACTGATAAAAAATGCTTGCTGAAGGCATTAGGTTTATAATACCCAGAAATTCATACACTGATGTCTTCAAGGACACATGGCACAGTAGATAAAGGCGTTAGTTAGATCGATTGCCAGGACCCAAAGAGTGTGAGTTCAATACCAGGTTAAGGCGGTGGAGAACTTGGAGAGGTGAATTAACAGGAGATAACTGACATCCATTAGACATGGCACGTGGAACTAGAACAGTCTACCCCAGTGAGCGAAATAAAGGGTTCAGTTCGACATTCCAACCACTTGAAGAAGGCCGGAGCGTACAACGGCCGAAACGTTGTGATAAATATGGCAAAGATGAGGATGATAGTCCGAACATAATACAGAAATACAGACAGATCGGGAAAAAAATTGTCCGTCCTGTGATGCAGCTTTGGGGCCGGGGGAATTGCCAATAGACCACAAGCCAGAGAGATGTAATGTAACACTTGCAATAATCGACCAACCCATCAGATATGGTGCATTATTGTAAAACAGTGAAGACATAACTACTGAACGGATGACGATGTACGGTAAGTTAGTCAAATGGAAGTTCGGAAATTTCAGATGTTGAAAGCACTGAGCAGCTTTCTTTTTTTTTTAATATTTGATGCTCTGATTGTTTATTACCAAAATATTGCAATTTTTGCTGTTATCATTGCATGTTTTTTACCTGAGCTCATATTGCAATTTTCGTTGTTATTATTGCTTTTCTCTGGCACTCCTTATTACTGGTTCCCATATTGTATTCATTTCTATACTTGGTCGGCTCAGGAGATTTTTGTACTGATTCCTTAAGTCATAAACCAAAATAGAAGAAATTAAATAGAATTTTGATAGAATCCAAAAACTTTTAGAAAGTGATAAAATTAAATAAATGTTTTGGGTAAAATAAAACTGCTGTCAAAATCTTTTTTATCGTCCCATTGTTGGCGAGTTACCCTTCGATATGGCTTAGGTCAGAGATATTCGGTGACGGACTTCTAAAAAAAACAATAGACAGACATTAGGACATCAGAGCAATAATCCAATTTTAGGCAAAATAAAGCAGATGATAGAATTTAATTAACTGCTTCATTGTTAGCAAGGTGGCACTCGATAATCTTTTTAAACATAGAGAAATATCTTGAATATCGTTATTCTTTTTTAAAGAACAGGACCCTGTTTTCGGTGATTTATTGCCTTTGTTTTGATTCGTAATATAAGCAACTGAGTACAAATTTATCATCATCCGCTACTTGCAAAGAGATTGTCACTTAACTCTGCGAATTTTAGAATCTCAACAAAAGCGACATGATTGTCCGACCAAAGGTGAAATAACTAAGTGCAAAAACGCGGCTTCATCAACACCTGACCTAAAAACCAAATTTCTTTGTTAGAAGATTAGAACCGCACTTCTTCCTCGTGGAGTCAGAGGATTGAAAATTTCATCCGATGATATGTAACAAAGAAAAATAAAAAATAAACTTGGCATCAAATTAAAACTGCATTCAAGACTTCGTTTTTCAATATTCGCACATAACACGAGCTGAGAAAAAGGGAATGTGACAAATTAGAACCCTGCCGACATGAATGCTGCTGAGTAATCAGACGCACAGGTCTCCATCAGTCTCGCAGAATACACTCGCTAACCCTAACAAACCCTAATATTGTACGGTAATGAAACTGCCAGTTCATTAGATGCCGATTCGATAAAACGATGGACGAGCCATTTCACACCTGAAGAGAGAAACGGCACAATTGACTGGAAAAGTCGAGAAGATTGTCTTGTTGCAAGGTAGTCGTTAAGAAAACGCAAAAGCAGAAAGGCAAAGACAGAGGGAAATATAACAACATAACCAGTTGATAATCTTTAATGAGGAGAGGGCAACATTTAAACGTCAGTCTAACGTTTGTAGTCAGACATACGAATAACGACTCCGTCCACCAAATAACACCTTTATTCTTGCTGGCAATTTGGAAACTGGACGAGCATTTTTTAAACGAGATAAACAAAACAAAATATACGATAGTCATGGAAATATTAATATTTCTTCGGCAAATTTTAAAATGAAAAGAAAATGTTATAACATAATGGAGTCAACATTTTTCATGAAAAACATTTTCAAAAACTGATGAACAAATGAAATAAATGTTTCACCAAGACGTTAGGTGGTAATAGCTGGATGAAATAGTTTTTTGAAAAAATGCAATCCATTTTTTTCACGCTATATCCTTCATCGTAAGACACGCAGACGACATTTTGTTGATAGTAATGATTTTTCAAGCATAACTTAGATGTGACACAAGGCCGAAAGTAAGGGCACCCAGTAAGGATCGAACTCACTACTCAGAGTCATAATTGTTCTAGCGAGACAAGCTTGCTAACCATTACACCGCCTCGAGGTGTCCCATTTTGCTGTCAATAAATTCAAAAAGAACTGAAAGAATCTTTAGAAAAATAGAAAAAGAACTGGCTGTTAACTTCACGTAATTTCAAACTGAATCCTAGAAGATTTATTTAAATCTTCCCAGCATCTACGGAATGTTATTTTTTTTTTAAGTTTTACTTTTATTTTTGTCGGTTGTTATTATGGACCATTATTTGGGGCCAATTGGGAAATTTCCCGGTATCCAGGTGGGCCAGTACACCACTATACGCAGCTATCTTAACCACCAAGGAAGAAAAAATAATCGTTTTTAAGGAAGTACATTCCAATTCGTAGTTACGCAGATTGATGATAAAGTTCAGACATTTAGTTGCCACGTGACAGCTGCCGTTAGCTGAAGCTTTGTCTCCTTTGACCTTTTCTCGCTTAAAGCGTTTTTCTTGGTTTCTTATTCTTACAAAATCAACTAAGCCGAGGTTCTTCGCCTCGCACTCAGGATTAACATTTTGATTTCTATTCCTTTATTTGTTGAATTTCTGCTGAAGGTCATCTTCCTGATCCTGGGCCTACTGCCACTTTCGGCAAGTGAGAACAATATTTCTCTTTCCCTTATGATATCAATTGAATGACCTGTGGAGTGGGCAGGACGAGATACGAAAAACCTGTCACAAGAATCCACATATACGCACCCAGTGGAAGAGAGACAGCCAGCAGCAGCCACCGCCAATTAAGGCCTTGTCCACGCACACAATAGGAGGGATTAAGTATCAACAGCCTCAACTAAGCCTTTCGTCTGCGAACTCACAAACACGGTAGACTGACCGTCACAAAGTAAGTCAGTTTACACATTTCACACGGTACTACGAGCGCTTAATTATTTTATAAAACAAACTTCACTTAAAGGAAAATTGCTATTTTACATATTTGAAAAGAATCTAAAAATGTTATTTCAAATGAAATTCTTCTACGTTTCCTTCAGAAAATAAGCTTTTTTATGTTTCATTTAAAAAGATATGTTGTTATTAAATGTTTGGAATCCCGATACTCAGACAACAATAAAAACCTGGGTAGACGGGTCCCAACAAGTGACACAATCCACTCAGTAATGTCGAAAATGAATTCGACTGAAAAGAACAGCGTGGAGATAGTTGGTGAATGACTGAGTTGCAAGAGAAAATGTCCTTCCTTTTGCGACCGTCTCCGCTAGGGTCAGGTAACCACAGTAATAACAGACAGCAACAATAATAACAACTTGTTTCGCTGTCAGCCAAAAAAGCTCTTGAGTATGAGGTGAAGAGATTTTTCTAACATACATCTGTACTTACCTCTTCCGCCAATCCAAATAGAAGCCTACTAAAGCGGGGGAGAATAAGGTGTTTGCATCTTAGGTCTCCCCGGTCGACGTCGCCGCTCCACTCATGTAAGCTTATTCTTCATTATTTCCGACAATACGTATGGATGAGACCAAGTGATGATACAAAAAGAATTTTATTTCCTTAAGTAATTCATTGCATTAATAAAAATATAAAATATACTAAAATTGTAAAAGAAAAATTAACAGACAACCGTTTGTTTCATGAACAACTCACAAGTACGTATTTCGGAAAATCGATTTTTTATGTCAAGCTTTATGCGTTTTCATTCTTCCCGTCAGGATTTTTCCTAACCTCACTGTTGCAGCGGACCGTGGGGGTGAAGATGTGAAGAGATATCAGAAGGTTAAACTTTCCTGGTGGCCGGTCCAGCAACATGTGAATGTCGGACTTTAATTAAGTCCAAAGAAGACAAAGAAAACAAACAAGACCGATATATATATGGGTAAACAAATATATATTAATAACAAAACAAGTTAAACAAAGACATGGACAGTTACATAGAGTTTGTATGGAGAAATTATGTGTGTGTGTGTGTGTGTGTTGTAAGTGTTCGTACGTACGTGTATTGTTCTTAGCGCGTTCCCAGAATTTGGGAAACGCTGTATCTGTGAGAGGTCACATATTGGCCTAAGTGAAAAAAGAGAGATTTTACCTCGCCTCCGCGCGAGGTAGCGGCCCAAGGCCTAAGTCGAAAAAGAGAGAGAGAAGGGTCAGCCAGTATTTATACTCAGGGGAGAGAGAGACCCCTGTTGAAGGATTAAGGAACTGAGGAGGAGCTAACTGAGACACTGCCCCCCCTCCCGCAACTCTGACACATGAAAGGATGTAGAAGTACGAGAAAGTGTGTCTGATATATATTTCCTTTCATCTTTTATGTGTATATCGTATATCCGTATATATTGTTTCACGTGACGAATATTTGTCGGCCTTTTTCTGTAGAGGGCAGAAACGAGTGACTTATGATCTGTGAATATCATGAATTCGATCCTTGTAAAATATCTCGAAAATGTGTCGTCTGTATTTTATCTCTGAAGAATTCAGCTTAAGAGAAAAAGGATATGGGTTTATTTTCTTCGTTAATATTTTGTTGTAAAACTGCACTAACAACGTTCATTGTTTCATGCAAGACACTTTTTTTTTCTCACCACAATCTATTTTACACATTTAAGTTTACCGTTCGTCCGTGCACTGAATATTGCAGTCACATCTGGTCTGGTGCTTCTGTTATATTTCTAGAGATTCTTGATAAAATAATTAAAAAAAAGGAATCTGCATTGTTGTTGGCCCTTACCTGGCATCTAGATTTCAATAAATTTCCCACTTCCATGGCGTAGCTTCTCTGTGCCTTTTAGTTTTCTGTAAGTATTTTCATGGTAATTGTTTTGATGAGTTTTCCTCTTTGGTACCTAGACTTTACGAATTTAAGCACAATACTAGATTGGCAGCTAGGTCTCACCATCTTACAGTTGAGCTGGCTAGATATGTAACGGTAAGTTCCTTGCTAACAGATTCTTAGCGAACTTCTCGCTTGTGGAATTTTTTTTCCGGCTTCTTGATTTCCTGTTAAAATCGCCATCTTCTGTATCCTTAATTCCTCTATCTTGATTAATGTTTTTACTCACATTCCTTCTCACCCTTGCGTTTTAATGGCTTTATCGCTTGTTTGAGGTGAAATTATTTAAAATAATCTAAAATCGTGGAAAGTAAACAAAGATTTAAATACAAGGGGAAGAACTTCTTATTTATCCAAGGGGAACTACTCTGATTTGACTGCCCCCCCCCCCAAAATGTAAAAAAAGGTTTAATAATTCAGTGGGATTGAAACTTATTTTGTTTTTACTGAGAAGTAAACACGAGAATTAATTAAATTATTAAATGAAATTAAAATATATTTTAAAGAATTAAAACACGAAGTACTTTTAAATATTCCAATTTCTTAATAAAAAAAGTTTTTTATTTCTATTTTAACATTGAATAATGAAATTTGTGTATTTTCTGTGTTTTTTGTTTTTATTTATTTTATAAAGGTCATAAAATTTCTAAAAGAATGAGATACTGTAATTTAAAAAATATTTAATCTTTATTTAATAATCAGCATTAGTTACGCATTAGTAGTGTTCAAAGTTTAAAAATTGTGTTTCAGCATATAACTACTAAAGCTAAAAAGAACTGTGGCAAAATATTCCCTGTTATTGTGTTTGTGTAAAAAAAGACAACTGCAGTCGATAAACCGACATTGAATAAAAGAATCATTTGAGGTTCAATAGTGAAAATACATCATATGCAAAATTAACTTAAATATTTTTGATTTCAAAACTATATTACCGCCGGGGAATTTCCAGATTCAGAAAACGTGACTCATATTTTATGTTGAAGGAATTTACCGGCCGGGCAACAAGGTCACTTTGACCCTTCAACATTTTCAGTGGCATATCTACGTGACTCATCCTGGTGGCCATGTAGGTTAATGACATCATGACTCTGTCAAACAACACCCAACACTTCTGGAAATACCCAAGTTAAGGATGCAATCACTACCAGCAAATCACGCCTCTCTTTGTCTTTTTTACAAATACTTTCATGATAATTGCTCCGATGAGCTGCTATCGCTGGTTCCCAGGCTCCATGAATTCAAGCGTCATACGAGGCTGGCATCCCGTTCCCACCCTTTCACTGTTCAAATTGTGTTGTAGAGTTACTTTCCGCAGTGGAAACTGTGTTTGGACTAAATTCGGTCCTGAATAGGTTCAACGTACAAAAACGTTAGGAACTTGTTATAATAAGTATTACACAGAGTAATCTAGTTGTGGTAGCTGACTACTTTCGTATTCGACTCCCAGTCGACCCTCACTGACTCCTACTTATATTAGGTGGGAGAGTCTATTTTCTATAGACTAGGTCTGTTCCACCATAACAAATTGTTAAATGTAGCCGTTTCTTTTACTCCAATAACTTCATATCTCGCACCTCCCGCCTGTGGAACTCCCTTCCCTATTCCTGTTTCCCTGACAACTATAATCTCCAGCTATTCAAATGTAACGTCAATCGACATCTCCAGTTGCATTGATCTATCTACCATCCTTCTCCACATCCTTTCCTCTATCACTCCTATCTGCTCTCGCTCCAAACCCCTGTAACCCCTTGCGTGCTAGTGGCTTTCAGCCTTGCCTGGGTTGAAAAGCTTTTAAAAAAATGCTCTTTAAATCTGACATCATGAGGGTCGTACGAGGCCTGTTTCAGGAGTTCAAAAGCTTACGGGATGGGCTCGAATATTTACAGCTTTCGCGTATTGTCGTACACGGCCCAAATTCCTGGCTCTGTAGGAAGCGTGAATAACTCCTGATTCAAACCTAACTTCCCAGTGATTCGGGAGACAACAAATTTACAGCCACATGCAAGCCCCCCCCCACACACTCTTTCAAAATGAAGTTTTCTTTCTTTTATGATCCTATTTTCTATTTTTCGACTTTTTCGAGTATTTACACTTTTTATGTAAATTAACATTTAACAATATCGAATACTAATGCATTTGTTTACATCGGTTCGGGAACTTTATTTTGCATAACTGTGATAATATTGTTCTTCTTTGAAAGTTTGTTTCTGTTACTCAAGGTTAATTTGATTTATACTGTGTTACTTGTAATGGAAGCGAAAGGTTTTGATATTTTACAATCTGCATAAATGTCATCGTCTTTTTCTTATTTCATCAAAATCTTGTTATTGGCCTAAAATGTCATATTTTAGGCACACGATGCACTAAAATTGTGTATACCCGGGATATTCTGTAACAGGTTTTTTTTGCAATAAACTTCTAATTGTGTGATGCTAACCGCTGATCACGTGATAAGCAGATGGCAAATCTGCCGGAAAAATCGTTAAATTGACTCGGCATTTTAGTTGGAATTTAGAAACACCAAAAGTAGAAAAGATGCTAAATTGACTGAAACACATGCAGTGTAATCAGTGATTTATAAAAAATAAAAAAAATGAGGCTGAATTTCGACCAGACCTGAATGTGGTTTGCAAAGAATATTTTCGTAGGTTGTTGTAACTGGACAGCTATATTTCTCTTTGCTGATTTGCTTTAAAAAAGATACATGTCAAATTTCAAATTCTTGTAAGTGGTGATCTTTTTGCAGAGAATTTGTGTTTGAAGTAACAATAAGATTTGATTACCACTACTCTACCTTCACGTCTAGCAAACTTCCTCGATACTTCAGCCCCCCCCCCCCCCCGAGAATTCTTGGTGATTTCAGTAATGCTGTACACGACATTTTAGTTCTTTTTTTTTGCGGGGGAGGGGAGACCATTCAAAGATGGCCAAAGAACAAGGGAGAAAACCGCCATTATCATGTTGCACAACATTTTCATTTTTAACATGACCACAATTTAAATCAAATAAATAAATATACACGATTTGTTTATACCTCTTAATCCAGTTCGTACTAATTCCGAAGTTTCCGTTAAATAAACACCATGAATCTTTGGCGCAACACTACATTATATAACGATAGAAAGCAGTTAATGTGAAAATCCAACGGCAATTATTGTTACTTTGTTGTCACATGCCCCCAGAAATGGTCTTGTAGTGACTACTCCGATACACCACGCCCACAAAATACTTAATAATTATTGGCTAGAAAATAAGTACTATTTACTACAGGACAATTTATCCATCGCAGTAGCCACACCAAATTTCCTGCCATTGACTTTGCCAAACTTGGTTTAGTAAAAAAATCAGTGATTGGTTGATTTTTGACCAATCGTATAATTTAAACATTCCTTTCGATATTTTCCCCGCTCCTCTCTGGAGCCTACTCAAAAAGTATAAATACCACGAAAATAAAACAATAGAACAGTAGTAGAACAAATAAATCAACAGAGCTCAACTACGTACGTGTACCTACATTCTTCTACTCTCACACACACACACAGACACAAAACTACAATTGCACTACACTGTGAACTGTCTGTCCGAAAGCCAAGTAACAAACTCAAAATTCTATTATCCTTTTGTACAAGCTTTTTCATACTTGAACTCAGTTATCATTTATCACTGAACTCTGAACATTTAAACAAGAAAGTTCTTTAATACATATTTTCAATCTTGCATCAGTACAAAGGAAACTACTTCCTTTTTCTTAATTTTATTTCATCAAGCACGATTGTTGTACTCGTCTATTTTCAATACATTTCATTGTTGATTACTACATAATCTCTTGTTATTTCCTCTTTGTGTCTTTTGCAAATTTAAATGTGATGTGCTAACCAAAAGCGCAACCTTCATCAAAGCCTTCTTAACAATTCTAAACCAAATCTAATTAGCACGCTACAGTCTTCTCTCTATTAAAGTGAAGGGATGTTTTTTTGACACATTTGTTTAATAAAGACTGATTAAAAAGGTGATTAAATGGAAAATGAATTTCTCCAACTTTATGAACTTTATAAATTGTTTAATGCTTTTTACGTCTTTGTAAGAATATCTCATTTTAGCTCAGTTCAGCAAACGGTACAACGCCGCTAGGAACTGATGGACTTGTGTCCATTAAAATATCAAATACAATATTTATAAACCAATCTGACTCAAGAAAACACTTACATCTTAAAACACACCAATAAAATCATAGATTACAAATCAGAACGTGTGTTGTATTAGTCATCATTATTTTGGTAGATACCGACCAAATATCGTACGGACGTAGTAGAAGACATATCACGTGTCCTTTCAGGGACAATTAGGAATAAATAAATAATTTAATTCTGGAGCCGATTTTGTTCGGAAAAAGTGTATAAAAACATACGAAATCCGTTCCCAAAAAATATACACGCGGCTGTCACCAAACTCCACACAACTCTCGCTGATGATCTTCATGACCTCATGTTAAAAGCGACAGCGTTGACAAACTTCAGACTACGGCAACACCGCCAACAGTAAGAAACAATTTCTATCTCTCGTATCCGTTTTTACTATGAATCACGCACACACATGTTGACTTTTTCATACAAACACACATATCACAATATTTTATTGTTTCTCGCATACGTACACAAAGACAGTTTATATTTTATTTCAGAACTTTATTAACCCAAACAAAAAGACATTACTTTCCAATCTATCACCAACTGCTTGTATTCTTGTCGTTATATTAAATTAATGTTTATTTGTTGAAACTACGTTGTCTTTTCTACTGAATCTTATTCCTTCAATGAAAATCGTTTGATTATTCTAGACGGTCAAATTACGAGCGACCCTGTAACGATATTTTGTTAATGTATCGAATTCTGACACTCCAAATTTTAACATTCAACGAAAAACCGAGTAGAAGGATTCCTACAGACTGATAAAGCTATGACAAGTTTTTTTTTGTTGTTAAAGAAACATTGTCAGCCATTTCTCACTCACAGTAGAATGTTTGTTGAGGAATGGACCTTTTTACTTTTCTGATCTGTGTTTCACTTCGTTCTGCATATAACACCCATGTAGTTATTGAATTCCTTTATTTTGAGACTGTCAAAAATTAACAAATCGAATGTCGCTAGAAATTTATTTTTTATATTTTTATTTGACATAAATATTATGAAAGTGTGGAGAAAGAATTGCTTCCTTTAAGTTTAATGAATATGAAAATCATAACAAAGGAAGCAAAATTATTAAAATTAATTTTTATTATTAAAATATCGCTCTGTTTTTCACAACTGAGTTATTCTTTTTAACTTTTCCAATTCAATTTTTAAGCGTGAGTTTATCGATCTAAATTTATCGCATCGAATAATCTTTATTTAAGTAAAAGTGATAATTAGTACGGTAACAAAATGCAGTACGCAAAAACTAAACGTAAAAATAGCGAATAATGAATTACTATTACTATTACAGTTTGTTTTAAATTACGGTTTTTCTCTCAATACTGAATACATTCTCAGTTTAGTAAATACCTATCGCTCTGTATTTTAAATACATAACGCAATCAAGCGAACAAAATTTTCGAAGAGTTGTATTAAAAATTTAAACATTTTTTCAGCTACAAATCCAAGGGAGATAATCTTCCATAGATATTTTAAGTTACTTCCCTTTATATAACTGTAGTTTTATTATTGAATAAAAAAACGCTCAATAAAACTTCATCATTCCCCGTAAAAACTTTAAAAAGCTTGGAAGACATGCAACATTTTCATAAATCAGCAAAGGACAGAAAGGTTTGGAGAAGATTGATATGATTTATTTACAAGTTTAGTAAAGATGAGAAATCACATTGATTTGTAGCCAAAACAGCTTTTATGGTGGATGTATTTCTCATTAAAAAAAAGTCCATTCAACTTGATGTCATTGCTGAAATTTAAAATAGTGGGCAGAATAACTTGATCTTTTCGTAACTCGGGTGAAGCTTGCGACAGAGAGTGAACAGGACACAAATAAATAAGCAATTTCCTGTGACGATGACACAGAGAAACAAAGAAAATGAAATTGGCTGAAACTGTAATTGGTTACTTCGTTCATTCAGATCAAATTGAAAATTGTGGTCCCTATTTTTGGATTAGGGATTAATAGGCCAGTGATTATTGGACATTTTCTTTTTCTTTTTTGGTGTAAAGGATATCGGCTCGAAATGAGAAATCGGGGAGACGAGTTCGAATTCCAGTCACGTTCATTACATTCACTTACGCGCAAATACTCTTGCGAAAAGTATGGATCCATCTTTCTCTCTCCAGCTATGGGTTGGATAGCAGGGCAGGCTGGGTTCTGTAGCCTCGGTTGGCAACCAGTCTCCCGCACAAAATAAATGATATCTTTCTTAGGTGTTTATATATTGTACTACATATTTTGGATAAATTATAAATGAAATGTTTACAAAATTGTACTTGGATTAAACGAAAATTACTTACAATATACTACATATTACTTATACTACATTTCTTCTTGCTGTCAATTTTGACGGCACGGGTACACTAGTATATAAATAGTGGAGCTAAAACACAACACACATGGCCTGAAGATTGCGTTCATGCAGGAAAGACAGTTGCCATTAGGAGTTGATTCCAGTGTCCACTCTTATATTTGCGAGCGCTCTATCACTTAAAACTATACCTTAAATCTACATTTTTATCATATTTAGCACTTGATAAACAGTAGAGCACTTTCGCTACATTTAGAACCTATCATTGACACTGAAAAACAACATAGTGCCATTCCCACCTGCATCCGTCTACAAGCTGAAATTAATAGAAAAATAAAAAAAAAACTCTTTTTTTAAAAATCGATTTCACTACAAACAAGACAGTGTAGTCAGATAGGGTTACTAGGTGTGGAAGAATTAGAAAATAGAAAGTTTAGTAAGGAGCCAGAACAAAAGAAATGTAATCAGGAGGACACTGGATAGCGATTGGCATTGCATTTATAATCTTTGAAGATATAAAATTGACTGGAAAACATGGAGCCGGGAGAGAGTTCCACAATCGAGAGGTGCGAGAAATGAAACTGCTAACATAGAACTTATGGTTTCATCTAGCCAACTCAACTGTATATTGGTGAAACCTCGTTTCCAGTCTAGTAGTGTGCTTAAATTCATAAAGTCTTGGTACCCTGGCGAAGGGCTGCCATGGAAGTAGTTATAAAAAAGGCAAAGGGAAGAAACTTTACGGTGGTGACGAAAGGACTGAAGCCGAGTCGCCAGATCAAGGCTGATTCTTCTTTCGATTATATCAAGGATCTCTAGATATATGGCGACAGCACCAGACCATATGCGGCAGCAATATTCTAATCATGGACGAATGGTAAACTTATATATATGTAAGACAGATTCAGAAGAGAAAAATTGTCTAACACGACACAGTGATCCAAATTTCTTAGTAGCTGACCTAGCAATGGATTCGAGATAGTCTTTCTAAGAATAAAATGCAAAGCGCATTTCTTCTTAAACCAACAACTTAACATAAATGCCACACTTAAGGAAAAATACGGCTTTAAAACAAAAAAATGTCCACAGCAACACAAGGAACTTCAAAAGAGACTTAATTTAGAAACATAAAATTTCATAAAAAATTAGATGCTTTCCAGAAAAACTAAAAGGAGATATAACTTGAATAAACAATTTTGTCTAACGTATTTATCACAGAAAAAAAAAATCTCGAAATTTATATGAACTAAGACCACCACCCGCTCCGCCAACACAACAAACTACTCAATGACAACATAAGTAAAACATACAGAAAAGTACCAAACCTACAGAATATGATATTAACATGGAAGCTAAAAGAATCGCCCAAATATTAGACGTAGACGACCAAATGAATTGCATGGTTAAATCACAACCATCTTTTACACTAAAATAATACAAGAAAGAATTTACTCAGGACGAAGTTTGGAGTAAACATGTAAAAATACACACACACACACACACACACACACACACAAAATGCTGGTTCCGCAACCTAAAAAACAGACATAATTACGAATTTATGCAACTAGATATAAAAGAGTTCTACTCTTCTATAACCGAAGTCATAGATATCTCCTTAGCTCAAGACCAACTAAAAATAAGCACAAACGAATTAAAAGTCATTAGGCACTGCTGAACGTCACTATTATTCGAAAACGAAGACGCATGGCTTGAAAAAAGAAGGAAAGTTCAATGTTACAATGGGAAATTTTGAGCCAGAAAACTGCTAGCTTATAGCTATACATTTACTACATGAACTAAATAAAATATACGATAAAAATGATACAGGCCTCTACAGGCACGACGGTCTCATAATCCTAAGGAACTGTAACAGAAAAAAAAAACAGACTAAACGGGAAAAATAATGAAAACATTTTTAAAAATATGAGATTTGACATAGACACAAAAACAAACCTAAAAGAAGTAAATTTCCTCGGTTTTGCAGTCAACCTGGAAAAAGTACACATCAACCGTATAGAAAAGCCAACGGCAAGCCACTTTACATACATCCATCTTCCAACTACCTGCCAAAAGTAATCAATACAGATTCCACAATCTATTAACCGCAGGTTATGTAAAAATTCTTTCAATGTAACAATCTTCAGTACAAAAAATGTCAACAGTGAAAGAAACATCATGTGGCTTAATCCCCAGTACAACCAAAACGTAAAAACAAAGAAAATATTCATTTCACTCATACCTATATACTCCTTTCCACGTAGCACGCTTCTCAAGACATACAATAGAAACAGTAAAAATCTGCTGTAGTTGCACAAAGTACATGACACAAATAATAAAAAAGCACAACAGAAAAATAATCGACAATCCACTTGCACAAACCAATCCCACCTGTAACTGTAGAGTAAAGAACCAATGCCCCTTAAGTGACAATTGATTGCAAAACAATGTAATATATCAAGCCACTGTAAAATTAGTAGATAACGAAGAAAAATATGCATAGGAGCAACTGAAGGACCTTAAAAACAGAGAAACTACCAACACAAAACATCCTTTACAAATAGTAAATACGCGGACAGGACAATGCTGTCTAAACATAAGTATATGGGAAATTAAAAATAAAATTACACCAAAAATATCATGGAAAACAAATTTTTACTTCGTTACTTAAATTCGAAAATTCAAAGCGAATACCTTGTGAAATATCACAGTAATAAATGCAAATATATAAACTATATACAACTCAGATAATGCAACATGAACAAAGTCAATACTTTAGACTAAACAAATAAGGTCGCCAACCCCGAGAAATAAAATAAAATAAACCAAAAATCAGAATAAATGAACAAATTGAGTTAATAATAAACATATTAACAAACTACGAATGTAAACACAAACACAAGTAAATGTAATAATGATAATCAATAGGAAATAATTAAGTAATCAGTAATAAATAACGGGTAAATATATAAAAAAAACTATAAAGTAGCTACAAATAATCCTATTCAGGTCCACAATTGTTTCTACTCAATAGCTTCTAGAATAATTTGAAACATAACCGTTACATAGGCAATAACCGTTAGGATAATACAATAAACCTTATTGTCCAGCATATATAAATAGTCAAGCCAAAACACAACACACATGTCTACCACTCCGTCCCTTCAGCCCCTCAACCACCGGCGCCTTCCTCTTTGGGTTGAGGCGCCCACTCGGTCTGAACCGAACTCAGGGGTAGGGGTTGCTCCCTGAATACCCGTAGATTGTTCGACCGGTCACTGGTCAAGTTCCGCCTGCTGCCACGTTGTGTTAAATTTTAGATCCAGTAGGCGGGGGATATTGTCCATACGCTCACGGTCGATTGGGGATGTAAGCACGGCTGTGAGGGTGGGCGTCAGGAAAATTAGAATGTAGCGAAAAAAAAAAAAGGAAATAATGTCTGCAGAAGCCGAACAACAATGGGTAAAATATTGATGTCTTTTATATAAGGAAACAACAACAGTAGGAAATATTACAGAATGGATGGAAAAGCAATTAACATAAGAAAAGAGGATTACTCCTCTACCAATTTTCCAACAAAGAGAGGTGTGTGTGTGTGTGTGATTAACTCATTCCAATCGACTTGGGGGGATATGTGGCTCGTAATTCCAGCCCTACGTGGAAGTGTAGCTTTTCAGTTTGTTGTCGTAAATGACAAACGTTAAGTTTCAGCGGATTTTCTATGCGACTCCGACAACGACGATAATATTTCTTGAAGTCCTTGTCGCTGACTCGTCACTTGACCGACTCACTGCGACGACAGTCTCTCTACCCCGACTCTGCTTCACCGACGTAACTCCCAATGCAACTCCCAACGTAACTCCCAACGTAACTCCCAACGTAACTCGCGTTTATATAGCAACTGAAGGTTATAAGCCAGGTTGTTCACGCGCTTAACACGAGTGTCGCCATAATCACGTGTATTTGCAAAGTTTCTATTGCTTACTCAGATCTATTTCAAATCTCTTAGTGGATAAAATTAATTCGTTCATTCCAATTGTCTTTTCGATGACCAAATTCAGCGGATGCAACTTATGTTTAGATTAGATTTCGCTAACGGTAAACATACACTGATCTTACCTCCCCGGTCCAATTTACTTCAATATGTTTTTATCAAAAATATTATTTTCGTCTATTTTTTTTTTAATGACCCAAATTAAACATCGCCTCCTGCCCTTTGCATTTGTTTATAAAGAAGTCTTCGCCAACCCGATTTGAAATTCAATCTTTATCCATCAGCCGTCTTAGGTTTCACATATCATTGTTCTAGATTCTTTCCTATTAATAGCGCTGACACAGTTTGTAACTTCACGGAAGATCGTGTTTTCCATTTTCAATCAATAAACGTTATATTTGCGTGTGTGCATTCATGTGGGTGTGTGCGTCAACCTCTCTCTGTTACATCCCTCCCCTACCCATCTGTCATTTACTAGTAAATGACACATGAGTTTCATATCATCGGGTGCAAGAAACCCTATCCCCGCATGCTCTGACAACGAGCCACCTGGGACATGCTCCAAGTCACACATCCCAACCCGAACTCCAAACAACAACAACAAAAAAAAAGAATTATTTCCAGCATGCAAAGGTACAGTTTTCAGTTCTCCATAGGGTTCATCAGGCCCCTTTTAAGTAAAAGTTCACGGGTCTGGCAACCTCGTGTCATGGAACCTTTTCCTCTAGTTCATTCGTTTTTTTTTGTTTTTTTTTCAGTTCAAAGATAGTCACAAAGATAATCACAATCGTCCTTTTTTTTTCATTTTTTTTTCTTTTAAAATATTGATGTTTATTTTGTGGATCTGTCCACCCGGTCTCGTCTCGCCTTCACAACAGGCTTTGCCGGATCTTTTGACGGCTTCGGTTCTTCCACGACAATCGCGGATTCTGTTCCAATATCTGTTAGGGGTTCTGATGCACTCTGGTCGGACCTACCTTAGTAGAGTGCACTAACTGGATTCCCTTCCTCACCTCTGCACTGCCCTGCCAGTTTTTTCTGCCCAGTCAACGATATCGTATGTCTCTTCATCCACCGCCAAACTAGCAAGGCTACAGCCATTAATAATATAATTGCCCCAACGGTCGGCCATGTTATTATATCAACCAAGTTCTCTCTCCAGATAGGACTCGGTATATCTATCTTATCTAACTGTGACTTCAATCGTCCAAGATCAATCTTATCGATTGGCATTAACAACGCTGGCATCTTTTCTAGGGACATCTTAGGGATCCCCCTAATAATGGGCTCCCACAATTCCACCATTCACTGGCATTCGTTCCTACTAGCCCTAATAAGGCTCCATTCTCTTCAAATGTCTCTTCTCCCCGGTAGGAAGTGCAAGCCACGAAACCAGTCCTCCGCTACCTATCCATATTTCCAGCATGTAGAATGTATTTTTTGTGGTCAGGTGTACGAGCGGATTTCGCTCTTCCTCAAGTCATAGTTTCTGTTGCCACGGACCCCCTGTCAGCAATGAGACGACAAACAACAGCAACAGGTTGGAAAACTCGGCTGCCTTCGGTCTGGAAACGCAATCTAATACAGCCGTGTAGCCTCACGTCCATTACCATTCGTGCGTCCGTATGTAAAAATCATATCTTCCTGCTCACCATATGAATATTGTCATTTTTAAACGGAACATTTTTTCAGTTAACTCACAACTACACACGTTAAACGTTGAAGACAAACTAGACACACATGTACAGGAATGACAAATGTAATCTAAACTACAATGACAACGCAGCGCCATCTACCGTAAACTTCCTTTAAATTTAATAACTCAAAAACGAAGGATATGCAGACATATGTTTATATGGACTTTTGTCCTTGTTTTGGTGTGAGGAACCACCCCAGATGTTTGTAAAATTATTTTTGATGCCCCTGTATATATATATATATATATATATATATATATATATATATATATATATATATATATATATATATATATATATGAATCTGTGTGTGTGTGTGTGTGTGTATTTAGACAGAAAATTCTCATTTAGACATGTCTGATTGAATAAATAACAGACATTATGTCTGCTAATTTTTAACAAAATCGGTTCATACTCACGAATAACCTTCTGTGTATTGATGCTAAAGGATGAGAGAAATGTGCTATAGCTGTTTAAATTTCTTTTATTTTCATTTCCCAAGTACTTTCGATCTTTATCTAAGATCATCTTCATATGTGTGTGTGTGTGGGAGGGGAATATAGTTTCAAGTTATGCTATGTTTATGAGTAAAAGTGTTCAGTATCAGAGATAGTACGTATGTAAATATAAAAGTGGACAATGAGGTCAACACTAAACCACGACAGTCTTTTTCATGCATGAAAACAATCTCTAGGCTATGGGTTTGTGTTTGCTAAAAGCAAAATAGTGCTCAACAATACCAGACCTTCAAAAACTCCAATGACAGAGCATATAATATAAATAAAATAAGCAAATCCTAATCGAGTCTGTTATAGACGAACAGTGGAGAAATTGAGTCCAATGCCATTTTAACTGGCCTTAATATTTATCAATAAATTTCTTTGTGAACGGTGTTCTCTGTATGAATTTTTCTGGTGTTTTCTTTTAAGATTTTACGGCATTTCCATCTTGACCAGATGGGCATCTGTCCTCTTAGGTGAGTTTGGTTGGTTTGTGTATAATATGTACGCACCAGCTACTCTTGTGTCCTCTTGAACTTGTCAAGAAGGTATAAAATGGCCATTTCCACAAAATCTTTTGCCGACCGCCTGATGATTGCGTGAGAACGCATGAAACTTTTAAATTGATGTCGGACACGCGATTCGCCGGGGATTTACTGAAATATATTAAGGCTCAACCAGTTAGAATGGTATAGAGTTCTCTTTCTCCAGTGTGCTTCTGTAGCAGACTCCATTAGGAATTATATATATATATATATATATATATATATATATATATATATATATATATATATATATATATATTGTCATCCACAGACAGACTGTTTCGCTGTATCACAGATCATCATGTGGCTAGACGCCCGGTTGCCTCTGGCTAGAATCGAAAACCGACTGAATTCACGTCAGTCGGAAATTTTACCCTGAAGCCGTTGGCGCACGGCAGAGAAGAAGGTGAATTTAAACGTATTTATTTTTAGATAAACACACACTGACTGAGAGAACTCGATTCAATTTACCGAAGAGTCTTGCATTATTAGCCGTAATAGTCACTGCTTACAAACCCACACATCCTCCCCAGAGAGCTCAACCGAAATAAATTTTTCAGGAGCATATATATATATATATATATATATATATATATATATATATATATATATATATATATATATATATATATATATATATATATATATATATCGTGGCCTCTCCTGTCGTTGATTGACGCGGGCTGTTGACCTGCGCGTACCGGAAATTCTTTTACGACGTATGCGGGTCAGGCAACTCAGTTCCTAGGAACCGACAGCCAGACAACCTGCACATATGATATGATTATAGTGATGAAGGTTTTGTGCAGAACCAACCACACGTTTTGAAGAGTCAAATCCAGAGACCTGGTGCACTGTGTGCCACAAGGTCTCCAAACGACCCTCCGCAGGTTTTGAATTCAGAGTTATCCTTCTCCTAGACCATTTGCCATCCAAGGCTATAAAACATAGTCTATCCTGCTATTTACCCATAGCTGTAGGGCGAAGAAGAGGGTTCATACCTTACCCTTTATGGAGGCATGGTGGAGTAATGGATAGCGGCTCGGATTGTGGAATCGGAGAGCCAAGTTCGAATTGGCTCAAAAATAGGATACATGATGAAAAATGCACAAGCGTAATAAAAACAAATTTTATCGTCAAACCTTTGTGCTATTATTAAGATGAAAGGATTTTTCTTTCTTTTTTATGCATTTAATTAGAATTTTGAAAATTCTGGTTAAAAATTTTTTTCTGGCGTAGCGATGGGAAAATTTGTACGGAAAATTTGAGCATATTTTTTTCTTGCAGTGATTTGGAAATTCTTTAAAAAATCAGATAATTATCGGATTTTAATGAAAGTTTCAAGACTTATCCAGAAATTAACTAAATTATTTTTCAAATGTTTCTTTTACAAAATCTTTGTAAAAATATTTTTTACACCTTTACTCATTTAATTTTAAGAAATTTCTAAAAAAAATTTTTTTGTATCGCTTAATTTGTTATAAGCACAAGTCCTCGTAGAAATTAATTCATCAAATATTTTTTGTCTAACAGAATCCCCAGTTACAGAAAATCTGTTTTGAATCGTAAAATAAAAAAATTATATTAATTAAAAAAGATATTAATTCCTTTTATGAAAAAAATATGGACACTATTGTTTTAAGAAAAAATATTTCTATGAATAATGAATTTAAAAAAAAAAAAATTAAATTTCATTAGAATAATTTATAAACTTTTAAATCTTTTAAAATTCTCTATTAATTTGTAACGGTCACGTGATATTGTTATTAAATAAAAACTATATTTACTAATCATATTATTTATTTTATTTTTGTCTTCCATACCGTAGAGAGTCAGTTCTTGTTGCAATACTCTTGTTTTCGGGTTTTATGTTCAATTAGATTTTTCCCTTTTAACTGAGTCCTCATTTTTCTTTAAAAATGGTTGCTTCTAAGGCGATCCTTCTTATACCTTCCGAAATATCACCAGCTAAACAGAAATGAAATTTATATTAAATTTTGGCTTCCATTTTTTCTTCTTTTTTATTTTATCCGATCTTGAAATGGTAAATTTTCACTTTAACACCCGAGCGTCATTCACTGCTGCACTATTTTCAGAAATTAGTACACGCTTCCGGAAAGCGATTTTTTTTTACTTAATTTAAGAAGAAAGTTAACTTTCATTCAAATATGTGTAAACATCGACAAATAAAAGAATAACAAAGTAATTTTTTTTAAGAAGAAAGTTAACTTTCAAATATATAAAAATAATACAAAAATTAATGCACAAACTTGGTAAAGTAGAAGGGTTGATTCTATTATTTCATTAGTTTTTAAAAACAGAAAGAAAATACCTCCCCCAACCTTTACTCCTAACCCTAAAGAAAAATAAAAAACATTAAATTAAACAGAAAGAAAACCCCTCCCCTAACCTTTACTCCTAACCCTAAAGAAAAATAAAAAACATTAAGAAAACCCCTCCCCCAACCTTTACTCCTAACCCTGAAGAAAAATAAAAAACATTAAATTAAATAATTGCTTCTTTACGGAAGTGCGTACTAATTTCTTGAAGGACTTCCTGTTTAGGGAAGTAATAGGGTCAAATTTTATAACTACGCAGGAAATTGTCAGCACTGATTTACTTATCAATAAGCCGGTAATGGCTGACGAAAGACCAGGAAAAAGTCCGATTTTTTTCGGGTCGTTAACATCCAAAAAGGTCGGTTTCTTCAATATCCAATTGTTGGTTTGAGTTCAGCATATACATTTGCACGGAAATAAGACTATTTTGGAAAAATTTGAAGGGATATTAGCGCTCGGGTGTTAAAATGAAAATTTACCCATTTGGTAGCGGTCGGGTGTTAAAATGAAAATTTACCCTTGAAATATTTCTACTTAGAAATTATCCAAAGTAACAATTTGAGGGCTATTTCGGGACTCAAAAAACATTCATTTCCTTGAATCTGCCTTTAAAATTAATCATTTCCAATTTTATAGATAGGTTTTTAGATTTCACAGAATAACTTACATTCGATTTGAAGAAATTCGCTTATACAGGTTTGTGCTAGCACATTAGCGATCGATACTTAAGTTACAATTTAAAAAATATATCTATTCCGACTTCTCGCAATTAACTTTAACAATATAAAAGTGTGTCGATTACACAGGCATGTCCATAGTTCGGCTCGGGGGCCAATTTCGTACTGAACCTCCATCCTTTGTCATAGAATGTATCACTTCCAGCCCGACCGTATTGTCAATCAGAGTATGTAAAGTACACACCTAAGAAATGCAATTTCAAGTTTTACGAAAAGATGGCAGCAGCAGTGTGGCCGCCCTTTGATGGTGTGTCCCTGACTTTCGCTTTTTCCAGACAATTTTAAAAATCACTGCCTTTGAACCAGACCCACAGTCTTTGAAACAGGCCTGGCCTACATACCGCAGTTCAGATCTCAGTATCACCCTTCACATTAACGCAGGCAAGTTATTTGTTTTGGTCATCTGAGATGAATAAATTCTAAAATCTTAGTGAATTAAATTTGTTTTGTGTTGGTTAAAATCAGTTATTTATATATATTTGGACTTGTGTCCACTTATGTTTCCTACTTCTTAATAAGATGAATGTTGGTATTATGTTCTTATTCATATGTTTTTCACTTAAAAGTTGATAGACAACATTAATTACCAATAATATGTAATGCTTAAGATTAACCTGAGATATAACTTCCTGGAAGTTCATTTTCTCAGACATATTTTACTTCATCTTATATGGGCTTCAGTTATGACAGGCTGAGTGATTTTGGTAAGACCTGTTTAAATTTATTTGCCATCCATCTGAAGAAATGAAAATATGCCATTTGCAATAAAAATTTCATAACATGGTTTATTTGCATTTAATTTGAATGGTTCCAAGAATTCTAAGCGGAATGGTTGGCCCTCACGTATATTCACCTCATCAAATCTGGCCCTCTTTGAAATAGTTTGGGCACCCCTGAACTAGACCATTTTGATTAAAAACAAAAATGAAGAAAATTATTTTAACATTAATAATGAAAAATACTCGTCCTATTTTTACGAAGCATATTACAGTGGAATGCAAAATGTCAAGTTAAGGACTTGAAAGAAGGTAGGAAAATCTTCTCAAAGAAGAATTTGTGTTTTATCTATAGAAACGGCCTTGTAAATTTCTTTTTATCAGCCTGACAATTGGTGTTCCTGCTAAATACATAACTTATTCGGTAAGAATCTAAAATAGGAACGAGACGTGCATGCACAAAAGGAAAAATAACGCTGTTTTATAACTCAAAAACGAAGATAATGTTTTTTTAATTTTTGAAAACAGCCGAGTTGACAGCATTTCATATGGAATGGCAAGTTTTCAGCCAATACAGGCATCTGTTATACTCTGCTTTAAACTAAGATCTCTTTCTGATTGACTCTACGTCAAAACCTGTCGACCGGATGTGAACGCTAAGAAAACAAAACAAAAAATAAAAAAGTTGAGGCTCCGAATAAAATAGGAGTCAATTACGAACGTTGCCGCTAAAGCAAAATCATGACAAAAACGTGAATCATGATCCCACCCCGTCTGCTTTTACAGACGCCGTTCACGACAATGAAGGCAGCTGCAGGTCAACTGGTCAGTTGACAGAGGTTACTGTTACGTCACCACCAGTAATCTCGGTTAACCGACCCAACACAACATCAACTCCAGACCCTACCGATTCTCTCCATCCTCCAGATCGCAGCCCTCGCCCTCAAAGACACATTTTAATTTGATTTTCTACCTCGGCCATACAAAACATTTATCTTAACAATTCTTGTATTATTTTTTCTATCTCACCGGCAGTACTTATTTCGTTTGTTCTGTCGTGCAAGAAAACAATTTTATAACAAAACTGGTGTCAAAGAAAAGTCATGATGGCTAACACGTAGACATTGTTTTTATGGATAGCTGATTTATACAAAGAATCGAAAATATTTGGCTGAACTTAAAAAAAGTTTTTAAAAGAGAAATGAACACTGAGAACCCCCCACATCCGCATCAATAGTAATATCTTTTTGTGGCTATTCAAGGGAAAAATATTATTTCATAATTTGATGATAAATATAAACACAAACTGGAAATATCTGGTTTTACTGTGAGACTTTTACCAAAATTCTTCGACGAAGTTATGAAGCGCATCGGCGTAAATTTTAAAAAAAAGAAAAAAAAAGAATGAAAAATCTTGCATCGCTAAATCAAACGTAAATTTTCCTTTTCTTCCTGAAGGAAATCAAAGTTTGATGAATTTTTATTTATTTATTTGTTTGTTTGCTTTCAATCATTTGGAAACATTTTATATTTTCATCTAATGACGGTGGGAAATATAATAATTAATTTAAAAATATCTTAATTGAAGTTAAGTGGGTGGTCAGCTTTGAGCATAAAGCAGTTTTATGACATTGTATTCACCTTAAGTGTTTAAATTATTTTGAATATAATTTTAAGTTGACGTGAATGACTTTCATATAAAGGCTTCGTTCAAGCGTTTCAAATTAATTTCTTTAGTTTAATTAATTTTCATTCACGTTTTTAAACATCTAACAGCAAAATATGTGTCACGAGAATGTCTACGAACATTCATATGACTTTTTAAAGAAAAACAGAATACAGTTTATTTTATGAGGGTTTTTTTTTCTGAAATGTTTGCAGCTCAACTCCCTTCTCCAAATCTAACCAGAAGTTTTCGAAAGGCTACTTGGTTGGCATCAGTGCCGAACGTATTTCCTTAACTAATTCATATTTTTATTTAATGAGGTTTTTTTTCTGAAATGTTTGCAGCTCAACTCACTTCTCCAAATCTAACCAGAAGTTTTCGAAAGGCTACTTGGTTGGCATCAAAGCCGAAAGTATTTCGGTAATTAATTTATATTTTTATTTAATGAGGTTTTCTTTCTGAAATGTTTGCAACTCACTTCTCCAAATCTAACCAGAAGTTTTCGAAAGGCTACTTGGTTGGCATCAGTGCCGAACGTATTTCCTTAACTAATTCATATTTTTATTTAATGAGGTTTTCTTTCTGAAATGTTTGCAGCTCACTTCTCCAAATCTAACCAGAAGTTTTCGAAAGGCTACTTGGTTGGCATCAGTGCCGAACGTATTTCCTTAACTAATTCATATTTTTATTTAATGAGGTTTTCTTTCTGAAAAGTTTGCAGCTCAACTCACTTCTCCAAATCTAACCAGAAGTTTTCGAAAGGCTACTTGGTTGGCATCAGTGCCGAACGTATTTCCTTAACTAATTCATATTTTTATTTAATGAGGTTTTTTTTCTGAAATGTTTGCAGCTCAACTCACTTCTCCAAATCTAACCAGAAGTTTTCGAAAGGCTACTTGGTTGGCATCAGTGCCGAACGTATTTCCTTAACTAATTCATATTTTTATTTAATGAGGTTTTCTTTCTGAAATGTTTGCAACTCACTTCTCCAAATCTAACCAGAAGTTTTCGAAAGGCTACTTGGTTGGCATCAGTGCCGAACGTATTTCCTTAACTAATTCATATTTTTATTTAATGAGGTTTTCTTTCTGAAATGTTTGCAACTCACTTCTCCAAATCTAACCAGAAGTTTTCGAAAGGCTACTTGGTTGGCATCAGTGCCGAACGTATTTCCTTAACTAATTCATATTTTTATTTAATGAGGTTTTCTTTCTGAAATGTTTGCAACTCACTTCTCCAAATCTAACCAGAAGTTTTCGAAAGGCTACTTGGTTGGCATCAGTGCCGAACGTATGTATTTCCTTAACTAATTCATATTTTTATTTAATGAGGTTTTTCTTTCTGAAATGTTTGCAACTCACTTCTCCAAATCTAACCAGAAGTTTTCGAAAGGCTACTTGGTTGGCATCAGTGCCGAACGTATTTCCTTAACTAATTCATATTTTTATTTAATGAGGTTTTCTTTCTGAAATGTTTGCAACTCACTTCTCCAAATCAAACCAGAAGTTTTCGAAAGGCTACTTGGTTGGCATCAGTGCCGAACGTATTTCCTTAACTAATTCATATTTTTATTTAATGAGGTTTTCTTTCTGAAATGTTTGCAGCTCAACTCACTTCTCCAAATCTAACCAGAAGTTTTCGAAAGGCTACTTGGTTGGCATCAGTGCCGAACGTATTTCCTTAACTAATTCATATTTTTATTTAATGAGGTTTTCTTTCTGAAATGTTTGCAGCTCAACTCACTTCTCCAAATCTAACCAGAAGTTTTCGAAAGGCTACTTGGTTGGCATCAGTGCCGAACGTATTTCCTTAACTAATTCATATTTTTATTTAATGAGGTTTTCTTTCTGAAATGTTTGCAACTCACTTCTCCAAATCTAACCAGAAGTTTTCGAAAGGCTACTTGGTTGGCATCAGTGCCGAACGTATTTCCTTAACTAATTCATATTTTTATTTAATGAGGTTTTCTTTCTGAAATGTTTGCAGCTCAACTCACTTCTCCAAATCTAACCAGAAGTTTTCGAAAGGCTACTTGGTTGGCATCAGTGCCGAACGTATTTCCTTAACTAATTCATATTTTTATTTAATGAGGTTTTCTTTCTGAAATGTTTGCAGCTCAACTCACTTCTCCAAATCTAACCAGAAGTTTTCGAAAGGCTACTTGGTTGGCATCAGTGCCGAACGTATTTCCTTAACTAATTCATATTTTTATTTAATGAGGTTTTCTTTCTGAAATGTTTGCCAACTCACTTCTCCAAATCTAACCAGAAGTTTTCGAAAGGCTACTTGGTTGGCATCAGTGCCGAACGTATTTCCTTAACTAATTCATATTTTTATTTAATGAGGTTTTCTTTCTGAAATGTTTGCAACTCACTTCTCCAAATCTAACCAGAAGTTTTCGAAAGGCTACTTGGTTGGCATCAGTGCCGAACGTATTTCCTTAACTAATTCATATTTTTATTTAATGAGGTTTTCTTTCTGAAATGTTTGCAACTCACTTCTCCAAATCTAACCAGAAGTTTTCGAAAGGCTACTTGGTTGGCATCAGTGCCGAACGTATTTCCTTAACTAATTCATATTTTTATTTAATGAGGTTTTCTTTCTGAAATGTTTGCAGCTCAACTCACTTCTCCAAATCTAACCAGAAGTTTTCGAAAGGCTACTTGGTTGGCATCAGTGCCGAACGTATTTCCTTAACTAATTCATATTTTTATTTAATGAGGTTTTCTTTCTGAAATGTTTGCAACTCACTTCTCCAAATCAAACCAGAAGTTTTCGAAAGGCTACTTGGTTGGCATCAGTGCCGAACGTATTTCCTTAACTAATTCATATTTTTATTTAATGAGGTTTTCTTTCTGAAATGTTTGCAACTCACTTCTCCAAATCTAACCAGAAGTTTTCGAAAGGCTACTTGGTTGGCATCAGTGCCGAACGTATTTCCTTAACTAATTCATATTTTTATTTAATGAGGTTTTCTTTCTGAAATGTTTGCAGCTCACTTCTCCAAATCTAACCAGAAGTTTTCGAAAGGCTACTTGGTTGGCATCAGTGCCGAACGTATTTCCTTAACTAATTCATATTTTTATTTAATGAGGTTTTCTTTCTGAAATGTTTGCAGCTCAACTCACTTCTCCAAATCTAACCAGAAGTTTTCGAAAGGCTACTTGGTTGGCATCAGTGCCGAACGTATTTCCTTAACTAATTCATATTTTTATTTAATGAGGTTTTCTTTCTGAAATGTTTGCAGCTCAACTCACTTCTCCAAATCTAACCAGAAGTTTTCGAAAGGCTACTTGGTTGGCATCAGTGCCGAACGTATTTCCTTAACTAATTCATATTTTTATTTAATGAGGTTTTCTTTCTGAAATGTTTGCAACTCACTTCTCCAAATCTAACCAGATGTTTTCGAAAGGCTACTTGGTTGGCATCAGTGCCGAACGTATTTCCTTAACTAATTCATATTTTTATTTAATGAGGTTTTCTTTCTGAAATGTTTGCAGCTCAACTCACTTCTCCAAATCTAACCAGAAGTTTTCGAAAGGCTACTTGGTTGGCATCAGTGCCGAACGTATTTCCTTAACTAATTCATATTTTTATTTAATGAGGTTTTCTTTCTGAAATGTTTGCAGCTCAACTCACTTCTCCAAATCTAACCAGAAGTTTTCGAAAGGCTACTTGGTTGGCATCAGTGCCGAACGTATTTCCTTAACTAATTCATATTTTTATTTAATGAGGTTTTCTTTCTGAAATGTTTGCAACTCACTTCTCCAAATCTAACCAGAAGTTTTCGAAAGGCTACTTGGTTGGCATCAGTGCCGAACGTATTTCCTTAACTAATTCATATTTTTATTTAATGAGGTTTTTTTTCTGAAATGTTTGCAGCTCAACTCACTTCTCCAAATCTAACCAGAAGTTTTCGAAAGGCTACTTGGTTGGCATCTGTGCCGAACGTATTTCCTTAACTAATTCATATTTTTATTTAATGAGGTTTTTTTCTGAAATGTTTGCAGCTCAACTCACTTCTCCAAATCTAACCAGAAGTTTTCGAAAGGCTACTTGGTTGGCATCAGTGCCGAACGTATTTCCTTAACTAATTCATATTTTTATTTAATGAGGTTTTCTTTCTGAAATGTTTGCAGCTCAACTCACTTCTCCAAATCTAACCAGAAGTTTTCGAAAGGCTACTTGGTTGGCATCAGTGCCGAACATATTTCCTTAACTAATTCATATTTTTATTTAATGAGGTTTTTTTTCTGAAATGTTTGCAGCTCAACTCACTTCTCCAAATCTAACCAGAAGTTTTCGAAAGGCTACTTGGTTGGCATCTGTGCCGAACGTATTTCCTTAACTAATTCATATTTTTATTTAATGAGGTTTTTTTTCTGAAATGTTTGCAGCTCAACTCACTTCTCCAAATCTAACCAGAAGGTTTCGAAAGGCTACTTGGTTGGCATCAGTGCCGAACGTATTTCCTTAACTAATTCATATTTTTATTTAATGAGGTTTTCTTTCTGAAATGTTTGCAGCTCAACTCACTTCTCCAAATCTAACCAGAAGTTTTCGAAAGGCTACTTGGTTGGCATCAGTGCCGAACGTATTTCCTTAACTAATTCATATTTTTATTTAATGAGGTTTTTTTTCTGAAATGTTTGCAGCTCAACTCACTTCTCCAAATCTAACCAGAAGGTTTCGAAAGGCTACTTGGTTGGCATCAGTGCCGAACGTATTTCCTTAACTAATTCATATTTTTATTTAATGAGGTTTTCTTTCTGAAATGTTTGCAGCTCAACTCACTTCTCCAAATCTAACCAGAAGTTTTCGAAAGGCTACTTGGTTGGCATCAGTGCCGAACATATTTCCTTAACTAATTCATATTTTTATTTAATGAGGTTTTTTTTCTGAAATGTTTGCAGCTCAACTCACTTCTCCAAATCTAACCAGAAGTTTTCGAAAGGCTACTTGGTTGGCATCTGTGCCGAACGTATTTCCTTAACTAATTCATATTTTTATTTAATGAGGTTTTTTTTCTGAAATGTTTGCAGCTCAACTCACTTCTCCAAATCTAACCAGAAGGTTTCGAAAGGCTACTTGGTTGGCATCAGTGCCGAACGTATTTCCTTAACTAATTCATATTTTTATTTAATGAGGTTTTCTTTCTGAAATGTTTGCAGCTCAACTCACTTCTCCAAATCTAACCAGAAGTTTTCGAAAGGCTACTTGGTTGGCATCAGTGCCGAACGTATTTCCTTAACTAATTCATATTTTTATTTAATGAGGTTTTTTTTCTGAAATGTTTGCAGCTCAACTCACTTCTCCAAATCTAACCAGAAGGTTTCGAAAGGCTACTTGGTTGGCATCAGTGCCGAACGTATTTCCTTAACTAATTCATATTTTTATTTAATGAGGTTTTTTTTCTGAAATGTTTGCAGCTCAACTCACTTCTCCAAATCTAACCAGAAGTTTTCGAAAGGCTACTTGGTTGGCATCAGTGCCGAACGTATTTCCTTAACTAATTCATATTTTTATTTAATGAGGTTTTTTTTCTGAAATGTTTGCAGCTCAACTGACTTCTCCAAATCTAACCAGAAGTTTTCGAAAGGCTACTTGGTTGGCATCTGTGCCGAACGTATTTCCTTAACTAATTCATATTTTTATTTAATGAGGTTTTTTTTCTGAAATGTTTGCAGCTCAACTCACTTCTCCAAATCTAACCAGAAGTTTTCGAAAGGCTACTTGGTTGGCATCAGTGCCGAACGTATTTCCTTAACTAATTCATATTTTTATTTAATGAGGTTTTCTTTCTGAAATGTTTGCAGCTCAACTCACTTCTCCAAATCTAACCAGAAGTTTTCGAAAGGCTACTTGGTTGGCATCAGTGCCGAACGTATTTCCTTAACTAATTCATATTTTTATTTAATGAGGTTTTCTTTCTGAAATGTTTGCAGCTCAACTCACTTCTCCAAATCTAAGCAGAAGTTTTCGAAAGGCTACTTGGTTGGCATCAGTGCCGAACGTATTTCCTTAACTAATTCATATTTTTATTTAATGAGGTTTTTTTTCTGAAATGTTTGCAGCTCAACTCACTTCTCCAAATCTAACCAGAAGTTTTCGAAAGGCTACTTGGTTGTCATCAGTGCCGAACGTATTTCCTTAACTAATTCATATTTTTATTTAATGAGGTTTTCTTTCTGAAATGTTTGCAGCTCAACTCACTTCTCCAAATCTAACCAGAAGTTTTCGAAAGGCTACTTGTTTGGCATCAAAGCCGAAAGTATTTCGCTAATTAATTTATATTTTTTATTTAGTAAATTAAATCTGTTCTCTGTAAATACGTAATGTTTTACGTAAAAACTCAGTGATCTTCATTCCAAGTTACTGTGACAGAGACTTATCATCCTCTTTATCTATTTCAGTCATTATCATTTAGAATTAACGGTCCCATGCGAGGAGAATAGGGAGGGAGGCGCACGTGCGAAAGAAAAATCTGCTATGAAATCTCTGTAATCCGACTGCGGGTGAAAAGGATGGACATGTCATGTGCTACCTACAAAGAGGTCAGGTGCTGTGGATTCCTTGGACGGTCAATTGTTTCCTTCCTCTTGAAGGTGGGCATCACTGGCCGGTGCCTGAAGAGTGCTTCACGTCGAGCTTGTTTGTAAATGCTGACAGAGATTTAACCCCCTCTTTATGTATTTCAGTCTATTCATTATAATTTAGAATTAACGGTCCCATGCGAGGAGAATAGGGAGGGAGGCGCACGTGCGAAAGAAAAATCCGCTATGAAATCTCTGTAATCCGACTGCGGGGGAAAAGGATGGACATGTCATGTGCTACCTACAAAGAGGTCAGGTGCTGTGGATTCCTTGGACGGTCAATTGTTTCCTTCCTCTTGAAGGTGGGCATCACTGGCCGGTGACTGAAGAGTGCTTCACGTCGAGCTTGTTTGTAAATGCTGACAGAGATTTACCCCCTTCTTTATCTATTTCAGTCTATTCATTATCATTTAGAATTAACGGTCCCATGCGAGGAGAATAGGGAGGGAGGCGAACGTGCGAAAGAAAAATCTGCTATGAAATCTCTGTAATCCGACTGCGGGGGAAAAGGATGGACATGTCATGTGCTACCTACAAAGAGGTCAGGTGCTGTGGATTCCTTGGACGGTCAATTGTTTCCTTCCTCTTGAAGGTGGGCATCACTGGCCGGTGACTGAAGAGTGCTTCACGTCGAGCTTGTTTGTAAATGCTGACAGAGATTTACCCCCTTCTTTATCTATTTCAGTCTATTCATTATCATTTAGAATTAACGGTCCCATGCGAGGAGAATAGGGAGGGAGGCGCACGTGCGAAAGAAAAATCTGCTATGAAATCTCTGTAATCCGACTGCGGGGGAAAAGGATGGACATGTCATGTGCTACCTACAAAGAGGTCAGGTGCTGTGGATTCCTTGGACGGTCAATTGTTTCCTTCCTCTTGAAGGTTGGCATCACTGGCCGGTGACTGAAGAGTGCTTCACGTCGAGCTTGTTTGTAAATGCTGACAGAGATTTACCCCCTTCTTTATCTATTTCAGTCTATTCATTATCATTTAGAATTAACGGTCCCATGCGAGGAGAATAGGGAGGGAGGCGCACGTGCGAAAGAAAAATCCGCTATGAAATCTCTGTAATCCGACTGCGGGGGAAAAGGATGGACATGTCATGTGCTACCTACAAAGAGGTCAGGTGCTGTGGATTCCTTGGACGGTCAATTGTTTCCTTCCTCTTGAAGGTGGGCATCACTGGCCGGTGACTGAAGATTGCTTCACGTCGAGCTTGTTTGTAAATGCTGACAGAGATTTACCCCCTTCTTTATCTATTTCAGTCTATTCATTATCATTTAGAATTAGAGGTCCCATGCGAGGAGAATAGGGAGGGAGGCGCACGTGCGAAAGAAAAATCTGCTATGAAATCTCTGTAATCCGACTGCGGGGGAAAAGGATGGACATGTCATGTGCTACCTACAAAGAGGTCAGGTGCTGTGGATTCCTTGGACGGTCAATTGTTTCCTTCCTCTTGAAGGTGGGCATCACTGGCCGGTGACTGAAGAGTGCTTCACGTCGAGCTTGTTTGTAAATGCTGACAGAGATTTACCCCCTTCTTTATCTATTTCAGTCTATTCATTATCATTTAGAATTAACGGTCCCATGCGAGGAGAATAGGGAGGGAGGCGCACGTGCGAAAGAAAAATCCGCTATGAAATCTCTGTAATCCGACTGCGGGGGAAAAGGATGGACATGTCATGTGCTACCTACAAAGAGGTCAGGTGCTGTGGATTCCTTGGACGGTCAATTGTTTCCTTCCTCTTGAAGGTGGGCATCACTGGCCGGTGCCTGAAGAGTGCTTCACGTCGAGCTTGTTTGTAAATGCTGACAGAGATTTAACCCCCTCTTTATGTATTTCAGTCTATTCATTATCATTTAGAATTAACGGTCCCATGCGAGGAGAATAGGGAGGGAGGCGCACGTGCGAAAGAAAAATCCGCTATGAAATCTCTGTAATCCGACTGCGGGTGAAAAGGATGGACATGTCATGTGCTACCTACAAAGAGGTCAGGTGCTGTGGATTCCTTGGACGGTCAATTGTTTCCTTCCTCTTGAAGTGGGCATCACTGGCCGGTGCCTGAAGTGTGCTTCACGTCGAGCTTGTTTGTAAATGCTGACAGAGATTTACCCCCTTCTTTATCTATTTCAGTCTATTCATTATCATTTAGAATTAACGGTCCCATGCGAGGAGAATAGGGAGGGAGGCGCACGTGCGAAAGAAAAATCCGCTATGAAATCTCTGTAATCCGACTGCGGGGGAAAAGGATGGACATGTCATGTGCTACCTACAAAGAGGTCAGGTGCTGTGGATTCCTTGGACGGTCAATTGTTTCCTTCCTCTTGAAGGTGGGCATCACTGGCCGGTGACTGAAGAGTGCTTCACGTCGAGCTTGTTTGTAAATGCTGACAGAGATTTAACCCACTCTTTATCTATTTAAGTCTATTCATTATCATTTAGAATTAACGGTCCCATGCGAGGAGAATAGGGAGGGAGGCGCACGTGCGAAAGAAAAATCCGCTATGAAATCTCTGTAATCCGACTGCGGGGGAAAAGGATGGACATGTCATGTGCTACCTACAAAGAGGTCAGGTGCTGTGGATTCCTTGGACGGTCAATTGTTTCCTTCCTCTTGAAGGTGGGCATCACTGGCCGGTGACTGAAGAGTGCTTCACGTCGAGCTTGTTTGTAAATGCTGACAGATTTAACCCCCTCTTTATCTATTTCAGTCTGTTCATTATCATTTAGAATTAACGGTCCCATGCGAGGAGAATAGGGAGGGAGGCGCACGTGCGAAAGAAAAATCCGCTATGAAATCTCTGTAATCCGACTGCGGGGGAAAAGGATGGACATGTCATGTGCTACCTACAAAGAGGTCAGGTGCTGTGGATTCCTTGGACGGTCAATTGTTTCCTTCCTCTTGAAGGTGGGCATCACTGGCCGGTGACTGAAGAGTGCTTCACGTCGAGCTTGTTTGTAAATGCTGACTGAGATTTAATCCACTCTTTATCTATTTAAGTCTATTCATTATCATTTAGAATTAACGTTCCCATGCGAGGAGAATAGGGAGGGAGGCGCACGTGCGAAAGAAAAATCCGCAATGAAATCTCTGTAATCCGACTGCGGGGGAAAAGGATGGACATGTCATGTGCTACCTACAAAGAGGTCAGGTGCTGTGGATTCCTTGGACGGTCAATTGTTTCCTTCCTCTTGAAGGTGGGCATCACTGGCCGGTGACTGAAGAGTGCTTCACGTCGAGCTTGTTTGTAAATGCTGACAGAGATTTAACCCACTCTTTATCTATTTAAGTCTATTCATTATCATTTAGAATTAACGGTCCCATGCGAGGAGAATAGGGAGGGAGGCGCACGTGCGAAAGAAAAATCCGCTATGAAATCTCTGTAATCCGACTGCGGGGGAAAAGGATGGACATGTCATGTGCTACCTACAAAGAGGTCAGGTGCTGTGGATTCCTTGGACGGTCAATTGTTTCCTTCCTCTTGAAGGTGGGCATCACTGGCCGGTGACTGAAGAGTGCTTCACGTCGAGCTTGTTTGTAAATGCTGACAGAGATTTAACCCACTCTTTATCTATTTAAGTCTATTCATTATCATTTAGAATTAACGGTCCCATGCGAGGAGAATAGGGAGGGAGGCGCACGTGCGAAAGAAAAATCCGCTATGAAATCTCTGTAATCCGACTGCGGGGGAAAAGGATGGACATGTCATGTGCTACCTACAAAGAGGTCAGGTGCTGTGGATTCCTTGGACGGTCAATTGTTTCCTTCCTCTTGAAGGTGGGCATCACTGGCCGGTGACTGAAGAGTGCTTCACGTCGAGCTTGTTTGTAAATGATGACAGATTTAACCCCCTCTTTATCTATTTCAGTCTGTTCATTATCATTTAGAATTAACGGTCCCATGCGAGGAGAATAGGGAGGGAGGCGCACGTGCGAAAGAAAAATCCGCTATGAAATCTCTGTAATCCGACTGCGGGGGAAAAGGATGGACATGTCATGTGCTACCTACAAAGAGGTCAGGTGCTGTGGATTCCTTGGACGGTCAATTGTTTCCTTCCTCTTGAAGGTGGGCATCACTGGCCGGTGACTTAAGAGTGCTTCACGTCGAGCTTGTTTGTAAATGCTGACAGAGATTTAACCCACTCTTTATCTATTTAAGTCTATTCATTATCATTTAGAATTAACGGTCCCATGCGAGGAGAATAGGGAGGGAGGCGCACGTGCGAAAGAAAAATCCGCTATGAAATCTCTGTAATCCGACTGCGGGGGAAAAGGATGGACATGTCATGTGCTACCTACAAAGAGGTCAGGTGCTGTGGATTCCTTGGACGGTCAATTGTCTCCTTCCTCTTGAAGGTGGGCATCACTGGCCGGTGCCTGAAGAGTGCTTCACGTCGAGCTTGTTTGTAAATGCTAACAGATTTAACCCACTCTTTATCTATTTCAGTCTGTTCACTATCATTTAGAATTAACGGTCCCTTGCGAGGAGAATAGGGAGGGAGGCGCACGTGCGAAAGAAAAAACCGCTATGAAATCTCTGTAATCCGACTGCGGGGGAAAAGGATGGACATGTCATGTGCTACCTACAAAGAGGTCAGCTGCTGTGGATTCCTTGGACGGTCAATTGTCTCCTTCCTCTTGAAGGTGGGCATCACTGGCCGGTGCCTGAAGAGTGCTTCACGTCGAGCTTGTTTGTAAATGCTAACAGATTTAACCCACTCTTTATCTATTTCAGTCTGTTCACTATCATTTAGAATTAACGGTCCCATGCGAGGAGAATAGGGAGGGAGGCGCACGTGCGAAAGAAAAAACCGCTATGAAATCTCTGTAATCCGACTGCGGGGGAAAAGGATGGACATGTCATGTGCTACCTACAAAGAGGTCAGCTGCTGTGGATTCCTTGGACGGTCAATTGTTTCCTTCCTCTTGAAGGTGGGCATCACTGGCCGGTGCCTGAATAGTGCTTCACGTCGAGCTTGTTTGTAAATGCTGACAGATTTAACCCCCTCTTTATCTATTTCAGTCTGTTCATTATCATTTAGAATTAACGGTCCCTTGCGAGGAGAATAGGGAGGGAGGCGCACGTGCGAAAGAAAAATCCGCTATGAAATCTCTGTAATCCGACTGCGGGGGAAAAGGATGGACATGTCATGTGCTACCTACAAAGAGGTCAGGTGCTGTGGATTCCTTGGACGGTCAATTGTTTCCTTCCTCTTGAAGGTGGGCATCACTGGCCGGTGCCTGAAGAGTGCTTCACGTCGAGCTTGTTTGTAAATGCTGACAGATTTAACCCCCTCTTTATCTATTTCAGTCTGTTCATTATCATTTAGAATTAACGGTCCCATGCGAGGAGAATAGGGAGGGAGGCGCACGTGCGAAAGAAAAATCCGCTATGAAATCTCTGTAATCCGACTGCGGGGGAAAAGGATGGACATGTCATGTGCTACCTACAAAGAGGTCAGGTGCTGTGGATTCCTTGGACGGTCAATTGTTTCCTTCCTCTTGAAAGTGGGCATCACTGGCCGGTGCCTGAAGAATGCTTCACATCGTCTCGAAACAATAGCTCAACAGGCATCGGGTTGGATCCAAAATAAGTTAGTTAAAACCATGCTCGCAACACAATGCTACTTTTACTGTTTACCTGGCATTCTACGTCATTAATAACGGTCGCTACGAGCGCGTTGTGTATTTTAACTCAACGTTGAAAATTTCAGTTCCACTTGTAAAAGAAATAGTAAGAGACGGACATGTATACAAAAACAATACCCTGTCCGGTGGCCCCATGGGTGGTAGTACCACCTTAGCCACCGAAACTGTGTTACCTCCCCTAGTTGGCGATTGACGAGGAGAGGGTACCGCACATGCTTTCACACATTGTGTGTAGATAATATATCTCCGTTCCTTCACCTCTATCTATCTATCTATCTATCTATCTATCTATCTATCTATCTATCTCCATTCCTTCACATCTATCTATCTATCTATCTCCATTCCTTCACATCTATCTATCTATCTATGTATTTCCGTTCCTTCACATCTATCTATCTATCTATCTCCGTTTCTTCACATCTATCTATCTATCTATCTCCGTTTCTTCACATCTATCTATCTATCTATCTCCGTTTCTTCACATCTATCTATCTATCTATCTCCGTTTCTTCACATCTATCTATCTATCTATCTCCGTTTCTTCACATCTATCTATCTATCTATCTCCGTTTCTTCACATCTATCTATCTATCTCCGTTTCTTCACATCTATCTATCTATCTCCGTTTCTTCACATCTATCTATCTATCTCCGTTTCTTCACATCTATCTATCTATCTATCTCCGTTTCTTCACATCTATCTATCTATCTATCTCCGTTTCTTCACATCTATCTGTCTATCTCCGTTTCTTCACATCTATCTATCTATCTATCTATCTATCTATCTATCTCCGTTTCTTCACATCTATCTATCTATCTATCTATCTATCTCCGTTTCTTCACATCTATCTATCTATCTATCTATCTATCTATCTATCTATCTATCTCCGTTTCTTCACAACTATCTATCTATCTCCGTTTCTTCACAACTATCTATCTATCTCCGTTTCTTCACAACTATCTATCTATCTATCTATCTATCTATCTATCTATCTATCTATCTATCTATCTCCGTTTCTTCACAACTATCTATCTATCTATCTATCTCCGTTTCTTCACAACTATCTATCTATCTATCTATCTCCGTTTCTTCACAACTATCTATCTATCTCCGTTTCTTCACAACTATCTATCTATCTATCTACATATCTATCTATATATCTATCTCCGTTTCTTCACAACTATCTATCTATCTATCTATATATCTATCTCCGTTTCTTCACAACTATCTATCTATCTATCTATATATCTATATATCTATATATCTATCTCCGTTTCTTCACATCTATCTATCTATCTCCGTTCCTTCACCTCTATCTATCTATCTCCGTTCCTTCACCTCTATCTATCTATCTCCGTTCCTTCACCTCTATCTATCTATCTCCGTTCCTTCACATCTATCTATCTATCTCCGTTCCTTCACATCTATCTATCTATCTATCTATCTATCTATCTATCTATCTCCGTTCCTTCACATCTATCTATCTCCGTTCCTTCACATCTATCTATCTCCGTTCCTTCACATCTATCTATCTATCTATCTATCTATCTATCTATCTATCTATCTCTCTCTCTCTCTCTCTCTCTCTCTCTCTCTATATATATATATATATATATATATATATATATATATATTTTCTCCTATTGCGATGAACAGATATAATCTCAATGAGGCTCCTTGCCTTGAACACGTATTTGAACTCACCCGAAACCTCATACGATCCCCCAGTAAAGATGCTGGAAAAATGGTCGCTTCTTTGTTCCGCTCCAGTAAGTACCTGTCCCCCTTCCTGCTGCACTCTGCCTTTAAAAGAGATCAGATCGAAAATGGAGCACTGCTGCTATATCTAGTCTGGAGTTGCCCAGTCCTGAATAGAATTCAAAAACGTCTACGTGGCCTTGTGGGTGATGATACATTTTCAAACCCACAGTCCCTTTGGCACATGCAAAACGTCGCAATCTTCTCGCTATTTCAATGGGAAATATTTTGACGGGCTACATTCCCCTTAGTTACATTCACTGGGACGAACCAGCTTCATTCTTTTCGTATTCCATTAGTACGGAGGAAGTCCCATTTGGATAGCTTCTTCCCAAAGACGTTTACTTTGTGGAACAGATTCTCAATATTATACTTCCTTGGTCACTACAATTTTAACCTCTTCAAGGCTGGGGTTAATCATTATCTTTCCCACCTATCCTCATAAACTGGACTTCACTTCTACTCTTACCGTTTATACAACAACCTCACTCAGTGACCGTCTATATTGAGTGTCTCTTGGGCCTTGAATTGTGTGAACATTAGTAAAACAAAATACCATGGATTGATCATGTTATCAGTGCGAAATTTTTAAGGAAAATGGAAGCGAAATATATTTGTTACTTAAGTCTCTTTCGAAATTATCTTCTTGTGTTGCGGGGGACTTTTTTTTATTTTAAAACTGTATTTTTTCTTGAATATAGCCTTTGTGTTAAATTCTTGATTTAAGAACAAATGTGTTTTCCATCTCATTCTTCTTATGAGGCTTGCTATTTCTATATTAATTTCAATTTGTAGGTGGATGCTAGCGGTATGTGGATGTTC
Organism: Acanthosepion esculentum; assembly: GCA_964036315.1. NCBI lineage: Eukaryota > Metazoa > Mollusca > Cephalopoda > Sepiida > Sepiidae > Acanthosepion > Acanthosepion esculentum. The sequence continues at coordinate 137,508,106 of OZ038481.1, read as the reverse complement.
TTTATGGAGTGTAGTCATGTTATCAGTTTTAAGGAAAAGGAGAGCGAAAAGGACACACTTACACATAGAACCAGAAAGATATAATTGACTCTTTTGGGATACAGTTAGAAAAGAGGACTTGGAGAATATAATACTCACAAAGCATAAAGAAGGTAAGGAGGAAAGCAGCGACTAACCTACATAATGAGTTTGTGTAAATGGATCTCGAAGCAGGGAATGGTGGGTAGTAAGGAGACAAACTTTTCTCATAGCGACAAAGGATAAATAATTGTAGAGAGTCATGACTGTCCACGCCCTGAAATAACGCTACACACAGGAAATAAAAGTTTCGCTCGCAGGCATATATTAGCGGAGTCACAGTTACAATGAGCAGAAGAGTTTCTGGGTTTTCTATGCATTTGTTATATAGGCATAAGTCAGCACTTCGTGTATTGCTGGCAACTGGTTTAGCCAGAAATTTCTCATGCCATCACGCGTTGTGAGTCTTCCATTTGCTTGATTAATGAATTGCTATTAATGTCACTTGTTCAAAGAAATATTTGGCAACACTTGTTCAGTTGTTCCCCTGGTTCTCCTTCTCAATTTGTTTTATCCAGTCACCATTTCCATTATGGCGTTTATTATTATAGATATATTTTTGAAACACGAAACGAAATCTGACAAAATACAAAAAGATAGCAAGCAAGAAAAGTGGACTGACCAGCAAGAAAAGAACTGAAGAAACAGCCACTAGGAAAGTAAACAAAGATAAAAGATGCAGAATATTAAAAACATAGCTAAAGGCATTAAAACATTATCATCCTTAAGTAAGCATCACAAAAAAAAAAAAATGTAAGTTAAACGAAGCAGTACGTGAAAAGTAATTTCATTTTTATAGTTGAATATAGAGCTACATTGGATAGATCTGATGACTGCGTTAGAAGTTGGATCCTATATGGAAATATTCAACCAACAAGAAAAAAAGAACGGGTGTTGCAAAATCTTGGGATGAGTAAAATAAACTTTGAAATTATGGGTCCCTTCAATGGTGGTATCAATATAAATACTGATAATTAATGTAAGTTCTTGGATAAAGCCTGAGCATATTACTTCAAAGGGATTAGTGAAGAGTACGATTCTGTATTTCTCCCAAAATTCAAGCACCCACACTTCGTTAAATAGCATAGTAGACTGGGATCTTTAGCCTTGGTTGGCAGTTAGTCTGAGAGTAGCTATAAATAAATAAATTTAAAAAAGCCTTAGAGGAAGTAACGGAAACCGTTTCACTATCTTTTCCCAAGAAGTCGAGACAATTCAGTTATTAAAAAAAAGATTCTGTGAAGAGTTTTTTATATGCTATTTTTCATCCAATATAAAGCTCATGGGCCACTCAAGGTAGAGAAATACTGAATGAGGTTGTTGTTATGGCGTAAGAGGAGGAAGGAAAGCAATGCAGATGGCGAGGATATGTAGGATAGATAAAGAGTGACCCTGGGATTGAAGAGGTTAAGAGGATAGCGATCGGGAAGCATCCTCTCGAGAGTGCGAAAGAAGAAACTATTAGCATAGAACTTACAGTTACATCTAGTCATTTCAAATGTAAAATGATGAGACCTAGCTACGCGATCTTTTATGTTTAAAATTGTAAGATGGATTAGACGTTCCGTCGCTGTTAGTACTTTCGAAAAATTATCACATTTTCATCATCAGGCGTTAATATTTTTTCATTTCAGGTAACTCCAAGACGAAAATAAATGTATTGCAGGCCGAAAAATATTTTTTAAGAGTGTGTTATTAACGGTTACATAATTTTGGAAAGTCTCGCAACACTGGAGTTATATTTTAAATATTTCAAGTGAGAATGTTTTTAGAATATAGTAATGTGGCAAATCCACGACTTTTTTGTTGTGTTTTTCAGTTAATGTGCCATGAACAAAATGGTCCAATCATTAGAGTAAAGTCTTAGTAGTTTTTCCAGAAATTTTGTACTGTGAATCAGTCCTTATACATATATTTAAATGGTGCAGTATATATTATACTATAATCATACAAAGAATTATTCAATAAAATTAATGTAATTAATAGCGAAATCACTTCGCTAACAGATTTAATAAAGCATTAACTCACTAACCACGCATTGCATGACGCGATTCTTATGTTTAAAATTGTAAGATGGATTAGATGTACCGTTGATGCTAGTACTTTCGAAAATCATCACATTTTCATCATTAGGCTTTAATATTTTTGCGTAATTTCGGCGTCAATTTTTCATTACATCTTATATATATATATATATATATAATGTTTATTTAGACAGAAACCTTTCTTCTGAACATGTTTCATTGGATATGGCAGACAAGGAAAATCTGATGAATGTTTAGTTTTTCCAACAATCTTACATTTTTTCCCTTTTGGACGGTGAAAGGAAATGCAAAAATTGTCCGAATTGTCGATTGTCCCAAGCACTTTCGGCCACATCAATAGCCATTTTCAAGGGTGAGGTTGGTTTAGGTGTTTTGAATTTCTATCCATGTTTGTTTAAGATGTAGATTTTGTGTTGTTTGAAAAATCGTAGCGTTTATTCCGAGCATTATTATTGTATTTTCACTACAAACAGCGCGTAACATACTTAATGAATGGCAGAACAGGGTTTGACAAAAATAACAAAAAGACAAGAAGATGTGGAGGGCCATGATTTTTTCCGTCCTGAAGGCACAAGGCACATAAAAGAAGGAGAAAAGTAACAAAATTTCGGCATCGATTCTTTCTAAAGACAAACTTTTATACACGTCTTTTATTTATTGAAAACATAGCGCAGGAACGAAACGTTAAAAATATTATGCAAACACACAATCTCTCTCTCTCTCTCTCTCTTTTCCTTTCTCTCTCTCCCTTTCTCTGGTGGGTAATCCGCGCTTTTTTCTCATACTGGTTTCTTTCTCTCTTCTCCCTTTCTCTTTTCTCTCTCTCTCTCTCGCTTTCTCTCTGTTTTCCCTCTCTTTCTCTCGCTTTTCTCTCTCGCGCTTGCTTTCTCTCTCTCTTGCTCTCTCTCTCTCTCGCTTGCTTTCTCGCTCTCTCTTTCTTGCTTTTTTTCTCTTTCTCTGATGGGTGGGTTACACCTTTTTCCTCGTACTTCTTTCTCTCTCTCTCTCGCTTTCTCTCTCTCTCGCTTTCTCTCTCTTTCTCTCTCTCGCCTGCTCTCTTTCTCTCTTGCTTTCTCTCTCTCTTTCGCTTTTCTCTCTTATAAGGTTGTCTCGTAGTACTAAGCGACTCACACTTAGGCTATGCAAAGCTTCTTAGATGAGTACATTATTTTTTCATATTTACTAAATCAAAATTACTGATTCTTGTCTCAACTGCTCTTTGGCTAAAAAAAAAAATAAAATATCAGAGTTAAAAAAGAAAAAGGTAATTTGCATATTTCATTTTTAGAAGAAATTACGATCAAAGGAATGCCGGGAAATGCAACACAAATTGAAGAGAAAATCATAAAAAACACGAAAGAATGGAAAATATGACGCCGACAAGAAAAGTAGGTCAATAATGGGAAAATTAAACGTTAGTTTCAATTAAGAGCGCCATTAGGCGCTTACAAGTCAAATAATTCCCAATATTATAATGTTAAAAAAGAGAAGAAAAAAGAATTGCAACATTTTATTTAATAGGAGCGGTGACCAATCCCTTCAAAAGACCTCAGGTCTTTAAAAATTTTGTAACAGATCAAACAGAAATTTATGTGCCTGCGTTTTTATGACTTCAGATGAGAGACGATCATTGAAAGTTCCGTTTCTTTTTTTTTTTCATTTGTTCAAACTCCACCCATTAATAATAAACCAATCGACAGTGACTTTGAAGTTTATGAAGCAATCAAAACCTCAGCAGAAACCTCAGCAGAAACGAATCAAGACGTGGCGTCTGATCTGATTGGAGCAATTAAGGAAATCTGATTGGCCAGTGATAACATACGACAGACGACAAGTATAAAAATGATTGGTCGGTCAATCAATGAATCATTGGAAAGACGTAATATTTTAGCACTGATACGACATGAGCATAGAAAAACCATGAATTGATTGGTTTTTCCTCAGAACTTAATCATACTTCTTTTGTTATTACGAATGAACAAGCCTCTTTTCGTTCTGAATATTGATTTGCTTCTATCGAGGCTCCTCCTCCCCCTACTTCCCATCTCAAAAACGCCCCCCCCCCCCGTTTTTCTTCCATCGCGATTAAATCAGTTTAACAAACTGATTTAATAAAAAATATCGTATCATTATCGGGATACGAATCCTGTGAAAAATATTTCTAGCGTCACTTTAAAACACTTTTAATATATTTTTCTAACAGGTTTCACATTTAACGAATATTAGATAATTCATATATTTAAGGGAAAATGTCTTGCATTTTAAAAAGAAAGTTATGTCCTTCCACGACGTAGGCGATAATGACTCTCCAGAGATTATTTTTCTTTTATTAACTGTGAATTGTCAACCAAGGTAAAAAAAGAGAGCTCAATTTACCTTCTTGAATGGGGGGGGGGGTCTTTGACTCAAGCCTGTTCCAAAGTAATTTCTGTGAATGTGAATGCAAAAGACTATATCGGCTCGCTGATAACACTTTCCACTCCGATGCCCGTTACACCACCCGCACACCTGCAGTGTCCTGTTTTACAAGGATCATTCTTTTGTGTCGTATGCTTTATGTTGTAATAGATCATCATTAGTGACTTTCAAATCAGTTTTCAGGACAAACATTAAAATAACAAGCATTAAAATCCTGCAAAATTATTTTACTATTTGTATAGACAGGGGACGAATGTTATATAGTTTGCATGACTCGGTATGCGTGCACCTACTCTGTATGTGTATGTGTGTGTGTGTGTATATACATTTGAATATGACTATAGGTGTATCTAGGTGTGTTTGTGTGTGTGAGAGAGAGAGACTATGTCTGGCTGTATGCGTGTTCCCTTTATATGGTTATGTGTGTGTGTGTGGGTACTTATGCGCCTCTCTACTTATGTATATATGACTGAATACAGTTTTGTGTGTGCAAGTGTAATTTTGTGTAAGTATGTGTGTGTATGATAGTGATATCTATTATTACTTTACAAACCGAAAAAGCAATCAAAATTTGCCTTTTTTTTCTTTCTTTTCAAAGTTTTCTTTTAAAAAAACAAACGCAATACACACATGTTTTATCTTCATTTTCTTACGTTTGTATTCAGTTTATGATAAAATGACGAAATAATTAAAATTCTTTATTCTTCTTTAAACTATTTGAATCCATACTGGAAAAAATAGTTATTTTATATTGGGAAAAGGTTCGTTTGTTTTTTCATATTATATATTGATCCAAACCTTATTTGCCGCATAGCAGCAGGTCTAACTTAAAGCCACAATAAATAAAGGAGGCAAAGTTTTTTTTTTCTCAGTAAAAACAGATGAGGTTATATCGATCTTTAAAATGAAGTTGATTTCCTTGAAAATTAGTATTCGATATTTTGGGCAGAAATACTTTCTTTTTTTTTTTTTCATATTTTTTAAAATCATTTCAGCCAAGTAAGTCGATACTGCCACTAAGACGTAAGAGGTTACTTGGACCGGAAGAGAATGAGAAGACTTTAGTGAGGAGAAAGGACAATAAAAGAATAGGATTTAAGACGTTGTGACTGACGTTGTATTTAAATTTTTGAAGATTGTATGCAGCAGGGAAACAAGAAATCGGAAGGGATTTCCAAAGGTGAGAAGTGCGAGTAAAGAAACTATTAAAATAGAACTTTCGGTTACATCTTGCAACTTGAACAGTAAAATGATGAGACCTAATTGCTAATCTAGTAGTTTGCTTAAATTCATACAGCATCAGGGAGAGATGTTCATTAAAACAACTGCCACAACAATATTTATAGAACAGACAGAGGGAAGACTCATCACGGCGGTAGGAAAGTGACTGAAATTGAGATGCCAGGTCAGGACCGATAACATTACAGACCCTTTGGATTTTGACGAGAATTTTGATATATATAACCGGAACACCAAACTAGATATGGCAGTAATATCCAATGCACGGGCGAATGGTAAATTTACATATGTGCAAGATGAATTCTGACGAAAAAAAATGACATAAAAATCCTTTTCATCCTCGTAAGTGAAATTTTTACGTTGACAAATGTAGGTTTAATTCATGCTGTAATGTCGTGTCGATGCTAATACCGTATATGCCGATGAGAAATTCCAATAAACAGTGTATGTACTGCATTTCATGCAGCTAATGTCAGAACGATATCTTGGGCTTGGTTGGTACATTGGGGTTGATTGGTACATTGAAAGTGGGGATGCTCCACTGATTGTACCAACATACTCAAGTAAAAAAAAAGAAATAAAATTGTATAGGAACATATAATGTAGAACTTAAATGTATCAATGGTGGATCCGAAGTAGTGAATGATCAATGGATTTTTATGCACATGTCATTTACAAGAATGGAGTAAATATTAATTTGGAAAGAGTCTGTTTTAATATATAATTGACACTGATTAACAAATGTTATTGATTTATGCAAACTAATAATTAAAATAATTTTCAGATTAGATGCATTTAATTTGGCAAAATGGGCCTGAAGATCAAAAACTAGCGTCCAAAGAGAAATGGTTTCTACTGATCCATTACTCAGCTGCTGACCCACCACTTTTAGTAAATTTACACATCACCTAAAAAATATATATTAGAAGTACTTTTATTTATAGAAAGCATACAAATACTTCATATAATTGGCATGTAATTTCTCGTCGTTCCAAGCCAAATAAAACAAAGTTAATGTTTATATTAGAATTTGTGTCAGTTGATCCATGATTGATACTTTATATTACATCTTCTTTTTCCAATATTTCAAAAGGAGTTCGAACCTATAAAATGAAAACTGTCCGTGGTCTACATACTCGACCATAATGACGTAATAAGAGCAGTGGAACAAATGTATGAAAAAATAAAACTCGGATAATTTCAAGGAGATCTGTTCAAAAGGAAGCACAAAGCAGCGGTAGAAAGTGTTTGTTGGTTGCATTCAAACGCATCAAGTTTTCACTTATAAACAACACGAAGAATCAGATAAGTACATTTCAGTATCAAAAATATCTTTGAGATTATTACCAAAATGAATAAAGGATTTTGTCAGTCTTCAGTGTGCCAAAAAGAGTCGAATTGAAATCCCCCAGTCATAAGAAGAAAAGATTTTCAGACTGAGTTTAATTTGTTAAATGATTTCTGAAAGTTGTACATTCATATACTTGTTAAATCCGCAAATGTCAAGAATTTGAAAATCTATAAAACAAAAAGCAATTATGGTCGCCACATTGAATTTTTCATTGTCTCTCTTTATATCCCATTCGTTAACTATTAATTTAAGACCCTCATTTTTGTGTTCTTATTTTTCAGATTGATATTCTAGCGAAGAGTGAAATTTAAAACAGAAGTCAATCTTTCATTGATCACTGAATTGTCTGAGGCGACAACTGAAATACATTTAAACTTTGATCGTCAATATTTAAAAAAATGTTGTGCAAAATAATAGCATTAAAGGGACTTCTTTTTTGATATTTTATTCTAAAAGTAAAGCAAATTTCTATTCAACATTTACGTTTCAAAGACATTAAATTTTTTCATTGCCAGTTTGAAGTCAACTCGACTTTGTTAAATATTTAAATGGAGATTTTACAAGAACTAAATGAATACTGCCTTGAAATTAGTTTAAAATCTTTGTGAATTTCTTGTGACGAATTTCACGAATGGAACTCTTTGGATTCAACCTAAAATGGGTTTGTATTGAATTGTGAGATTTTTCTCTAAAATATATTTTATTCTTTAATTCGAAAAAATCAACTTTTGCTTTGTTTCAAAAATGAGGCGTTCAGTTAAAACAAGCATCATGAACATAAACACCAATCAATGGGAGAGGTGAGAAGAAGGTGAGGGTGGAATGAGAGAGAGAGAGAAAGAGAGAGAGAGAGAAGAAAGAAGACATATAGATGAGAATGACATGAGCGGAAAAGAGGAAAAGAGAAATAAGAGTGAAAGAGAGACAGAGACATGACAAGTACCTACATGAGAGAGAGAGATGAGAAGTACATAAGCGAAAGAGAGGGAAATGAGAAATACATAAGTGAAAGAGAGAGAGAGAGTGAGAGAGATGAAAGTTACATAAATAAAAGAGACGGAGAGATGACAAGTACATGCACGAGAGAGAGAGAGAGAGAGAGAGACGAGAAGTACATAAGCGAATGAGAGAGAGAGATGAGAAGTACATAAGTGAAAGAGAGGGAGATGAGAAATACATGTGAAAGAGAGAGAGAGAGATGAAAGTTACATAGGTGAAAGAGAGCCGGGGAGAGGACAATTACATATATGAAAGAGAGAGCAGGAGAAAGAGATGAGAAGTAGATAAGTGAGAGAGAGGGGGGAAAGAGAGATAAGAAATACAGAAGTGAGAGAGAGAGAGAGAGATAAGAAGTGCAAGTGTGAAGAGAAGAGTGAGAAAGTGAATAGACGCATAGAAAGGTGTTTCTGTTTTTCTATTACAATTCCAGTAGAAGCCAGTTTGAATATTTTTACTTTGCTTCTCATTTATGAACGAAAAACCGAAATTCTTACCTCACTTCTGTTTAGACTCAAGCATTTTATCCTTTGCCGTTTATATCACATTCTATAGAAATGTTTGCTGTCGTCACTGTGACACTATTTAGCTACGGTGGTTAATTGATTAATTAATCACAGAAATTAATAACGGGAATTACTTAAAGCAATAGATAGATCGAAAGACATACTGAGCGACATTATTTGTTTCTTTTTACAAACAAAGAATGGGTAAAAGATTTTTTTAAATTTGTTTTCATTTGCAATGCGGAAAGCGGAAAGTCGTAGGAAGACGGATCTCAGGTCTGTCAACATTAATTAATATCCTGATAAGAACAACGGTTTTGACCACACGTATAGCTGGCACTCGAAATTTCGAATGTTGGTCAACTGCGTGTGGAAAAAGAGGGCCAACGGAATTCTGTTAACAAGAAAGACGGAATTAATCGAATTAAGCGAAACAAAAACATTGATATGGACAAAAACTGTGTATACGACCAAGGAGTTCTGTCGCCAGAAATGGTCACCTGGACAGTTGAAACGAGAGAGGAAAAAGGGATTTTGTTCGTCAAATGAAGACCACCGCCCAGTTAAGAGGTGATTGCAATAGTTAAAAAGTCAGCAATAAATGTGCTGGATAATTACCAGATGTCTAAAATAAGATAAAAGAATTTTACGATCACACTCTGTGGGGTCTAAAAGAATTCTGTTGATAACAGAAAAGATTTTTTTTTAATTATGGCAATGTGGCGTTCATAAAGATTTTGAATGACCACGGGAAAAGAATAATTCTTTTTCTTTCTTTTCTTTTCCCTTGGAGTGTCAATGTAAGCTAACGCCAGCCTAGCCACACCCACACCAGGGTAGCATGAAGTGGTAGGCAGAGGTGAAAAATATGGTAAAGAAGGAGAAACTTGTTGACGCACACGAAGAGGTTGGTGTGAGGTACCAATGTGAGGAAGGATAAGCCTAAGGGGATAATTCTCCTCCGACCTCTCCCCACAGAAGGTGAAGATATGAGAGGGAAGGGAATTGTTGTTGACGCTCCTCGAAAGGTTTGATATGAGGTACTGGTATGAAGAGGAAGAGTCTTAGGAGGGTAATTCTCCTCCGACCTCTCCTCACGAAAGGAGGAAACCCCCTCTAAACAAAGAGCGATAGATTTCCAAAAATGGAAAGTGATAAATTTTCCTGTCCGAAAACAAAGAAAATCCTTATTGGGGATTTGAAATTATCGAAGAACCCAGACCGTGTCTGGCCCCACACCGGGTTTTTGTCGACGTCCATATAAACAAACGTCCCCGGGGCTTTTATTCAGAAGAATTCCAGTTCCAGTAGAGTCCCAGTTCCAGAGTCCAGCAGTTGGCAATTAAAAATAAGCCTCGCGGCAGGTGACCGCACGAATTCCACGCCTTTCGACTTAGACTTCTAGCCAAGAACAGTTCAGTGAAGTCCGACTTAGATTTTTCCACCAAAGCCAGTTAACAAACATCGATTGAAGATACCAAGGCCAGTTTTAACAAACATCGATTGAAGTGTCACAATCCATAGACGTGGGCTGGGAGAGAGAGACGTACCACTGTATCCAAGAAACAGATAGAAAGTAAATTGTTATTCCTTAGCAACATTTGAACTCCTTGAATTGTTCCTTTATTTTTCTTCTATATTCATTTGTGCAGCATCACCCTTGACCCGGATTCGGCTCGTACTGCGGCCCGACGCCTGATTGATCTCGTCCACCTAAGATCAAATCACAACGTGTGTAGGTTGGACCGAGATCAAAGTAGTTGCTTCGGTAACTTCGACGTTGGAGGCGAGCTGAGGACGACAAGGCTGATGCCGTATCTAACCAGACATCAACCGCGACCAAGACAAGAGTTAGAATCTCACATCCGATGCCGTGGTAACCAGCAGGGTTAGAGTGTCACATCTGTCATCGCGATCAGGACTTCAGCGGGTGTCCCAGGGTTAGACTGACTCACATACGGTGTCGTGATTGCAGAATCACACCACCCACTCGGGGCCAGCGTCTCAAGTGGCGCCGCTACCAGGGCAAGACCCTGGATCAGCAGCTGCCATATGTATAGGACATCACATCCCGGCCGTGTATTTTTAGAATCATTTCATTTCTTTAGTTTTCTAACCCATGCTGGACACTTTCTGCGAAAATCCATGCGCTTGGGTACACAATCCATACAAAAACAGAGAGATAAATCACCGGTAATATTCCCTGACAATATCTTTGGTAAAACTGTCTTAAAGCATGCCAATTTCATTCCAATCTACCATTTGCCTTCCTTCATTGCAGATTAAGCCAACCATATTGCCAAAATAGCCGGGCAAACAGCAATTTGACATACCGGAATAGGAACGCTATTCGTCCCGGAGCTATTTTGTCAACGTAGCTGCCGAAAAGGGCAAATATATTGATCGACAAATAAATAAAAATCTTTTTTTTTCAAATCTAACATTTGAAGCAACTCGCAAACTATCTAGATCAAAATTTTATATTTTCTCTGCCAGTTTGGCAATCCACACAAGAATTTCCAATTTGGCAACGGCATAATCGCATTTTAATCACAAACATTTGTTTAAATAACAACCCAAATGTCCATCCAATTTCTTAAAAAATGTTAAACAAATCCGAATTGACAAAGAAATCGTTTGAAATCATTTGTAAAAGAACTATATATATTCTTTAAAAAAAATATATATATATAATAAAAAGACTTAAACACTAATATTCCATGATCATAATTTATTCCATTGGAATCTTAAATATGATCCAATTCATCATACCTACAAATTCCTCTTGGAATTATTTTTTTATACATATATGTATGTGTATGTATGTATGTATGTATGTATGTATGTATGTATGTATGTATATATATTTATATTTTAGATATACGATTGCATATGTATGTGTATATTTACCACTAATATTATCAATATATCTATATATATATATATATATATATATATATATATATATATATATATATATATATGGGCCATTGCCACAGGGAAAATGGAGAAAACATGGTAAGAAAGAATAAATGATCAGTACGCACAAATAGAAGAATTTTTGGAGGACTTGTGAGAAATCGACTTTCTGTCTAAATTCTAAATAATAATCCATTTGTTTATATTCATCCAACGTGGGTATTGTGAATTTTACAAGACTGGTTGGCAAAGAAGAAAGTTTGTTTATTTCTAGATATCATTGTTCATTTTGAGGGTAAAAAGACTTCACCATTTGAAACAGAAGCCCCAAATAACAATGGAGAACTCTTGTTAAACTTTTGTTACTCAAAATGACATTCCATCCTTGACACATGATTTGACCATAAAAACGCATCGCCCAAATAATGTAACAAAAAAGTTTATTGCAGAAAAGTCCTGGTCTTATAAAACACATTTCAACCCTGACCACACTAAACTAAAACTCCTGGCAGTAATAGAACATATACCAATATACATTACAAAGTTCATCTCCAAGCATAAACAATAATGAACCTAGTGATGAGGAAATTAAGAAAGCTATTAGAAAACTAATGAATAATAAAGCATCACTTGACATTGAAGTTGAACTTTTGAAAATTGCTTACTTTCTCTCCGCATTTAATAACACGTTTCTCTCTTTTATGAATGAAGTCTGGAACCAAAAATACATCTTCGCTAAAATTGAATTTTATAGCACATTAATGCATAAAGAAAAGTTAGCCCTCGAGATGCTCACAAATACAGAGGTATCTCAATTGGATCCATCATCAAAAAATGTTATCATATCTTTGTTATGGGAACTTACCCATAATAATAATGGACTATTCCTGACATTATCGAGAGGGAGCAGAGATGATTATTGTAAGAACATTGGAATAGTGATACTTGTCGAGACAACATAATTCACTCTAACCAAATCTGATAGTCATTACTAATACTTCTACTTCTTTGTATTATATTTCTGTTGTAATAGATCTGTGTTATTCCATACCTGTGTTCGAGTTATTTTTTCATTGGTTCTAACCTTGGACCATCACCGTGGTACAAGGAATTTGGACCATAACAATCTTCATTAGCTGAAGCGCATGACGACCATTCCAAGGACATGTAGGAGGAAAAAGGAACAGCCATGGGACGACAATGCTGAGTTGAAAAAATTGATGCAAGAAAGAAAACATAAACCAACAAAATAGTTCACTTCTGTCGACATGAACAACGAAAAATATCTAAGTATTCACCGAAGCCTTTAAGATGAAAGGATAAATATGGAATTCAGTAAGAAACTAGAGTCCAAATTGAGGTCAGCATAGACGTCAATGGGTTAAAATGTGGAGAAAAGCGAAAAAAATCAAATATAACATCATACAATTAAAACCACCACAGAAGAAATGTCCTGGTCTCAAAAAAACACATTTCAACCCTGACCACACTAAACTGACAGTTTTAGCACATTTGGTGTAAGAGAAAAATAAATTAAACATAGAATAGGATGCGTAAAATTTCATCGTTTTATGAAATTCAACTCATCACGAACCATATCTGCTATGTCGACCTGGCAGCAGTATATGTCTACAACATAGAGACTTCTTTTTGTCATCCATTAGAAACCACCTTCCAAGCTCCGAATGCATTGAATGTATCGAAATAATAGAGGAACTAGATCGGTCTATAAAATCTTACATGTATGGCGAGGACCACGAAGCGGAAACATTTCAAACCTCATTAGGAGAAAGACAAGGAGGAAATGAGAGCGCCAGTCTATTTAATCTTCTTCTAGATTTTTCCACTTACGCATTCACAATGACAGAAATGAAGAAATGGACACTGACCTTTTAAAAATTCCATACAACACCCCAAACGAATCTAACAATAGAAGACAACGACCCTGCTTTCCCTCTCGGGGCCAAATGTAATGATGCCGAGGAGGACATAGGCATTCATAGTTGACATCATAACAATGATCTTGAACAAAAAATCAACGTCCTCTACCAGGTTTCTCCAAGAAATAGAACGAGATAAATCTTTCCAAAACAAAAATTATGATATAAAATTGGAATCAAACCAGTGGTGTCACATATGCTAAATCCATTTTAAAATTCAAAATGTGGAATTAGTAAATACTAAACACTTCAGATAACTTAGTGAATGCATCAGTTATAAGGAATTTAGTAAAGAACATAAAATTATCTGCACTTGTTTTAGATTTGCCCAACACCACATATTGCAACAAAACCAAAATATTAGCCTGAAAACCCAAATCATGTTCTTGAATAATCTCGTCAGATCGACACTTTCATATGGATGTGATGGATGGTGTTTAGAAATATCTTAACTGTCATCTGTATATAACCGCTTTCTAAGATCAATGGTTAAAAATGGCTTTAAGCGAATAAAAAAAAATGGCTTTAAGCATCAATCTCCGAACCTTATGGAATGACGCTATAAAATTACAAAGTCCTGCACTAAATAGCAGAAACGACATCATTTACGGACTTTCAACGGAACAACAGATAAAATGGATATCACGTGCAACTTGAAGAGAAGTTAATGACCTAATCAAGATGTTGACATTCCGCATTACTTCAAACAAAAGGTTAGGAAGGAAACCCCCATCAATACTGGAAAGAGCGATAACAACTAATGGACTAAAGAAACCTATTTTCCTGAAAAATTGTTTTAAGAGAAAGATTTTTATAAATTTCAATCAACAACAATACTGGCAGCTCGGTCAATGAATGCTAAATGTTTCCTTATAAGGAAATGGCTAATATTACCATTACCATTTAGAAGACGTGGGTTAGCTGCCCGGAAAACAAAATAGGCGGACCGAGTTCTAATTTTTGCTCAGGCTGCTTATATAAACTTCGGACTAATACTCTTGCAAAAGGTATAAATTAATTCATCTGTCTAATTGCCAGATATCTTGACAAGATATACTCGTTACATTTGCTAGTGCTCCAAGGTGGTCACTCTTCTAAATGCTAAGCAAGGGAAAAATGGCTTCGCTATTAAAAGAAAATCCCGTTTAACTTCGGTGAGCATGCGTAGGAGAAAAGACTCATTTGCGTGCTGAGTTTTTTCCCCCGGGTGCATCTGTACTTTCCTTATAAAATGGAATAATAAATTGTATGCCATTGAGTTACAAACAAACACAACTGAAATCTTGTTCGATTAACCGACTTCAAAAAAAGACGTGACGTTTATAAAATGTATTTCAATTGATTAACGAAAGAGAACAAATACACTATTTACTTTAATTCTTGTATCTAAAAGTTAATTTTCATGACAATTGTATTCTGATGTCAATTCATTTGTTAGCTGAGAGGCAGAATGAAATCACTTTATAAACTAATTTCTAGCACACGACTAAATAAGAACTACGGCCGGACACTTTACCCTCACGTTCCCCCACCACCACACACACACAAATGGGAAAAAGTTTAGGATGATTTTCGAAGGGACAGAAAGATGCCTGTCTTGAAAATCAGCATTCAAAATACTTTTTTAAAGTTTTTACCTGGGGATAATGGAAGAGATATAAATATTACACCTTGGAGGCATACTTATTTCAGCCTATCACAGTAGAATCATTTCGAACGCGAAAGGCCTATTTCAGCCTATCACAGTAGACTCATTTCGAACACGCATCAGCCACGGGAAAGGCCTATTTCAGCCTATCACAATATACTCATTTCGAACACGCATCAACCACATTTAAGGCCTGGCGATTGCATCTAGTATGAAAGAGACTTTCGCCTCTAAGTTGACTTCAATGTTCACTTTTATATTTACACACGCTCTATCTCTGATATTGAGCACTTTATCCCATAAATATAGCACACCTTAAGACTATATTTCTTCACACACACACACACACACACACACACACACACATACATACATACATACATACATACATATATATATATATATAAGGCTCAAACACCAATATTCCATGGTTATAATTTATTACATTGGAATCGTAATCACGATTCAAATCATCAGACCTGAATTAGTAGGTCTGATGAATTGGATCGTGATTACGATTCCAATGTAATAAATTATAACCACGGAATATTAGTTTTTGAGCCTTTTTTATTATATTCTTACTCTGTCCTGGACATTGAGTTCTACCCGGATTCTATCCTCTTGGGAATTTATGTATATATATATATATATATATATTTATATATATATATATATATATATATATTGACCACTAATATTATCTATCTCTCTCTCTATCTCTCTCTCTCTCTCTCTCTCTATATATATATATATATATATATATACACAGACAGACGAATGCACACTTACGCACAAATATATTTAATAGCATAGGTTAAGCATGAAAATGATAATGTTTCTTACATAACATCTGTCTTGACATCTTAAATTTTATGCATAAAGGTTAAAGAGTCATTTTGGATAAGGTAAGAGTTTAGGTAAAAGCAGATGTAAGTCTTTTTATTCGTTTCCATTCATGAATCGAATGTCCGTTGAAGATGGCAGAATATTTAAGTCTCTTTCTCTCTGTTGACGTACATTTGAAATTTCTTTCTGATCTGAAACGAAACTCATAAACATATGACCACAAGAAATATCAAAATTTCCATTGTCAAAATTACAATTTTTTTCTGAAACCGTGGAATTTCAACAATTGTTTTATCGGGTTATACAGACGCCAATTGTTAGTTTAAGTAAATTTAAATTATTTGCAAAGCAGACGCACCAAACTGATTTGAATAAAAAGAAGAACGAAGTTGATTTCCAAATATTTTTTTGTAATAGAAAATTAAAATAAAAGTAAAGAATTATATTTGTTTGATCAGAGATTCATAAATAATTTTCATAATTTTTCTCGCTGATATTTTTTATTTCTCAATTCAAGATTCCAAAAGAGAAAATGAATTTTTCTCCCTTGTTAAAATTAACAAAATAAATAAACAAACGATATTTGCTGCTGTTAACAATGGCGGCAGGAGGTATTGAATAGAAAGTCATAACAGTTGTATGGTTAGATTGAGAACGATTAATTCTGGAAAAAGAAAAAGAAAGTCTGGATGAAAGTTCACGTCACCAACTGAAGCAACCGGAAGCGGAAGTGTTGAGTATTCTCCAAATAAACCCCCATTTTCCAGTGATGTGTTCTGATGAACATACTTATTGAATTTCCAGGACTTGCTTAACAAACATTATTTGGTGATAGATTTGTAGGAAAACATTATTATGACAGACTTGAAGGGGGAAAAAACGTTTGTTGAAATTATCACTGAACGAAACAATTTTATTAATGAAGATAAATTGACGAAGGAAAACAGATGCCCATCTTTGTAGACAAGAAATGGTGCAGGAGAATAAAAAGAGGATCAATCAAAACAAGAAACGTGTTGTAAGTGTAGACGATAAACGATAGTAAAAATCTGAAGAAAATAAAATTTTTTCGTGACTAACTCTATCGAAATACAAGCAGTGAAGCAGAGATAAAATTGACCTTTTGAAAAACAGGGTACAATGTGTGTGTGTGTGGGGGGGGGCGTGTAACAAATTTATAATCGTTGGAAACTTATGTGCCGTAAAGTGGCCAACTGTATTGAAATGACATATCAGATCAATATAGACCTCTGACTGCAATAAAGCCAAAAGGATGGCAATTTTCAGGAAAAGGAAATCAACCAATCGATCTGCAAATTCAACTTGTGACAATAAAATCGATAATTGGAACAAAATAAATGTAAACAGTCTGGCAGTAGGAATTTCAAAGTAATTACGGAAATATCCGACAATATCCATAAGAACTTTCATTAGGTATTTAGAAAATAGAGATACAAATTATTGGCAATTAATGTACTTTTTGTTGTGACGATGCAATGCAAATGAAAGTAAGTTTGGTTCTCACCCAGAACAACAAATATTTATTTTCTTCTTGGTCCGTGGAAAAAAACAAAAAACACTTCAATATATGCAAATATTTGTCGGAGTTAGCTCCTCCTTAATTCCCCAATTGTCACTAGGGGTCATTCTCTCTATACTATAAATACTGGGCGACTTCTCGCCTCGTTCTCTTTTTCATTTCTTCATTTCAACGACTATAATGTAAGCTCTCTTAGAAGATCCGAGCCTTCCCATTTGTGGGAGACACCATGAACATTGTACACACATACACGTACGTACGAACATTCACCAAAGAACAGACACCAATGTTTACACACACACAAATGTTATTGTCCATTGTAAAATTATTTTGTTTAATACATATATTTGTTTATATATATATATACATATATATATATAAACAAATATATATATATATATATATATATATATATATATATATATATATATATATATATCGGTTTAGTTTGTCTTCTTTACATCTTCAGTTGGACTTAACTCGAGTCCGGCCATTTTCTTGTAGTTGGACCTTTTAATATTCTACCAGGAGTTACACACGTGTTTCTAATACAACAACATGCAAACCCACACGGTCCTCTACATATTGAATTTTTTAAATACTTAATTATTTTTCAAAATTGTTTAAAATACATATGAATTATTCCCTTTTAGTTTTATTTTGACCAATGCTAAGAAAGAATAATTAGCTCCTGATTAAAGTATTTTACAATCTCAATTTTTCGTTAGATCAATAAACATCTTGTAAATATTTGCATGCTCATTTCAGCAAGAAAATCTTAACAAAAATAATCGAGGTTTTAATAAAAAAAGATAATCTTAATTTTGGGTTTGAAATATTCAGTTTTGCCAAAAGAGTTTGTCTACAAGATCTATACGATCCCGAACGATCAAAGTAGATGATTAGGATTGGTTAAAAAACAATTCAGATAGGACAAGCCCACATATATATATATATATGCATCATAGACGATTATGATTAGTTCCAAAAAGTATTTCTGATAAGACACGCCCACAAACAGCAGGGAACGTATGAATGCTAACAATCATGTCTCCCTAAAGCAATCTCATTCTTTTTAATATACAAACATATGTACCTAATGTTATTATTGCAATCTTAAAGGCTTTTTAAAAACCTTTTTGACAATTTGACTGTAAATTCCCTACATGCACTGGGTGGCATGCCACTGGTGTCCCGCTGTCGAGCCGTCAGCGTGTACATCTCAACAATATACCACTGGCGGACCACTAGAGGACCGCTGGCGTTGCTATCGGCGGCCCGCTAGCAGGCCACTAGCGGCTTGCATGTAGGGTTGTGTGCCGCTATTTATTTAGATTATAGAAATCACGAGTTTTGAAAAATGTCACTTTAGATTCGAAGATCACAGGCATTAATAACCGTCTTCTTTTAGACCCAGAGAATCTCGGGGGACAATTCTTGGACCTTTACTACAATGCATTATTAATATTACTTCCCTTTGCACTGCATTCTTTTTCAAAGCTTCTCAATTGCAGTAGCCTTATTGTTAATTTCACCAAAAGGTGATTTCTGTGGCCATAACAGGATATGACAATATCGGATATATCACTGGATCTAACCAACGCCTTTATCCACTGTGCCATGTGTCTTTGACAGGACCCAAAGAGTGTGAGTTCAATACCTGGTTAAGGCGGTGGAGAACTTCGAGAGGTGAATTAACAGTAGATAACTGATAACTGACATCTATTAGACATGGCACGTGGAACTAGAACAGTCTACCCCAGTGAGCGAAATAAAGGGTTCAGTTCGACATTCCAACCACCTGAAGAAGTCCGAAGCGTACAACGGCCGAAACGTTGTAATAAATATGGCAACAAAGATGAGGACAATAGTCCAAATAATGTAAATAGTGTACATAATACCTCATCTTAGAAATATAGACAGATACTGAAAACAAAAAATAATTTTAGTGAATGTAATTCCAGATCCTACTGTACTAGTTAGAACTTTGTCTGAAACAACTCGAAGTGGGTTAGGGTCTGAAGCTCCATGGGGCGTGGCTTCCTGATTGTGATGGCTTGTCTTTGTCTAAATTTTGATCTAAGACTGAAAAATGCACAAAAACGATCAGTACGGTTGCGGCAGTAGAGAAGTCCAGAGCTCTGATGTTTGTCCGGGCTTCCGGATTAGTTTACGTACTCTTGATTTCTGCAGAGAGACACGCCAAGCACTGGTAGCGAGCCGACCCGCTGACGTCTGCTCTCTCTCTCTCTTTCTCTCCCCCCCTCTCTCTCTTTCTCTCTTTTCCCTGATCTCTCGCTTCTTCCAAGAAACATCGCCTACTACATTCTCCCTGCTGAGGAACTGTCGATAAACCAACAC
The DNA here is from genome assembly GCA_964036315.1 of Acanthosepion esculentum. Classification (NCBI taxonomy): domain Eukaryota; kingdom Metazoa; phylum Mollusca; class Cephalopoda; order Sepiida; family Sepiidae; genus Acanthosepion; species Acanthosepion esculentum. The sequence goes on along the minus strand of OZ038481.1, from coordinate 137,488,219 downwards.
AATCTAGACATGACACGCAACACAGCAAAATCTAATGGGTCATCTTATATGGTGATCTTCTATTAGTTTAGGTTTAAGTCTCCTTGATATTTAAATTGATACAGCAGGCTTACTGATATCAAAGTCGAGCAACAGTAATTTAGATAAAAGATGGTGAGTTATTAACTACAATTACAAAACTTCAACTCTATTACATATTGATTTGTTTTGTTTTTTTACTGTTTATCAACCCTTTGTATGTTAAGCCGATATTTATTTTGGATTGAAGAATAATTTCTTCTTCTTTTTTACGGCTTATAAACCCTTTGTAAGTTATTTAAAGCCGACACATATTTTGGAGTGAAGAATAATATAAAAATATTGCGAGTAAATTTGCGTTAAGAATTCCTGTGAGATAATGTTTTTTCCCAGATACAAGTCCTACTATATATGACGGATAGCCGTATTTGAAATAGACGACACATTTTATTTAGATTTCTCATGTACGTATACTGAAAAAGAATAGGGCGACTCTTTCAAATACGAGTATCCACTATATTAACGTTTGAAGTAATAGACTGTCGGATTAAAAAATAAATGCATTAATGTTTTTGTTTGGATAGCAGAAGGGAGAAAAGATAAAGTTCTGCTTTTTCCCCAAACGCATAAGCAACAATAATGAACTCGACTGGAATTCGAACACAGTTTCTCGTGATGACCTGCTGTTGGCCATTACATCACAAGAGCATCGACAAATCTAAAAGAAAACTAAGGAATTTTGTGCCAAATTGTATATATTTGCAATCTTTGATGTTCTTAACAGAATTTAACCATTTCTTCATAAGCCTTGTCCGTTAAAAGAAAAAGAAAATTAAGACGTGTATCATAATTCAAAAATATTTTTCTTCCGAATCATTTTGTTTAAAATTAAAAGGGAAAAAATGGGTATAACAAAAGGTTTTTATTTATTTTTTCTGATTGACAAAATGGAAATGAAAAGAAAAAAACAATAAGACTTCTTGGGATTGTTTCTTAGACGAACACAAATGGAATGGCCGAGAAGCAAATAAAAAGAAAAAGAACGAGACAAAGAGATGAGGTCTTCATAAAAAATTGTGTGCAAATGGAAAAAGAAGAACAAGAAAAATGAAGCAAACTTCTGGCGCAATTCCACACATAAACACGAACAGATTTATTCATAGAATTGTAAAATTATTTCGATGTCATAAAATTTTAGTTTTTCTTGATGGAAACAAAATACCGAAATTACACGAGGAGTTCTGCAAATTTAACGTCGTTTCTATTTCAGAATTGATCTACATATTTATATATTCATCTATCGACTGTTTAAGTATCGATAAATGAATATATATATATATATATATATATATATATATATATATGATAGAAATTGTAAGGAGGATTTGATAATTATAATTAAGTAATTCATTGAGTCCGAAAGAAACCTCAACAGAATGCAGAAAGCACTGGACGGCCGTTTCGTCCTATATTTGGGACTCATCATATGGGAATCATATGTATATCATTGCTTGATCCGGCTTCTAATGCTTCAGTTTGAGCGGCTTGGTGATGGTAGTCGTGGCTCCGGGGGGCACAGTCCTATGGTTACAGAGAACTTCAGTTGAGTTCCACCACGGAATATGTGAGCGAGCGGCGCTATATTGAGTCTGATTTGCTATCTCTTCGTCACCGAGGCCCGTTGGAACAGTTGGTATGGTGTTTGCTTGGTAACCTAACTGTCAGGGTTTCAATTCTCGGTAGTGGACGAAACGGCCGTCCAGTGCTTTCTGGTCTGTTGAGAAATACTCACCTAACATGACTTAGAAGAACAGTGAGACGAGGTAGAATAAAGTTTTAGGCAAGTGTTATAAGCGTTACAATTATAGATTCCTTCAAAGTTGATGATGCCATTAAGATAAACGCGGAAAAGTTTATATGAATTGCACCGATCAGAATTAAGAACATTTACATTAAATAGTTTATTCATGTAAGACAATATTTTTTGACATTCCAAAAACTGGCAATTGGCCACCTTTCCAAGTTGTTAAATCATACATTTTAGATGCATCAAGGGTGGTCTTCAGTGATGCACTGTTCTCATCGCCGATTTCGGGTTTCGCATCATATCGGCTACAACAGCAACCCCGACCTGATTCTAGGTGAATCAGGCCGCCTCCTTGAAAGCGTCGTGCTACGCACCGCGACATTGCAAAAAACAGTAATCACGAAAACTAGCAAGGCCGGCCATCGACCGTTCTTATTGACATATGTCAGTCAGAGTCAGCCAATGAAAACAGGGCTTTTCACACTCCTCTTATATATAATGGTGTCTTATTACTACATCCGTTTTTTTTATTTTTTATTTCCGGAATCCATACCGAGGTGAGCTGGTATCTTTATTGCATTGTTTTTAGTCCGTGTTTTACCTTTTAAATACTAATCCCATATCCATACCAAATCTTTAACTAAACCTACACTCATATCATATCTTCATATAATGAAGAAAAAGTATACATAGGAGTAACTGAAGGACCCTGTGGATGACTATATATCCTTGTGCAAATTAATTGAAACAAAACGAATAATTCCGTTATTTACATTATTCGGATTATTGTCCTAATCTTTGTCGCCATATTTATTACAATGTTTCGGCCGTTGTACGCTCCGGCCTTCTTCAGGTGGTTGGGATGTCGAAATGAACCCTTTATTTCGCTCACTGGGGTAGACTTTTCTAGTTCCACGTGTCATGTTTAATGGATGTCAGTTATCAGTTATCTCCTGTTAATTTCCCTCTGAAAGTTCTCCACTGCCTTAACCGGGTATTGAACTCACACTCTTTGGGTCCTGTCACTGGATCTAACTAACGCCTTTATCCACTGTGCCATGTCTCCCCAAGGAAATTAACAGGAGATAACTCTGGACTCTGCACCATACTACACAAGCAGGAGAATCCAACCATGGCTGCGACCGCATCATCCCTTACATTTGGCTGCCTAACTCCCCAAACTGCGACCCCCGTAATTATTATGTGGGGCACAGTTGAGCGAGAGAGCAACCAAACTCCTTATAACATTAAAGATGAAGTGAAGCAAGGATTATGGCAGCATTCACCAAATTAAACAAGGAGACCATGCAGAAGAGTTGTAGGAGATTCTGAAGTAGTCTGGAGGCTATTGTTGAAGCCAGTGGCGATTTTATTGACTAGATCTACTCTTTAGTATTTCAAGATATATTTGTGTAATTTTGGTAAATATATTTGGTAAAAAGAGAGGTCAATGTTATTTTTATTTTTACGTCATTTAAACGACAATTTATCCATTGCACCCTCTATATATATATATGTATGTATGTATGTATGTATGTATGTATGTATGTGTGTGTGTGTGTGTGTGTGTGTGTGTATGACAAAGTGAGAAAAAGGTTTCGTCTGATGCGTTTCGCCCTTTAGGACTTTATCAAACTAAATTTCTTATGTTGGTGCGACTGCACATGCGCACGAACGAGGGATGCTGGGAATTTATAATTTAAATTTTTCTTTATACATAATTTAGTCGATTTCATTTCCCACCTAATATTGTTCTTGATATATAAAAATTTATATATCGTTATGTTTTATATATATATACATGTGTGTGTGTGTGTGTGTTTGTGTGTGTGGATGTGCGTGTGTATCTGTTTTCTGCTTTGTATCAAAATAATTTATATTTCGTAATCAAACTCGAAAAACTATTCCAAATCGTCTGCATAAAATTCATTTTTCGTCTATCCCTCATTACACATTGGCAAATAACTTGCCTTCCCATGAGGGGCAAATGTCGCACAGATTTGGAGGGAAGGGTAAAAAATAAAAATATCAGTTTCTCGTAGACTTTGCCGCAAATCACATGATTACTAATAATGCTGTCCAAAGAATGAACTTTTTATTGAAATCTGTTTATGTCATTGTGATAAACTATGGCGACTGGCTTCATGATAATTATTTACTTCTCAAATAGGACAAAAGATCGGTTTCGAACGCAGAGTTTATATTTCGAATGTTGATTTTCTAGACAATACTATTTGGAAGATCGACTCAAAACAATCTCACTGTGTCTGACGCTACATTAAATTAATTTTAATAAATATCAGTAACAAAAGTTGTTTCTTTTCCTAGCAAAATATGTTTCGCTATCCTGTTTTTTTTGTTACATTCGGATTTCCACGAAGTCATATTGCTCGAGGTTTCCTTCTGAAGCACTCATAAGATCCCAGTTTTATTTTGCATTCACAAAAATGTGTGGGAATCTATAACAGATTTAAATATATAATAGTTGAGAAACATCAGGTGGTAGCAATGTACTTTGTTGATAAAATGTTTAGCATGATAGAGTCAAAGGTCATTAACTTTTCGAGTTCAACACTTGTGACTAGCGCCGTGAATATGATCTTTGTACCTGAGTTTAATGGTATCCAACTTTGTTCCTCTTATGAGATATTAACAACGTGATTCCCTTTTGATACGTTGCAAAACGTCACGGATCAACGACTTCTGACATCACATTTGATATGCGCTGAGTTAGAGACAATGGAAACGTCATGTTGTATCTTTGAAGCACATGTATCTTTTTTTTTAGTGTAATTTCATATGCAATAAATATGGGTTGCATGTTTCACCTCTGCTGATGTCAGAATAAACTTTGCACTCAATGAAGTCCGTGCAGTGCTGGCTGTTAAATGAACCTTGACCACCAAATACAAATCTGCACTTCACAGTACTTCAATGGCTGACCCCACCTTCTTGACGGATAGACACGTGGTCGATCCAGCTGTGCCTAGAATACGCACGCATGGGAAAAACGATGAGAGGGAAGTCAGTCTTACATCCACGTTTGAAGAGGGCTCCGGGTTACACACAAACCAACCAACCAACGGTGACTGACAATATTCAGCGTGAAATGAATCGTATTGTTACTCATGATAGATTCAGTTTTGTGTTTTCATTTGCAATGTACGAGGCGATAAAGTTATCACAACAAAAACACAATAAAATAATTAGTGACCGAACGAGTTAGTTTCATCAGGTAAGTCATGATTGGATAATAATGTTGTAAATGTATTCAACAAGAACTAAATAAACTGTTAGTCGTTTATGTTGATTGGTTTTAGGGGTTCATTCTTTGCTAGGATTTCGTCAACGTGAAGGCAAGCCACTAAAACTATTAAAGCCTTTCGCCAGAAGACACGGCTGATCAATAAACACCGATATCGAAAGAAATGTTTGACTGAGAACCATGGTGCTTGTCCATATGAAAGAGAAAGAGCTGTTCGAAACAATGATCATTGGTATGTGAGGGTTCAGTTCATATGATTTATTCACAATGGTTAACAATCAAATCACCGTCGTCAGTTCCAACCTTATTTTACAGTGGGGATCTCTCTGTACAAGACCCGAGGTCCACTCGAGGTAGAGGGTTACAGAGTAAGAGGCACAGCTTATTTGTGGCAGATAAAAGTTAAACCTAGACTTGGACAGGTTTAGATTGACTGGGGAAGCAACATTTTGCGAGTCGGTTCCACAAGGCAGTGATACGTGGGAAGAAGATGCCTGAGTGGAACTTTCATCTCACCAGGAGAATACGAAGGAATGAGGTCAGTTCGTAAAGATGTTTGTCTTATGTTGGGTTTTAGTTATGCAGTTGAGGACTGGCAGAACAATGGAATGTAGTTCATTTGAACACTGGCAATAGAGCACTGAGAGGCTTGCGACATCTTGTCGGTGAGAAAAGGGGTTGCAGGGAAGAAAATAATTTGTCACCAACAAGGACGCGGAGAGGTTTTTGACTCTGTCGAGAGTAGAAAGTGAGGACACAACTGCTTCTACCCATACAGAACAGCAGTATTTCCATTTTCGGCCTGATCTGGCTCTTATAAAGGTAAAGGATAGCAGGAGTCAGGTACTTACTGGAGCGGTACAAGGAATCGACCATTTTCCCAGTATATTTAGCGATGGATAGCATATATGAATTCCACTTGAGGTCTGGCCTGAGTCCAAACAGGCGTTGAAAGCACGAGGCCTCCCTGAGATCACATCCCCCTTCATCACGGTCGGTGAACGTTCTGCGTTCGATCGGCGTTTTCGGAAGGTAACTAATTTTGTTTTTGAGGCATTGAATGCGACCAGCCAGTCACCCCCACCACTGAGCTATTAAAGCTAGGTCAGAGGGGATATCAGCTGGCAATCTCTGGTAGTCTCAACAGTTTTGGAGGTGCGCCCATATATACCGTTGTATCATCAGCATAGATATTCACAAACGATCGGAGCATACTTTTAGGCAGAACAGTTGGACCGAAAAACAAACCTTGGGAGAAGCCCGCGTTGATCGCCTGTGACTCAGACAACTGGTCATTAACAATTACCTTCAGGGACATAACTGTTATGAAGGACTTTATAGACTGAGAAGACTCTTCCAGTGATTCCATAGCTAGAGATCTTGAGCAGTAACCCCTTATGCCATACCTTGTCTTTAAAGACCTTTGAAATATCTAATGCTAACATCTTTGAGATGTATTTATTGTCAAGTCCCTCACTAATTTTCGGAGGAATTGCAGTTAAGATATCAGCAGTGGACCGAGCAGATCGAAATCCGTACTGCTTGTCGTTCAAGAGGTTGCTCCTAATAAGGTGATTAACAACTTTCCTATTGCTTATAGTTTCAAAGAGTTTACTCATGACACTGAGGCGACTGGTGGGCTTATACTGTAAGAGGGATGAGTCCTCGTTTGCATTCTTTAAAACAGGGCATACATCTTCCACGGAATTAGGAACGATTTCTCCTTCCAGCAGTAGTTAAATAATTTCGCTAAGGTTGGGGATAATTCTCGGTTAATATTATTAACCACAGGGATTTTTGACCGGTGGTCTTCTTAGAATCAATAATTTTGAAAAGCCTTGAGACTTCCCGGGCTGTAAATATTACTGAGATTGTACTCTGTGTAACGTAGGAAGTAGATGAGATGGCCACACGGCCATTTATAATAGTAGGCACTAATGCTTTGCCTCTATTCAGAATTTGGATAGAGATCTCTCAGAACTCCCGGGAGCCAATTTGTTTTCAACCTTGGCTTGCACTGCTCGAGTATAGCTCTACCACTCCGTCCCTTCAGCCCCTCAATCTCCGGCGTCTTCCTCTTTGGGTTGAGGCGCTCACCGAACTCAGGGGTAGCTGGCCGTACGCTCCCTGAGTACCTGTAGATTATTCCGACCGGTCATCTGGTCAAGTCCCGATCGCTGCCCACGCTGTGTTAATTTTTAGATCCAGTAAGCGGGGTGTAAACAACAACAGTAGAAAAGATTACAGAAAGGATAGAAAAGCAATTAACATAAGAAAAGAGGACTACTCCGCTACCAATTTTCCAACAGAGAGGTGTGTGTGTGTGTGATTGACTCGTTCCAAATCGACTTGGGAGGATATGTGGCTCGTAATTCCAGCCCTATGTGGAAGTGTAGCTTTTCAGTTTGTTGTCGTAAATGACAAACGTTAGTTTCAGCGGCTTTTCAATGCGACTGCTACAACGACGATGATATTTCTTGAAGTCCTTATCTCTGACTCGTCACTGGACCGACTCACTGCGACGACAGTCTCTCTACTCTCTCGACAACAGTCTCTTTCGTCTCTTCAAGAATTCTCTCCCGACTCTGCTTCACCGACTGTCTCTTTCGTCTGGCCTCTTCTGTCTGTCTTTCTCGTCGTCCTTACTCGCCGGCCTTTCTCATCAGCCTTTCCCGTCGGCCTTGTAGCACCGCGACCCGTAACGGTCGCCTGTGGGTGCCCATGCACGTGACGGCATGCTGCGACGACGATGTGCCGACCAATCGCAGTCTCTCCCTCTTCTTCGAGAATTCTCTCCCAACTGCCTTATTAGCAAAATCTCGTGTTATTATAGCAACCGAAGGTTATAAGCCAGGTTGTTCACGCGCTTAACACGAGTGTTGTCATAATCACGAGTATTTGCAAAGTTTTCTGTTGCTTACTCAGATCTATTTCAAATCTCTTAGTGGATAAAATTAAGTCGTTCATTCCAATTGTCTTTTCGATGACCAAATTCAGCGGATGCAACTTATGTTTAGATTAGATTTCGCTAACGGTAAACATACACTAATCTTACCTCCCCGGTCCAATTTACTCCAATATGTTTTTATCAAAAATATTATTTTCGTTTATTTTTTTTTAATGACCCAAATTAAACATCGCCTCCTGCCCTTTGCATTTGTTTATAAACAAGTCTTCGCCAACACGATTTGAAATTCCCTCTTTATCCATTAGCCGTCTTAGGTTTCATATATCATTGTTCTAGATTCTTTCCTATTAATAGCGCTGACACAGTTTGTAACTTCACGGAAGATCGTGTTTTCCATTTTCAATCAATAAACGTTATATTTGCGTGTGGGCATTCATGTGGGGGTGTGCGTCAACCTCTCTCTGTTACATCGCTACATTTTTTTTAAATCTCTTAACAGCGATTGCAGGCATTTCTGAATGCAGCAAGTGTCCTACGAAACCCACACTTCCTGTGATAGTATTGTAATAGTGGTTATGGTGACTTATGGCTGCTGCACATTCCACAGTGAACCACGGCTGGCGGTTCGGTTTTACCTGAATTTCTTTCCAGGTTATAAAACTCTCCATTTCAGTAAGGATCCATTCTGATACAAGGGCAGCAGGTTTTTTTTGGGTGGGGGAGAGTGTGTTTGAAGAAGACTGAAGTGCTTCCGCTATGTAAGATCTGAAGCTGCTCCAGTCTGTTTTCCTGTACCAAAAAATCGTTCTGTGTAACGGTCGATCAAGGGAAGCCTTTTGTTTGGCATCAACTTTGATTAGTGAATGATCTGAAGTACCCGAGAGTGGAGGTGCAAACTTCTGCAAGGCATTTTTTAGGGCAGTGTGTGAGGAAGAGGTCGAGGAGGTTCGCTTGATGTCCTGTCAAACCCGGAACGTGGGAGGGTTCTTCAATAATCTGCTTTAGATCGTAGTCGATGGAAAGAGGTTTCTGCGGTATCTGCCTTCTTCGTCAGTTTTGTTCGAGTGTACTTTAGGGTTAATATTGAAGTTACCACAAATATGAAAACTAACCGAGGACCTCAGTGGCTATTCCATACATGTAGCCTTGTGTCATATCATGATTAATACCAATAGTGACAGTGGAAGAAGAAGAATAGAACTTGGTTCGTATAATGTTGTTGTACGGAGGCTTTCCTTTCTGGTTCTGGGCGAAATCTTTTAGAAACCAATTTTAAATCAAATGACCAACGGAGATTTGGTTACGAGCTTGTTAACAATGTTGGTCAAAGAATTCAGATTAGAAAACAAAAGCACCAAAATGACTGACGATGGACCTAAAAGGATTTAAAGAGTAAAAAGCTAAAATGTAATTTAAGATGAAAATAGAAATTATTAAAAAGTCAATTTATTTTATTTTCAAATCGATGACTAAAATGTTTTAATGTTCGTTGTTAGATCCATTTGCTAAACATTAATTCATTTTCAGAGATTATCTATTTGTCCAGTATAGATGACGCAAATGGCATTAAATCATAATTTCATCTGTAGCAAAAGTCCTTCCAGATTTTCAACGTGTCCAAATGTTGTGAGTCCAACAATTAAAGGTTAAATAGCAGACAAAAATTTCCAGTGCCAAAGTTTCGTCGCTCTTTTGGCAAACATCTGTGCTGCATTTAGAATAAATGATTCGAATTATTTAATGCAAACACAACTGCAACAAGATAAAGTGATCGAAATTTGTTTTTATATTTTTGCACTGAGGAGGTACTGTTTCGGGTTGGATCCGCAGTGCTCATGCAAGGATTACTGTTGGACTTATTTACTCGAAGGTGAAAGGAATCGATGATATTTATTTTGGAGATTCACAGAAATACAAAATAAGACCTGTTTTCTTTTTCGCGAGGATTAATGAGGAGCGAGGGTGCTATTGTCTGCCTGGTGGACCTCTGGTTCCCAGGAGAGAATTATTTTAGGGAGGTTCCTTCTCGCAGGAATCGCCATAATGAAAGTAACTGTAAGATCTGAGAGATTAGCGAAGTTTTACTTTCTCAATTGGTAAATGGAAAATAAGTCTGAATTTGAAAAAAATGGTTATTCACCTTTTTTTTTATTGAGAGAAAAAATGAAAAATGTTATAAAAAAAAAACTGATACAAAATATGAAGACTAAAAATACAGAAAATGTTAGACGTAGACAAACAAAAAAATACTAAAAAGTTAATGACATCGATGCAAAATCCATTAGTCATTAATTAGTATATATTTTTTTTTTAGAAAAAAGAAAAAAAAGAACAGAAAAACCGGGTAAAATGAGTTGAATAAAAACTGCCAAAGCAAAAGGACTTTTCAAAAAGAAATAACAGTAAATTTCCTTCCAAGAAAATATCACTTCCTTTTTTGTTTTTTGTTTTTTGGTTAACCAATGTTCCGATTCAGAATCCAAAGGCGTTTCTATTCAAAATTGAAAAATATCAAGATTTAAATTGTTGTTCGGACAATACACGGAAACATTCTCTCACAGGCAACACAAATATTCATAGCAAAAATAAATGAATTTGTTTTAAATAAATGAAATAAAAATAAAAACAAAGTAACCAAATTTGCTTAATATTTCTTTTTCACAAGAAAATTCAAAAAAGAAATCTAGAATGAAATAAACCTGAGACGCCTAAATATTTTGTAATTATGCGCGGCCAGAACAAACACGGCAGTATTAAGAAATAAAGACCTTAATTGGTCATTCATTTCGACAAAGAAAAAACATTTTTAGAGGGTTAAAAAAGCGAGTTAAAAGCAAAGTATCATAAAAATGTTATCTCTACATCTGGGGGAGAGGCACACATTCTCAAATTGAAGTTCAATAAGTTTCACAATAAATACTTTTTTTTTGCTAATGATGCATTTAAAAGTAAAATAAAGACAATAAAATTCGAAACTTATTTCTTGCTTTTGTAGATTCCAGACATCTCTCTAAAGAAAATGAAAATCGTTTAAAAATTAAAATAATTACCCTACCAATTGAACCAAGAATTGTTCACCCAGATTAATCAACATTCTTCCCGTGTCTCTCAGTTTTAAGTGTCCCATTTAACGTATTACAAAGAGCAAACACAAAAAAATTGGTATTAAATGATTATGTGTAAGAATATCTGCAGAATTTAAGAAAAAGAGAGGCATTCAATTCTCCGACCATTGTCAGTTGACATAACTTGGAATATTTTGCAGCTGAACTGAAATCTGCTAAACAAAAAACATGGACGAAGGTATTTTTAAGTTGTCAAACACAATTCAGTGATTTAATTACAGCGTTGTTACAAATAAATAAAACATCAGTTTCCAACTTTCGTCGTACTGCAAAGACATTCCTGTTTATAGAACTGGAATTTTTTTTTATCAAACAAATGGCTGAACTTTCTCCAAAAGCACTGAAGTAAAAAAGAAAAAAGTACGTAACCCTTCCCTTCACCTGAATAACGGGCGGCGACGCGATGTGGTAAAAAGTTTGCGAGGTGATGAAATCGTTGCGCCTGTATATCTATGCAGGCAGGCCTGATTATAACTGAGTAGTGTTTGTCGGATATGACTGCAGGGAATTTACTACAACATTTCTTATTCTCAATGGGGCTTAAATCTGGTGAGTTCGACGGCAAATGAATATTTGGAAGTCATCCAAGTCTCAATGGAATTATTTTTGTCACCCATACGCAATTAAAGAGTGAATTATCTTGCTGGAACAAACCATCTTTAGCCGAAAACCCGAAAGAAGTGAGAAGGGTCAGCAACAGGAATTGTCATTCCTCTTTCACTATTGGTCACTGTGAAGTCCAAAAGAGTATACACCCGACACCATTACATCTCCACTTCCCCCTTGCAAAGCACCCGGTTGGCATATTGAATCCATAGCCTCATGAAATCTCCTCCATACACAAACCGTCAACAAAAAAAAAAGCTCGACATATGAATTGTCTGATAAGCACTCTGCTCGATCTCCACGCTCCGATTGTTCCCGGCTATCCATTCCACCACCAAGCCGGTTTCTATTGTTAGTCACCAAAGGTCCCATTCTTACATCAAATGTGGACGCCTGCAGTTTTCATGTGCTGCTGTCCAGAATTCACATGTTCCTGGTAAGACCTTTTGCTTCCGTTAATCAACAAAAATGTAGAGCAGAATTGTTATTTCAGAGATAAAAACGCGCCTCATCTTTCTACTGCCACTAATTATTCTATGGTCAAATGGTATTAAATTTTGTGCCCCATGGAGGCCACAGCTGCAATACTTCTCTTCTTATGATGTGATCTGATTGAGTCAATTCCTACAAATGGTAGAGAGAAGAGCATCTAGTTTGTAGTTTTGAAATTTTGGGTTCTTCACACTGTCCCCCACAAGTGGAACACGTTTCATCAATGACTGACAAAGACTAGTAACAATTCTTGATCTGTTCTGGCAATTGGTACATTCCATTCATACTATTTTCTATCATTTCGCAATTCATGTACTCGTTTTTAAAAAATGTCTACAATTCTATTTTTTTTCAATAATCAAATATATTTTCCAACATTTTCAACTTTAAGAACGTCTTTTCAAATTCTATTTCTAAATAAATAAACCTTTGTCCTCAAAAATTTCTTGTGTAAAGTTTTTCATTTTATTATGTCGATTGTCAGAGTAGAAAAGAAACGTAATCATTCCGTAATCATTCAAGTGAAACAGTCAACTCAACCTAATTCCCCTTACTGGGCGAGTCTCACCAAATTTTGAAACTTGGCACCACCAGGAGCTACATTTCAGGAGTTCCATTTGCCAAAGAAATTTAGCTATCTTTCACATTCTTTGTAAATTCCTTGCATAATTTTGTGGCTTTGATAGAGATCAAAGCTTAGCATGTCATGCACATCAAAATACAGTTTGGCTTATTAATATCAAAGATGCCGCATTGTTAGATTAAACCATCTTTGCTTGAGGCTATTAAATATCAGCCATGGAATCATTTTCTGTCTCATGTATGAATTATATACGCTACATTTTAAAAGTTATTTCTGCTTTTACTAGAACTATTATGGTAATCTTTATTTTATACTCCGCTGCAATGAGATCGACTGATTCACTCGACATGTCGGCCGGAGGTATACGCTAAGAAAGCAAAACATAAAACTTTTTAAAAAGTCGTTTTCGTCGCAGGGAATCTTCGCAACACATTTGGTGCACAAAACAAATCCCTGCAATAAAATAGCCAATCACGAACGTTCCTGCCGAAAAAAAAAAAAGATTACCCTGGGCGTTTGGGCACCCACTAGATGTGCTTAAAAGAAAGCCCCACGTAAACAATCGAAACAGTTGCGAACCGAAATCGTTTCACACGTCACAACTGTGACCTCACTTAAGCTTCACTAATTTAACCCTAATCTTTACATGCGGAATACGGCCGAGCGGTCAGTTTCAACACCGCTGGGCTTCCAACGCTAACCACCTTGATTACAAACACCTCAACCTTCACTTATCCACTCCAGGCCTCGTTGATAGCACATCCAACAGGGAGATTTCGCTTGATTAACCTTCACTAACCATTTCCGGTCTCCCTCGTTGCCAACGCCGTATCCCCGGGGGTAACAAATCCAGATCAACCCCCACCACTGTGACATCGATCGACCAAGTCGCCAACCCACTTTACCAGGCAGTTCTGCTTCAATATGTCAGCATCACACGTCTGCCAGCCCATTAAACACCTCACAACTGTTGATTTCAACCATGATGAAAGGCGTACGTCAAACCTCGCCAATGACTAATCCGCTCCAGACCTATCCTCTGACATCAACCAACCCAAGAAATCGGTCAACTCCCAGCCATATCGACAACACCCTTGCGCCTAATCGCTTCCGTTATCAACAGCAACTGAACAATGAACAATTTTCGCCAAATTTTAAACAACTATGTGAATTTTTTACGAATTTTGACGAATACACGTTGTTGAAAATCTTAATCCTTGTTTGTTGCTTTCCTTTGCAACCAAACGCGCTTGTGTTATAGCAAAACTGGTGTCAGGAGCGCGTGTAGCAAGGGAAATGCATATAACATTTATTTTTTTATACAGGTAACATTTGAAAATGTTAAACAAAACTGTGTTTCTTTAAAAAAAATAAATAAAAAAGACACAAGATTGAGTTGTGTCTGTTGAAAGAAAGATCTAAAACTAATTCACAAGAACAGTGTGTCTTAATAACAAAGATGAGAGAGAAAGAGAGCAGTGTCTCACTCAATCGAAAACGCTTCCTCCTTTGAAGGTCAAAAATTTAGGGTAGAAACTGAAAAAAAAAAAAAATAAATAAAAAAAAACAAACTTGCCAAACAGTTGGAAATATAAATTGGTTGCAACTGTAAGAATGTTTGTACCCATAATTAAAAGATCCTTACGCAAATGTTTTTTAATCATTGATGTCAATTATTTAGTCTTTATTGGAAGCAATTATTTAAGAAACCATTTTAAAAGTAACCTGTCCCAGGGTTAATATCACTATGTATTTCTCACTGGAGCCAGTGATCAGGGATCAAGCACAGGTAAAAGCTGGAATTTCAAATACTGATTTTCTAGGCAGGCTCTTTGCACTTTGAAAATTGGTACAACAAATACATTTGTTGATAATTTGGGTGTCATTTGAAAAAAAAAAAAAAAAAAAAAAAAAAAGTAAGGGTAAAGTTTGATGTATGGGGAAGCATTTTTTCTTGTCCACAAGTTAATATATTTTTTCTTTTTACAAGAGGCGAAAATGTTTTACAGGGAAAGAAACTTTACGTTCAGCCGTAATTTTTTTTTTTTAATGTTTTTGTTTCATTACAGTAAATATAGACATTGAGGGAAAAATCAATAAAGGAGGCGCGATATTTTTATTTTAGTTTTTTGCTCGTTTCTCACCCGCCACATAAAAAAGTCTGCTTCAATACGTTAAATAAATAAAAAAAAAAATTTAAAAAATCGCAAGTGTTTTTTAAAAAATCCGATAATCGAAGTAAGGGAGACAACTCTTGCGCATGCTTTCTGCTCATCATGTCTGACAGCATTTTCTGTCAATAAACACAAAATGCTTTGCTAATATAAAAAGATTAAGAATAAAGCAAATTGCAGCAAAATGCCCACTGAACAATACAAGAGAGACAAAAAAAAATATCTAGGCAATTAAATGAAAGTACTTAGGAATTAAACCAGTAAAGAAATTCAGTTTGACTATTTGAAGATACAAAGAAATAAAAGGAGGAGGTTTATAAATTTGGAAGAGCAATTTTTTTCCTGTTTTTGACTTTGAAAGTAGAAAATTAAGTAGGAAAAAATATTTGAGATTCTTTTAAATTTGACCCAAGATTTAGAAATATTTGTTGCACAGACATTATCACAGAGTGAGCGAATCATTTTTTTAAACAAAACAGAATGAGAAAAAAAAATGAATGTTACAATATGAGGTGGCTCAAAAGTAGGTTTAAAAAGTTTTATGCGTTTTACTGAAGAATAAATATGTTAGTACATTTCTCAATGAAGACTTCTATTTCTAGAGATATTTCTAGAGATATTTTGCTACCTTCAAATAGTTCATCAATGTAGAAGGAATTGATTACAATAAAGAGCTTTTGAAAAAAAGTGTTGTCATGGTTGGAGATCAGCTATAAAAATGGTGAACTATGATGAGCAAACAATTTCAAAATTTGTTGTATTATTTTTGGGCCACCATTTTAGATTTATTTGATGAAGCCTGCACATTTCATATACATCTATAAAGATGAAGATATGTGTGCATATAGATGCATACAAATGTAATGAATTTAGGAAATCTTTTTGTTTTTTTTAAGCTTTTCACCCCAAGCAAGGCTGGAAGCCACTAGCACGCAAGGGGTTACAGAAGGTTTGGAGGAAGAGCAGATAGGAGTGGTAAAGGAGAGGATGTGGAGAAGGGAAGTGGATAGATCAAGGCAACTGGAGATGTCGATTGATGTTACACTTAAATAGTTGGAGATTATATTTGTCAGGGAAACAGGAATAAAGAAGGGAGTTCCACAGGCGAGATGTGCGAGACATGAAGCTATTGGAGTAGAAGATACGTCTACATCTAACAGTTTCAATGGTGAAGGGGTGGGAACGGGATGCCAGCCTCGTAGGACGTTTAAATTCATGAGGCCTGGGAACCAGCGAAAGCAGCTCATCGGAGCAATTACCGTGAAAGTATTTGTAAAAAAGACAGAACGAGGCAATGGCGCGTCTGTGAGAGAGCGACTGCAGACGAGATGACAGATCAGAGCCAATTACATTGTATATCCGTATGACTTTTCATGATTAGAATAATTTGAGATATTAGTTAATCAAGCAAGACTGAACAACTGAAACATTTCGGGAAGAAAATGTTTTTTGCTTTGTTACAAATTTCATTGAAACTGATGAGACAAACAAAAATTAAGGAGAAAAAAAAAAAAGAAAAAAAAATGAGTTATCTCCCTTCAATCATTATTTAAAAACCAGCTGTTAAAGTAGAAACTTTATTGTATTTGTTCTATTCCATATTTAATTTTTATTGTTTGGAATTAGATTTTCTAAGCATTTTTGCTTTCTTTCTGCATTCAAAAGTCTCAAGAATTTGGTTAAAGAATTTACAGATATTTTAATTACCATATTTGGAAAAAAAGTAATCATTTAAGAGAAATTATCTTGAAGGATTAGCATCTCACACACATTCGTATCTGTTTCCCAGTCGAGATAAAAAGAAAATCTGTTAGAAAATAAAAACATGGAACAATGGCCATCAGAATTGGCTTTTGACACAAAAAGAAAATTAAACTCTTAAAAAATCAATCAGAACCAGTTTTGAAATCATTGGAAGACATTTTCTGAAACTAGGAAAATGTAAATGTTCAAGAAGTCATAATAATATTTTTCATTAAAAAAATGTTTTATTAATGAAAAAATTGATCATTTTGGGACCCATATTTTTTTTTGTGATATTTTCACTGAAAAGTAAATTGTATGCATGCAGTAAAAGAGTGATTCCATGTTAAAATTCCAGAAACACATAGGTTGACCTAAAAGAAAGAATTGGGCAGGATTTGGCTTTTAGAAGTAGAGAGACTGGCATTGTTCATCCTCCAACAGTCAAACAAAACAGTTATTGAAATTGAGCAAAGATATAAGTTGATGTCAATCAGCTTCATGCAAATGGATTGCCATTTTTTTTTTCAATTTGATGAACCAATGAAACAAAAAAAGATTTCAAAAATAAAATAGTTGTTCCCTGTGTTCATTTTATTTCCAATCACAAACAAAAAAAAAGCAGAATTTGTGTCAAGCACCATCTGACTCCAAAGGAAAGAAAGTAAAAAACAAAAGAATTTTAATCAAACATTTAAAATAAATAAAATCAATCAAAGCAAAATTGACTGATGCTGACCAAGGTTTTATAATTTCTCATTTATACAAAAAAATGTCAACATAGAATTTGGAAGTGTTAAATCAGGTTTGACTCCACAAAATATGGCAACACCATTAAAAAAAAGCGATCCATTGAAGGGAGTTTATTTTATGCTCAAAACATTGACTTATACACACACACACACACACACACACACACAAATGATATATATATATATATATATATATATATATATATATATATATATATATATGTGTGTGTGTGTGTGATAGTTAAATTCACACTGTCTTGGTCCACTGCATAAAATAACATTGACAAACACACTTAAAAAGGCAATTTAGTGACACCAAATTTATCTCACATAGACACACATGGTTTTATTGTGGAAACAAGCCTGATGTTGTCGTATGTTTTTAGCTTGAAAGTGGGCCATGATAGTTTAGGATTGTCATCACATTTTACACCCACATTCATAAGTGATCATTTTAAAATTATACAGATTTAATTTTATTTAACTTTTACTTAATACTTTTAAATCGGATAAAAATCGTTAATTGTATTTTGAATTTGATTAAATGTATGATTCTTTAATTTCAAGTTTTATTTTTAAAAGATACCGTCTGTGGAAAATGACATGAACCCCCCACCCCACCTCCCGCCCATTGAGTGGGCTTCAATACAGGAACAAATCATGAAAACATGGATTCTTCATTTTTGGTAAATCACTTTTGCTCTTGTATAAACTGAGATGTGTTTTAGATTTTATCTGAAAAGAATAATGATTTCCAGCTTTTGTAGTGCCAATGGCTTTTGATATAATGCAGATAACATTTCCTTGACTTATAAACAGATGTTGAGTATATTTTTTATTAAAAATTAACATGCTAAGAAATCTAAATTTTATAAGTGACAAATTAAATTATCTTTTGATAAAAGTGTGTGGAATTTTTGTTGGTCATACGACAAAAAGTTTTGTTTCTTTTTTATATAAATACAAAGTGATACGGAAAGTATAAAGAAATATAGTCTGTGATCTTGAAATCTAATGTCATTCCAAGAATTTCTCAAATTAATTATTTTTCTTTCTACCATAACGTTTTGGTCAACCATTTTTCAGACTTAAGTTTCATAAGCATAACTTAAAATAAAACCTTTTAATTCATTGCAGATGGAGATTGAATACATGAGGAAGAGTTTTAGTTTTAAACATTGTGGTACCAACAAAAGGCAAAAAGAATGAGATCTCTAATTGAAACAATTCTTGAAATGAAGAATATATAACAATGAGTAACAATTTGCTTAAATGTAAAGTGTTATCTTGGAAATCAATATATCGTATTAAGATATTGTAATATCTTGTATGAAGAAAGATAAGAAAAACTAAAAGTTTGGTGGAAAACAAGAATAGAAGGCAGCAAATAGTGACCACATTATTATTATTCATGTTATTTATAAAACGGACTGTAAATTGGTATTTTAAATTTTAAAAAGGTTCTATTTCTATAAAACTGTTTTTAAATAAAACCTTTAGTGTTTTATGTTTAATTTTATTTAAAGTCAATATTGGTATTAAAATGTTTGTTTAATTGTTATAAACACTTATCTTAAGGTCTGAACAGGATGGCATCTCAAAGTTTGCTTTTTTTTTTACAATTTGAACAGACATTATTTATCACAAAAAAGGTTTTCATGATTTTGTTAAACAGCTTCTAATTCTGATCCAATGGATGTCTAAGTGATTCTTTTACAGAATGACAATAAAAAATATTCTGGAGATATTTGAACCATGTACCTTATGATCAGTCTGCCAATATTAAACCACTGAACTATTCCCACAATCTGTACATTAAGTAAACAAACAATCTTGGCTTCAAACTGAATACAATTCAAGGTTATGAAACATTAACTGTTATTCTGTTTGAAATGTAAATATAATTAAATCATCATTATGTTTTTACTAAAATTTCTTCAGTTGTCAAAGATTAATAATTGTTGGTTGACAATTAAAATTAATGGTTGGTTGACAATTAAAATTAATGATTGGTTGACAATTAAAAAAAAAAATGTTGATAAGATTATGTTAGCTATCCTAAATGAAACAAGTCAGAATCATAAAATGACCATCTTTCTTGATAAATCTATTTCTTATTTGATAATGGCAATTGATTAGTAATTAACAAAAAATCTTTTAAAAATAATTCCAAGGAAGCATCTCTACAATTATTTGTGCCACGTAACTATGAACATGAGTAGATGGAAATTGCAAAAATACTTTACAACTAAAAGAAAAAAATCATCTTCTTGTTATTTCATTAAAGAAAATTGAAGCCGATTTTAAAAGCATTAATCACAAATTAAAATTCAATATAAAGAATCTCTTTACAGGATTCCAGAAACCTAAGCATAAGTTAGATAACCATTTACAGCAGAGTCAATTGCTACAATAACTTTGAAAAATATTAATACTAAATATTAAACTTGATCTCACCCAAGCGAGATAAAATTAATAATGTTTTATAAAAAGAAATCCAAATGAATGAAATTTTCAAAATTAAAGTGAATCACATTGTAAGTTAAATTCCAACATAAAAAAAGAAAGGTGTTTTTTTTTTATATTAATTATTTAAAGCTGAGAAATATTTAGGTCTTGTTTTCTAATTTGATGTGAGACAGGAAGTTAAAGAAATTAGTCTTATAATCTGTAATCAAATCATTGAAACAGGGAGAACAAGAATTGAAATATTAGTTTAAAATGCAGATAAAATGAAGCATAATAATAAGTTATATTCATAATAATTATTGATTTTCTACTTTAAAATTTCCAAATTCTATAAAAATGTTTTAAAAATAAAATCATTAATTTCTGTTTGAATTGCTGTTATTATACATTACTCTCTTCTGACATGTCTTCATCTAGTTTGTTACAGTGAAAATGTTCTCTGCTGTTGTACCCATCAGCCTGCTTCAGAACTCTGATCCCCTAACATGGATGGTGGAATAAATACATATTCTACCTTGGTGTATTAAATGGAGGGTTAAATTCTTAAAAGGTTGCTAAAACTTGAAAATGGCAGATATTATATTGATTAATGTGGGCACCATTAATGTGTCATCGAATCTTTTATTCCTAAGTACTTTAGAATTAATTTGTGTAATGAAAAGGCTAATTATGCTATGGAAATAAACAATTCTAAATTATCTTTGCTTCAATAAAAAACTCATAAAAAGAAATATCTTAAAAAAGCTGTTATAATTTTAAATTATATTTCAGGTCAATTTATTTGTCTTTCTAAATTATTCAATTTTAGAACAATGTCTTCAGAAGATTTTATAGCTGCAGTTCATTGAACAAATACTTTCAACTAATTGTTAAAATATAAAGGATTATCTTCTTGGTTCTTATAAAGTCTGATAAGGAGAGTCGAAATCTTTTTATTTTCAAGCAGGTAAAGTAATTAAACAAGAGTTGTTTGCTCAAATAATCACTAACACCTTGTCAACTAGTGTAGCATACCTGTAGATGAGACAATTTTAGCAATATATATATATATAATCTGCATTGGCAAAAAGGCATTTCTATTTCAAAGACAGTGTGAACATAAGTATCTTCTATGTTCATCTGCCTCTTTTGGTCAAGGTTATGTCACTAGTTTTTAGTGCAGTTCAGGCAACTTAGTTCAATGAAAAATGACTGAAAATTCATCCCTAGTTTG
The DNA here is from genome assembly GCA_964036315.1 of Acanthosepion esculentum. Taxonomy (NCBI): domain Eukaryota; kingdom Metazoa; phylum Mollusca; class Cephalopoda; order Sepiida; family Sepiidae; genus Acanthosepion; species Acanthosepion esculentum. The sequence goes on along the minus strand of OZ038481.1, from coordinate 137,467,064 downwards.
AAGAGAGTAACATTCATCTTAGAGAAAAATAGGAACTTGAATTTGACTGTCTACCAGGGTTTTGTTGTTTTTGCTTTAAAAGCCGGACATGAAAAAAGAAAAAATTCATTCACTCTGCCTACAACGAATTCTTATAATTTGGGCATGTTTTTAAAAAAATTGAACTGATTTTGTCATAACAAGATTTATCAAATTCTAACACAAAGTCAAACTCATAACTGATGTGATCTAAAGTTGAAATTTCCATAAATTCAGAGATAGGAAATTTAGTGACAAAGTGCAAATATTTTTTCTTTTTTTTTTTTTTAGGGGGTGGTTCTCACAACTTCTTCATTAAATAAAATAAAAAATCAATGAAATATTAACTGTGAACTTAAAAATATATTTTTAATCAACGTAAAGAAATCTATTTAAAAACAGATTTTCTTTATAAACGTTAGACGTGAGGAAGACAATGTTTAGTAAGTTAAGCTTACTTATCAATTTCATAATGGATTGAGCTTTATTCTCATGAGTGCTCTGCAATTATAGCCTTGTGTCAGATTATGCTATGAAATTAACTCTGCAGGCCAGAAACATTTTTTTCATTAGAATAAGTATTTTTTCAATCGGAAATGGAAAAGAAAATTACGTTAGAACTGCGAGTAAAATTGTTTGACAACTTAAAGACTTCTTTGAATATTCATTAATATTCTAGGACATAATTCTCTATTAAGGTTTGCATTTTAAGTTTAGACATTGTGATTTATCATTTGAATATAAAATAATGGTTATCATTATCACTAAAGTGAAATTGATCCTCACTGAGTCAATAACAATAAAAATAGAATCTTACCTTAAAACTCGACAATATGTTCAGTGTATAAACATGAAAAAAAAGTCTATTCTTTAACATTTATTTTTGTTAAACTTCAACTGGATTTTCAGTTGAAGCCATTCAGAATCTTGTTTCACCAAAGATTTTCTGACTGTTTGGAGTAAGAGAAACCTTGGAATGAGTTTGGCAGTATGAGGATGATGATTTTAATTGACCACAAGTTTATTTTAAATTCTGAATAACAAAAAGAGCCAAAAGGGAGATTATTTCTTTCAGCTTCTGGTAAGGAATCAAACCATACAATCAACTGGTAGTCTGTTGCTTAAACAAATCAATTCTCTGACATATATTTCAAAAGCATCATATTTGCATTAATTTTTAGTTGTGCACTTTTCATTTGCTGATTTCAAATGAAAACAGCAGAGAAAATTCAGCCTTGTAAGATGTTTTAGCTGATGTGGAATTCTTTTTCAAAATAAAATAAAATCTTAGCATGTTACTAAATAAGAAGTAAGAATTTTAACAAATCAGATTTGGACAAACTAACTACAACACTGTTTCCTATATTTAAAAAAGATCTTCATTTTTTTTTCTTCTCATGATAAAGAAGAATTCCTCAATTTTATAATTTGCTGAAATTTTATAGACTATAATAATATTGAATTTTTTATAACAATCAGGTTTTTTTTATATCGTGCCGAGACACAAGAAACTTACTGTTTCCAATAAATATATTCCATTGAGAATATTTTAAGAAAATTATTTAACAGAAGAAAATAAAAATTTAAAAACTTTTTTTTCTTGTAGAAATTGAAGAACCAATTAAAAGCTGTAATAAATTCTGCTAATTAAGTATTATTTTTTTACATTTCAGGATTGGTTTTTATTTTAAGCACCAAACATTTTCACTTTATTTAAACATTAGAGAAAAAGAACGTTTTTTTTTTCAAAATTTTTTCTCAAAAATTCATGGACTGTATTAAGAATAAAGTTTTAATGTAAGAAATGGTGGCATCAAAAAAGTAAATATTATAGAAAAAAAAAAAAAATTAAATTACCATTATATGAAATTTTTGTTATCTATATAATAAATGCCAATGTCAGTGTGTCACACATTTTCAATTAAAGGGACACAACTCTCAGTAGCATATCTCCTTCATTGAACTTTTATAATGTAAGCTTAAATATTAAAGCAATACTTAAACACAGCAATCAGTTTTGAGCTCATCTGTAGTTTGTTGTTGCTTATTGCATTTACTCCTCCCTACCTATTGTGAAGGTCCAATCAAAAGTTCTCTGCTGGAGCTACCTTAGATGCCACCTAATAGGGCAGCTTTTAAGCTAATAATTCCAAATAAAGAGTTAAAGGTCAGATAAATTCAATTTATTTAGTCAATAAAAGAAAAAGTTATGTCTGCTTTCCAAATTTTATATTGATAGTCGTTAAATAAAAGTTCTTCATTGTTGTTTGAAGTCATGACTTAACGGTCATTTCCATTCTGCTATAATCCAAGATTCAAACAGAAAAATTCCTTTAAAAAAACAAAAAATATTGTTCATATTTACATGGCTTTAAAAGTTTTTGAATTTAGCTCCTGATTTTTATTTAGGGGTGAGTGGGCTGATAGTTTTTTATTTGGAGGTGGGGACTGATAATTTTTTATTTGGGGTGGGGGCTGATGATTTTTTTTTTATTTGGGGGTGAGAGGGTTGATGGGTTTTTATTTGGGGATCCTGCTAATGGTTTTCTTTATTGTAGAAACAGGGGAAGAAAATAACAAAAACAAAAAATAATTAAACCGTAAAAAGATGTGAAACTTTCATACATTGCAGAATTTTTGCTCACTGGTAACTGCGGAAAAGAAAAAAAAACAATTCTGAGATGATTATTATTATCTCTACTTTATTTACTGTTCACTCTTTTCCTCTGGCTTATGTTACTTTTTGATTATTGCAATTTTAATTTAGTAGATTTTTTTCTTTTCTTTAACAGATTTTATGCATCTAATAGCATGACATGACTAGATGTTATCATTTTATATCAATAAGATTGGACTCTAGCCTTTGATGGTACCCTTTTGATTGAAAGTATTGACAAAATGTTCCTGATTTTATAAATTGCCATATACACGGTGTCCATAAAGTTCATGTGCACTTTAAAAAAATTATAACTTTATTTGTATTTGCGATAGAAATAATCTGTAAAAAATGTTATAAAGTTTAATGCACCTAGTTTTAAGTATAGCTAAAATAACTAATGTGATTTCAGGCATTACTGTAAATCAGTTGGCAAATGTTTTCCGTGGACTGCAAAATCGTATTACCCTTTGTATTGCTAATGATGGAGGACATGTGGAAACTTAAATAAAATTTCAATAAGACCTTAAAAAATATAGATTTACTTCTTTCTAATCCTTTTTACAAATTATTTCTATCGCAAATACAAATAAAGTTATAAATTTTTTAAAAGTGCACACGAACTTTATGGACACCCTGTATTATATGCTTTACCCATTGAAAGGATTTCTGCAGATTAATAATTAATTTATTGATGAATTCTAATACCAAACCATATAATAATAATAATCAAGGTGTATTTATTTATATATTCCGTCCCAGCTGCAGTAGAAAGGGAGGTAAATCAACTTGTTAGATTATCTATGATTACTTCCCTTATTCAATAATCTATACAAATAAAATATTTATGCATTTAGGCAAAATGAGTTCCTGAGCAAAGTGAACCATTTAATTAACCAGTTCATTTACTTCTACATTTCTTAGATTGCAGTCATAGTTGATCAAGCCTTTTTTATATGAGGCACTCGAATGTCTTTGTCTATTAATTGATCATCTTGCTTCAACTTGGTTTTGAAATAGGCTTTGTCGTTACTGTCTTTCTTGTTCTTTTGCTAATCTTTTTCTTCTGAGGGAGGATATTTCCAGTACACTGTTATATTAAACACAAATTTTTTAACATGAAAAGATATTGAGCAAAAAGCAATTTATATAATACCAGGAGTATTCAATGAATCCTAGATAACATTAACTGCATAAAAAGGATAAAAGGGAAATGGATTAATTAAACAGTTTATTGACGTCTATTTTAGTTGCGAATTCTTTAACTGTTTTATTAAATCTCAATATATTATTTCATTGCATCTCACTATTAAAATTTTCTAATTGCTGTCATTTTTGACAACTTTGTATACTAGTGTGTGTGTGTGTGTGTGTGTATATATATATATATATATATATATATATATATATATGATAGATAGATATACACTGTGAAGATATGTGTTTCAAGAAAAATCTGAACAAGCAAATGTGTTTTAAGGGCGAAACAGAAACTTGCTTGATTGTGAAGATCTTCATGGCTGAGTGGTTAAAACATGCCTGATTAGACAGTGGCTCCTCCTGGAAAAGGCGACACAGGTTCAAATACTGCCGGAGGGCACATTCTCTTTATTAAGTTTTCTCAAATATACAGGCTGGTAGACAAAATACTATTTAAAATAAACAGAGCATCTACTCAAATATGGGTATCCACTAAAAATAATATATATATATATATATATATATATATATATATATATATATATATATATATATTGGGAAAAATGTATGACAAAGTGTAGAAAGTTTTCTTGTGATGCATTTTGTCCTTTAGGACATCATCGGACTAAATTTGTTATGTTGTTGCAACGACACATGTGCACAAACCAAGAATGCTGGGAATTTAAAATCTTTTTTTTTTTTATTTAGCCGATTTCATTTAGAAATAAAAATAAAAATAATCTAAATGAAATTGGCTAGATGAAAAAAAAGATTTCAAATTTTCCAGCATCCTTGGTTCTTGTACATGTGCAGTTGCAACAACATAACAAATTTAGTCCGATAAAGTGCAAAAGGACAAAACAGATCCCAAGAAAACTTTTTCCAATTTGTCACACATTTCCCCAATATTGTTCTTTATATATATATATATATATACATACACATACATATACATATATATGTATGTGTATATATATATATATATATATATATATATATATATATATATAAGCAACAAGGAACAAATGCTGGTTACAATTTTACATTAAAAAAATGTAGAAGATAGAAAACGATTCAGCTTTAAAAATTTTGAATCCAATAGATTGGGATTGAGAAACTAACTGAACTCATTCTGCTTTTCATTTTATTTTTGCTATTGTTTTTAAATATCTTATTTTATATTTTGTCTTTTGATTACCCACTTCTATAGATTTGACTATCGTAGCATCCATCAAATGTCATGTTTGCATTTTTCAGATGGGTGGACATAAACAGCTAAAATTAATTTGAATCTGGTTTTGCAATCAGCATTAAAAGTCTGGAAGCGAAATGAAGGCTGAAGAAAGAACGCCAAAGAATGTATCAATCAAAACATTTTCTTAATAAAAACAAAGATGAAGACAACAGTCTAAGAAATAAGAAGAAATGTTTGCAAATGGAAAATAGGTATGAACTGATTTATTTGTATGAACGTATGGTTTGATGTAAGTAAAATGACTTTTTACAGATATCAGCCAATGAGTATGAAGAAATGAGAAATGAAGACAGAAGCAGCAATTTATCCAAATATTTACAGACTTTTGTGTAGAATATAAGTTTTTATTTTCATTGATTGGTACCGGTTTTTGTTTGGATGAGGGTGGGAAGTGCTGAAAAGTTCTCAGCCTGACCGAGATTTAAAAAAAATAAGAAAAACAAATTCTGATGTTTGGTCATTTGGTCAGATTTTGGGAAGAAGTGGATTGAGCTGAGAACTTTTCAGCACCCCCACCTAGTATGAATCTATTTTGAAAGCAACACCTACCTTAATCCAAATCAGTTTCTCTCTTCAGGCAAAAGTAATCCATTATTCTTACAAACTGGTCGTACTTTTATACATTCATTTATTTTTAAAGAATTAATAAATTAATTTTAATCCAACAATTTTTTTTTTACTTCAAACGTTATTATGGCAGACACTCCACATTTTCAAAGATGCTACGTGTTTATTTATTAAACAGGTGAATATTATGTCTATTTGTATATTCAAGAAATCTTAGTAAAGAAAATGTTTACTCAGGCAGGGATTGAACTGCTACATTGATTTTCGTTATTAAAATTTCTTGAGTACACAGACTGACCGACATACTACACACCATTTAAATAAAAATGGTTGTCCAGTTTGAAATACAAAATGTCTACCAGAATAATGTTTGAAGTAATAAAAAGTATTCATTTATATAACAACTTTTAAAATAAATTTGGTTTTACCTGCCATTGATGGTAATGAAACTTATCTCACAAGCCATTGTTAGTCTGACCTTCATAGGATATTGCCCGATTGTAGCTGGCCTTGTGCCAGACAAAGCCACCTTCACAATTATCAGAAGATTGAAGATTATGCTATGGTGTAGAGATTAGCAAGTTAGTTTCACAAACAATTACGACTGTATGAATTCAGCTCTCACTCTACCATTGTGGCCTTGTGTCAGACTAAGCCAATACCTATACAGTATGTAAGTTTGATTGCATAAAAGCATGAATAGCTTTAATGTTTAGTGGTGTGTATGTATCTAGCCACATAACTGATTTTGTATATTATTATACATGTCTAAGTGTTTGCTATTTTATGCTTTAAGAGATATTTTTGAACATATACTAAATGGAGACTCTGAATATTTAGGGAAATAATTTTTGTGTTGAGTGAAAGAAAAGTTTTTCTTCAGCTGGTAATTAGGATGGAACCTTAATTTTTGAAAATTTATTTTCAGCACCATTGTTTCCCAATGAACCCTTACCCCCATCGATTGAACGGAATTGTTTTCCATGTGCATCTGTGCGTACTCATTAATGTTGGTATTTATAAGAAATGAATTTGATGTCAGAGCAACAAGAGGAAAAACAAGCAAGCCAGAGAAAAAAAAAACATTGAAAGAAAAACAAACAGTAAAATAAAGAAAATTCATAAAAATAAAATAACTTAAAAAGAAAAAAAAAATCTTTACAATCTGATGATCTGCAGTAAAAATGGGGAAACTTATTGATTTTTTTTGTTATTTTTTTCTCAGTTGATTTGGGGGTGGGTATTTTATGATTGGTTAAAGAAAAACATAAATGGGCGGATTAAGCATTAATGACAAAAGATGAGCAAAGCATCCAACATCTCCAAGTTTTCAAGAATTCTAGGTAAGTCAATTCTTTTTTTTTTTTTTTCTTTAAAAATATCGCACAGCACATTGTCATTAATACAGAAAATGGACACCGCATCAATGTTCCTTTCACTCACTGTTTTATAAAGAATTCATACATGCATATAGAGACAAGAAGTCATATGCATACAGTATATATCTACACAAGATATTTGCATGAACACACACACTTTTTATACACTGAATGTGTATAACGATAACACACCAGTTTTCCATACATCGTATGTGTTTGTGTGTATTCTTCCACACACTCTGATGTATAGTATGCATGGATGAATTAACAGTATCTGAACTGGTGGCCTGTATCAGTTGCAACAGTCAGATATAGACATACACTCCCAGACATTCCCACATACACACAAACCTAAGCATGTATAACACAAACACACATTTTTATGTTTTTTATCATTTCTTGTTTTTGTCTTGTCATAAAAGTTTTTCTGGCCCAGTAATCAGAAGGTGAAAAGAGAGCAAAAGATGTGCTGCTGTGTGTTGAGTTCAAACATTAAAATTAAAAACAAACTGTTAATTACTTACGGTATTCATATATTCGGGATGGAAATTTTCAATGTTTTGCTTTTGAATTTGTTTTTCAGGTTCTTTTTATTATTTTTAGCTTCCCTTTTTTTCTTATTTTACATTAAATTTAAAAGAATTTTTTTTTCTCTCCCATTTTTTCTTTTTATAAAACAAAGTTTTCTTTTAATTAAATTTTTTATCATTTCATGTGTGTGTATGTCTGTATAATGTTTCTCATAAGTGTTTATATTCAATAAAAGTTACAAAGGGTATTTTTCAAAAATCTTTTTTCAATTGTCATTTACAAACTAAAAAAAAAAAGAAACAAACAGGAAAAAGTATTTTTTTTTTTAAAAATGCAGCCATACTTATGGTGTAAAATCAAACATTTTAAACAGATTATGTTAGTATATAAGATAGACATGCTATTTTTTCTGTAGAGAAAACTTAACTGTTTATGATTGAAGAAGAAAGAAAGAAAAAGTGAGGTGGTGTGAGAGAGAGGGAGAGAAAGAGTGATAGAGAGAGAAAGACATTGAGTTGTGGAGAGTAGAGAAGAATGTGAAAGCATTTTCCGTTTTTTGACAATGAAATTTTTCTGCTTTTGACAATCACACATGCAAAGTTTCTTTTTCCTTAATTTTTTTTTTCATTTGGAACTCAGGAGGATAATTTTAACCACCACCGCCACAATAAATTTGAATTATTTCTGTGGGGGTCATTCTATTGGATTTTTTTTTGTGTTTGTTTTAGTTTTTTTTTTTTTTTTAATTGGAATAGTAGAATATTCTTCAAATATCAGGGCACTTTTGGTGTATAAAAACCTAAAAAAATTCTGCTTCAATTCCTTTGTATACTTTTCTTTTTTTTTTCTTATCTACAACAACAACAGTGACAACAAGCGGGTCTTTCAAATACTGTTTTACTATTTTTCTATAATATGATCGTGGCCTTTAGTATATTTTCCAATAGAAATTTCTATCAACTTTTTCTCTTCAGTATTTACTTCCATATGCTTTTATTTGAAATTCCTGCAATTCATGCGTTAATATTGCCCCCGATAGACTTAAAGTTCCCGATGAGTCACGATATTCATGATTTTTAGCCCAATGTGCTAAGGGGACATAACTCGGTTTTAAAACATGGCTTCTCTTAAGATGAATTGGATGCAAATACAAATCTATTAACATGCTAGATTTAATGACACAATTAGTTATGTATAAATACCTAAAAGTATTTTTGCAAACAGGAATAATTGTGTTTGAATTCATTTTGTTTCTATTTTCTCTTCTAAATGGTAAATATATCGTTTATCAATGTACACACCATCTTGAAACTAATTTGTAGCAGATATGGATGGAATACATGTCGATATCCTGCACATCCAAAGAAAAAAAAAGTCAACAATTTATAACGCGGGTAAAAGAACTTTGGAACAACGAAATTATGAAAATAAATTGTGTTACATATAAAACATTTTCTGAAGAAAGCCACTTTACATCAAGATGATTCTTGAGAGTGGTAATTAACCTAGATTTTATTTTAAAACTAACCCCTGCCAATTCTAAATCATAATAGTATCACAATTAATACTACTGACAAATGTTATTGAAATAATTGTACAAATTATATATCAAATACTATTACAACTAAAAACAGTGATAATAAAATGTACATTTATGATTAATTTTTTATTTAAAAATAAGTTAGACTTCAAAAATGTTTTAATGTTTTTATATATATATATATATATATATATATATATATATATATATATATACACATAGAGACACACACACACACATATATATATATATATATATATATATATATATATATATATATATATATATGTACACTGATGTGTATGCAAACTGGATTGATCCAAAGGTAATGACTCCTGTTTTTAGTTTTATTCAAGTTTTGTGGGTGAAGTTTTAATTCCTCCAAACTTATAATGGTAAAAGGGATAGATTGTGTTGATTGCACATAAACCCAGGGGTTGGAAAGTAAAACCATAATACAGTATTCTTTCCAATGAAGAACCTTTTTCTCTAAGACTATCAAAGTTTGAATCAATTCAAGAATTTATGGGAGAGTATAAACAAATTTTCAAAAACCTAAAAACCTGATAGTTTCACAGAAATTCTTTTTATGTTCACATGAAATCTGAGTTTGTTTTTTTCATAAAATTTTGTACAGGGAAAGTGGACTGACCTAATTTTTAAGAAGCCATGTTATTAAAAATGTGTCTAAGTTATCTACTTGTTGAGATCAATTTATCGAAAAGAAGAAAGAGAAATCAATGTGAGAGAACGTTTCTGTTGTTGCTTTAATCTCAGTGACACATTTAAATCCTGTTTCTATGAAAAAATTAAGGAAGCAGTTTGAAATTATGTTCACCCTTGAAAGTGTGTTTCTCTGTAAAATGGAATTAAGTTTCAAACTAAATTACACTAAACAGATAAATTCAGCACAAATGAATCTCATGTCAAAAAAAAAGTGAGACTTGAGAAATACAAGCTTAAACCTTATTTATATTAACTGATAAGTATGTGTGTGTGTGTGTGTGTATATATATATATATATATATATATATATATATATATATATATATATATATTACCAGCTTGTAGGGATAATTCAAAGAAAGATATTAATCCAGAGAAAGATCAATGTAAACTACAGAGCATTATAATAATAAATAAAGAAAACCTTAAAGATCCATTTTGGTTACAATTTATTTCATAAATATTTCTACATCCATCTCTTCAGACCAAGATTTTTTGATCTGAATATAGAAATCAGACTTTTGGTCTGAAGAGATGAATATAGAAATATTCATGAAATAAATTATAACTGAAATGGATCTTTAAGGTTTTCTTCTTGATTTATTATTATAATGCACTGTAGTTTACATTATATATATATATATATATATATATATATATATATATATATATAATACTTCAGTTTATTTAGACAGCAATTGTTCTCTTGAACTTGTATTGCTAAAAACAACAGACTTTTTATGTCTATTAAATTTAATATTCATTTTTTCTAATGTATGAATATCTGTTCACAAACATAGTTTTTGTGTGGATAGTTTGGTAAAGTTTCATGTTGTGAAGTCCCAAGGTTTCAACACTTATGAGTCATCATCAGTAGGGGGGTGTGGAGTGAGAAAAGAAAGTGCATGTGGTTTTAAGAAGTAGACTACCATTAATTTTCATGTTTTAGAAAAATATAATTTTTTTTGGTGGAAAACTAAACATATCTAAATGCAACATGTTATGTAACAACAACAACATGTTATGTGACAACAACAACAAATGTGTAAGAATTCTTTTTTGTACTTTCAACATTCATACACTTTTTGCTGTCACATGACATTTGCTATGTTTAGTGATATGTTGTTTTTAAAAAAATATGATATAAAAAAAAAGAAAAAAGGAATGCTGTAATCTACATCTTAAAATAATTTTCTTTTCTCAAACCTGATGATGACACTTGCGAGTTGAAAGCTCAAGGCACACAACTTGGATTTCATCCAATATAGCCACACGACAACAATGACCACATTTGCAAATGGATATTTGTACATTAGATAAAAAGAATAATAAATCTAACAAATATAAAATACTTATTGTTTATATAAACACACATACAAACACACACACACACACATATATATAACATAAATCTAAATTGAAACCAAATCAGAATTCCTTGAGTTAAAAATAAACCAGGACCAAAATCCTCATTTCACTTCTATTCCTTGTTTGACAAAATTTGTATCAATCTTTGAAATTGAAAGAAACACTCTCACCAATATATTATTATATAAACATAATTAATAATTCTTCCAGGATTTGATGTCCTATCTATTTTATCTTCTGCCAAGAGATTTACCATAAAACTTAAATTATGTTTTTTTTAATCATAAATAAACGATCAGATAAGAAAAACCTCAAAGTTTTAAAAAGAAAATGCAATTGTATTGAAAATTTGAGTGAAAATATAATTTGTTTTGCTGCTATAGAAATAATCTGAAGTCTTTTGAAACACAAATAGAATGAAAGGACTAAAAGCCGTGAAGACATTTTTATCACAAAATGACAAGAGATGACAATTGCGTAAAACTACCTGCCTTTTGAATCACATCCCTGCCTGTTAATGGAAGTTGAAAATAGTAATGAACAACAGCTACATGAACAGAGGTCATGACAGATCATGACTTAATGAGAAACACACACACACACACACACACACACACACACACACACACACACACACACAATTATGGCTAATAAAATCTGGAAAGATTAGATTAGATGATTTTTCAATTGGAAAAGGTGGCAAAATAAGGAAACATACCTCCAGGTGAAAAAAAAAATTGTTTATGATGCAGGGTATATTCTCTGTTGAGGCAGGTGAAAAACAATTATTATTTCTTCACTTAGAATGCAAGACAAAATTCAATGTACTACAGTATTACTTCAATGAAATTACCCCTTTCTCAAAGGACTTTACCCCTTTCTCAAATGACATTTCTCAAAACATTACATTCATTTACAGAAGTGTAGCAGATTTCTGTTACTTAACTTTACAAGGTAACAAAAACTTTTAAAAATGGAAGAAAACAATAAAAGCCTTCTATAAATTTGTATCTGTTCAAACAAAATGAAAATACTGAAGAAAAAGAAACAAATAGTTAAAAAAAAAATAAAGATTCTCCAACAAAGAAATCTGGTGATCAATGAGAAAAGTTAAATGATGTCCAGAAAAGATTAAAAAATATTTAAGGATATCCAACAATTCCCAAGAAAATGAAACAGTTCATTCAAGAAAAGTAGCATTTTTTGACCATGTCAACAATACATGATCATCTTGACAGAAGTGGATTTAGATTCAAGAAGATTACTTTTTAACAACATGAATGAAACAAACAAAGAAACTTCACCAATAATTCACAATTTGGCTTTAAAATGCCCCATGGTGAATATCCAAAGAGTGTATATCAATTAAACTGTTTGTGATCCGTGATTTGTGTGGCAGAGATCAAAGACAATCTCCAGCTATTTTGAACCAAGCTTTGACTTGTCTTTACAGAATTATTGCTAACAATGTTTCTGGACTTATTCTTTTCAAAGTCAGAAAACGTTTCTCAAATTACATTCAATCGTTTTTGCCAACAGGAAAAAAAAAACAAAAACAAATAGACAATGTGTCTATTTGGAAAAGAAATTTAGAACAGTGTTTTGGAAATGGCAAAAATATAAATTCCTTCCTCTTGTATTATCTTCATAAAAACAATCAAGAATCCACTCATAATCCTTCTGCAATTTCTCATTTCAAACCCTGAAACAATTTTCTAAAGTCTGCTACTAATAAAGAAAATATAGACTAACTTCACTACGAGTGGCAGCAAATAAAATCTATTCAGGAAGCCACTGAGAGGGAAAATTTATAAGAATTAGAAATAATTATTGTCACTTGATTTTTATGAGATTAATTTTATTTTAAAAGTGGGTAAAGTTGGTTTAAAAAGGATTAACTGCAATTTAGAAATACAGTTGTACAGACACATAGGTTTATATGTTCTATCATATTTTGTTTACCTATCATATTATAACTGATATACATGTAGATGCATCCACACACATATATGTATGTATGTGTGCGTATATATGTGTGTGTGTGTGTGTGTGTGTGTATTTATATATATATATATATATATATATATATATATATATATATGAAGAAATATAGTCTTATATATATATATATATATATATATATATAAAAATATATAATACCAATTTGTAATTGGTAGGGATAATTCCAAGTAGGACATTAATGCAATGAGAGCTCAATGTAAGTTACAAAGTAATTTATAATGATAAATTAAGAAAACACCTTAAAAATCCATATTGATTATAATTTATTTCATGAATATTGTAATCTTCATCTCTTCAGACCAAATATTTTTCAGAAATGGAATCAGTCCGACAGACAGATTATATTGGAATAAAATGAAGGGAGAGAAAAAAGAAGGAAAAAAAGAGAAGAAAAAATAATATTAAAAATAAAAAATAAAAATGTAAAAAATTTAAAAAAATTAATTTCTGAAAAATATTTGGTCTGAAGAGATGAAGATTACAATATTCATGAAATAAATTATAATCAGTATGGATTTTTAAGGTGTTTTCTTAATTTATTATTTCATATATATATATATATATATATATATAGAAAGAGAGAGAGAGAGAAATAAACAGAGATGTGTGTGTGTGTGTCTATATATATATATATATATACATACATACATACATACATACACACACACACACAGATAGAGAGATAGATGTGTGTGTGCATGTGTGTATGTATGTATTGGTGATGATTCTTCAGCTATTAATCAAATTGATATAAGGATGACTTTCAACAAATTACATAGATTTTTGTCAATTAACATCAAACTCAAACTACTGAACACTTATATTATTTTGAAGACAAGTATAAAAAAAAAATTAAAAAAAAACTTTTTCAGATCAAATATTTTCAGGGTTTTCTTGGCAATGTCAGATTTTCTTCACAAATTTGCAATGAAACAATTGATAATTTATGGAAATAATACTTTTGTTCTCCAGGTTTGGCAAGAAAGAAAAAAAAAAGAAAAAAAAGAAGAAATCTGACAGAAAATGTAAGAAATGCCTGCCATTGTAAAACAAAAATGGAGAATGTGTTGGGCACTTTGACAAATGGAATGAAGGGATTAGTTCAGATGTTGTATGGATCGCAATTCAGATATTTTGGAGATTTCTCAGGAGGTCAATTGGGTGAGAACTCCCATGGAAAAATATAAGTAGAAAAGGAAGGGATTTTCTTTTGGACATGTGAAGAGCAGGTCAAGGATGTTTCCTTGGGTGTTAATAAGAGAAAATTTTAAACAATTTTTTAATTTTGCTGATGAAAGGTAGCGGGGGGGGGGGGGCGGCAGTTGAAATTGGAAAAAAAAAAGAAACTCTTGAAATTGCTTGTTGGTGGGGGTATACCTACTTTGGAAGAGAATTGCCAAACAGACATGGATCAAAAAGGCAGATTGATTATTGGAATGTGATCCCCAGTTAAAATAGAAAGGAAGAATTTTCTTTCTGGGATCCGCATGATCAAGGAATTAAGAATCTGGACTCTGAAGAGCAGAGAAAACGGTGATTCCACTGATGGCTTAAATAACAAGTGAGGATAATGAGAAAGAGAACCACATTTTTTGGTACGGAACGATATATTAGCCCAAAGTTCAGTTAATCTGAACAGATCGATCTGCTCCCGTCAATTTATGCCAGGGTTTTTGATATCTTGCCACACATTGCACACCTCTCTTGAAATTACAGTAAAAGTAAATAAAGAAGTTAATTTTATACCAGTTTTTTCATTCATTGGCAAGCCATTATGTATCTGATGTTTGGGTACCACCCGACAGCTACCCCCCACCTCAACCTATTAAAGCAACAATCTCCCTTGTTAATCAAACAACACTAATTTTATGCAATTCAAATAAGCCAGCTTGAAATCAGGCTGACAAGAGAGTAGAGATGCCCATGTTGTGCTATCCACACACCAGTAGCTTACCAAAACCTGTGCGGGAGGGTCATGGGGAGACAGGGATCAGGCCTGCACAACCACATTGCACTTATTATACAGACCTTTTCTTTTTTCTCTGCATTTTCTATATTGGAATGCACAAGTGGACATTTGATGGCTTATGTCCATTAGAAAAAAATCAAGAATCAATTTTATATGACGACACTTTTGCAATTCATTACAAATATCAAAATGGTTAAATCACAAACGAATAAAAATGTCTGAATTCTTAGCAAAGATGGCCAAATCAAGTTGAGTCTTAAGAGCAAAGGAAATCTATAAAATACTCAAAACAGTTTTAATGGAATCAGTAAATCATGAAATATTCAGGATGATTGATTAAATGCAGAATTTCTTGTGAATACAGACCAAACATTGGAGAACTTTGAAAAAAGAAAAATACAGCACTTGTTGACTGAATAGCTTAGAAATCTTTTTTCCAGCATTCTATATCTGGGTCATTTTTCTTTCTTTAAGAAAGTTCAAAGTCAAAAAGACATAAAAAGAAGAGAGAATGAAAACTTCTTGCTTGAAAAGAATATGTTCATTGCAATTGATGACTTAAAAGATGTGTCTTCTTATGGGGTAATGGTTAACGAGTTAATCTTGCAGACCATTGCTTTTGCATAGTGAGTTTGACTCTCACTGTGCATCCCCATTTGTGGCCTTGTGTCAGACTAAGTTTTGTAAATAAACTGACTTAAAACTAGGCTGAAGAAACTGCATAAAATGGATTTCTTGTAATTACAGTGAAACTTTTGTTATAAAAAGTAGAAAAGTGAATAGAAAACGCTTTCTTTTTGGGTCAGCTTCCTAAGTTTTAATATAAAACTTTACAAAAATAAAATCAACAACATTAAAATAAATAAACTACAAATAAATATCAAATTTAATAACAATAATGATTATTCATGATATAAAACCTGTTACCTGTTTATATATATATATATATATATATATATATATATATATATATACATATATATATATATATATAATACACAAGTAGTCTTTCATTAATACAAGTTTGATTAAAAATGATAGACAAGGAATGTATTTTTTTATTGTTAGTTAATTTTGCTAATGCAGAAGAGAATGGCATGGGGTCTGGATTCAAAGACTGTAAATATGGTTGAAACATTTGTGATCTTGTATTTCCAACATTACCTTCTGGCCTTTATCAAGATCAGGGACATATTGCATACGGTTCACCTTTCAAATTTTCAAGATTTCAAATCTGGCATTTAACGCTGTGTATTATGAATAAAACCAAATATTATAGTTTAGTAATTATTATGAAAATTTAAAAATGCATAATCATGTTACCAATAATAATTGTTTTTTAAAAAAAAACTATTAAGCAATGGTAATGTCATTTATAATTTTCTTGGCTTATGATTCACACAGACCAAATTTGTATGTTGGATATATAACTACCACCATATCATGTAGGTTAACATGTTATCTATCATGTTGAAACACCATTTGTGCTCATGTTAATGAACAGTGCAAGGTAGTAATATTTCCACTTGCATACCACAAATACTCAAACAACAGGCCTATCTTATTTGTAAGAAAAAATGTTTTAATATCTTGAAGCTCTTAACATAAAATCAAGAAATAGAAAACTAAATAATATTGTCAGTTTAGTAATTGTAATTTTAAAAATAAATTTAAAAATTGATAAATGCATTTTAACTGACTGAAGATTTTTGCTTGTTATTTTTTTTTTTTATTATCATACCCAAATACAAATCCTGATTTTGAAAATATGAATCCCAATCATTCCTTAGTCTTGATAATGGCCAAAATGCTGTATCACAAATGCCCAAACACTATTTATAGTCATTAAATACAGATGTGTCTTCTCTTCTACAGAATAAAACTTATCTAAAAAGTAAAAAAAAAATAATCACTACTTATCTTCTCTTCTTTAATCAAA
Organism: Acanthosepion esculentum; assembly: GCA_964036315.1. Taxonomy (NCBI): domain Eukaryota; kingdom Metazoa; phylum Mollusca; class Cephalopoda; order Sepiida; family Sepiidae; genus Acanthosepion; species Acanthosepion esculentum. The sequence continues at coordinate 137,449,894 of OZ038481.1, read as the reverse complement.
TTTTATAGTAAAAGTATTATATATATATATATATATATATATATATATATATAGTGGCTGTATTCCAGTCAAAATAATCACATCCTTATCACATATTCTTTATCACATCTTCAGCTTTTTTTAAAATTTTTATTTTGAGGTCCATGTAAATAAATGCGTAGTGTGTGTGTGTGCATCTACCTTACAAAAAATGATAATCAATATTTACAATTTAAAAATTCCTCAAAGAGAAAACCACTTGGCAAATTAACAGAGTATGTTTTCCTTTTTGTGTCATTTTTTTTTTACTTTTATTCATGTGTATAATTAGGAGGTTTAAGCATTTTGTTTTATTTGCTAACATTTCAATCATTTTGTTTGTTTTAAATTCTCTCACATTTTCCTCTTTTGTTTCTTTTAGATTTAACCAAACATAAACTTATTTACAGAGTTTGACAGCATGTTATAAATTGTCGCCAAATCAAAAGCAGGGATTAGCCAATTAAAATATTCCAGCCTCAATTCCAAATCAGGAAAATTTGAAAAACTAATGACAATGATTATTTTTTTTTTTTTTTTATTTCCTTCCTAATCACCATCCGCCCATCTAAAATTCATCTTCAATCATTTTTAAGAAATTTTTCTTATCCAAGAACTAATTTCATTATTGAGTTTCATTATTTGTTTTTTTTTTGTTTTCATTCATTCTTCAGTCATTCTTTCTCTCCATCTCTCTTTCTTATTTTTCCTAAACTGATGTTTCCTATCAGAGTTCACTGGTAATAAATTTATGCTAATTTTAATCCATTTAAGGTAAGGAGGGGAAGGTTATAATCCTTGCTTTATCAGATTAGTATCATCATGCACAAAGCTATGACTAAGAAAAGAGAAAAATATTTTATACCCCTGTTCTTTTGTTTGTTTGTTTTTGTTTCTTTGTTTTAAGCACCTATCAAGTTATGTCAGTTTTTTTAAAGGGTGCCTCCATTGTTAATTTCAAGTCTAGTACTTCTGCTGTTAATGGGTCAATGCCATGTAATAAAAAGTTTTTGCTTGCTTCATTGCAAATATCACCAACTTCACGTACGTCCATTAGTTTTACGAGCACTCGAGGATATAAAACCTTAGCATAGTCCAAAGGATATTTGGTATAAATATACACACGGAGCCAATGTAAATATTTCTCCTGGGCTTCGACCACAACCTCTTTGCTCATCAGAATAGATTTGTCCTGATCGAAAAATTCAATCAACAACAGTAGAATCATTATCACTTTGTCATCATTCGTGGTGAGCTTGAACGCTTGTATGAATGCCTTTATTTTTAGGTACAAAAATTCACCAAGCGTCTCTTGCAATATTTTTGCATCTAAATAACTTGACTTTCCTTCCTTGTTTTTAAATACCCATAAGTCATCAACACAGGAATATGCCATGGATGCTCGGATCATAGACACTTCTCGGATGCTACCCTGGAAAGGAAAATAAGAAACATAAGTTTTAAAAGTGTTTAAAAAAAATGCAGTTCTAACAATTTTAATAAATTATAAATCTAACCTTATTTGGTTAAAGCAATTTTATAGCAACATAAATTCTATTAATTTTTGATCTCTTATTACATCCATCTTACTTTCAGTTGCTTTCTATTGCAATTCCTAGATTGCTATTTTACAATTGCTAGTAAAGAATAAGCCACCAGTTTATGATGCAATAAAAAGCAAAAGAAAGTAAGATGAAAAAACTAAAAAACTAATAACAATCGAGAAAGATTTATTATCTAATGTCATTTGTGTACCTAAGATAAATTGATACCTATCAACAATTTGCTAGTGTTATAAGTCTTATCCTCAAGGGCTGCTCAGCTAATATGACCTTGTGTCATATCAAGTTGATCTTACAGATCATTACATGAGTAAGTTGGATAGTTACCTTTGCTATGCATTCTTGTTACCGTTGATGGTTCTATACATTGGAAAAAGACGTTTTCTTTAGAGAAACTTTAGATAAGACGATTCTATAAAGAGAAGAACTTTAATTTCCTGAGTAGAAAATAACATTCAAGAATGGTGCATGATTTAACATTATGAAAACAGAAAAGATCAGATTAGCATCAAAGAGAAATGGTACACAGAGAACTTGGTTGGATAATTAGTACAATAATTGGATAGATTTCAAGAGGTTAGCCAAAGAATTTAGGATTGCTTTCTGAGAAGATGACAGTCATAAAAAGAATTTAAAGTTTGCTGACTCTAATCGAACAGTTCCCGTCTTTACAAATGCGCTGTGATGTGAAGCACTTACCTCTTCTTTGAGTTTTTACCTGTGTAGAATTCTTGTAAATACAGATGAGAAAAGATGTAAACAGCTCACCAAACCAAATATATGAGGATTTTAAAATGTTCAATGTCAGAGATTTTCAATTCAAGCATTGTTATTTTTAACTGCGAACAATCCAGGAATTTATTGGGGAAACAAAAATCTCCAAAGGGATATAGGCATTGCGTAAAGAATTTACATGTAAAACATAATGATCAAAACAATAAAAATAAAGATGCACATCAGTGGCTTGCTAGATTGCTGAAAAAGTTAAATACCTTTCACCAGTACCAGAGGCTGTAGTTCAATACATGGTAAAACCCAGAAGTTGAAATTCTGATTTAAAAGTTAGGCAAAGCCCTTGCAAATTGGTAGATTTTTTCCCCACCATTTTGGTCTAGTGCTATCCTAAGTGAATATGACTGGGCCTGTCCTGTGGCAGAAATAGTTGCATATTTTCTATGGGTGCAAGGATCAGCATGTGAGCTGAGATAAAATCCAAAATTTTAAATGCTAATTTTTTTTACACAATCCACTATTTGGAAGGTTGGCGTACCACAATCTTTTTAGACCAATTTCCAGTCTTTAGTTGTATTAAGCTTAATATTAAAAAAGACATGATAATTAAATGTCTCATAGATACAGAATTTAAAAAAAAAACAACTGGTTTTCTGCTTTATTGCTGAAGTCAATCTTCAAAAACATGTCTGATGTCAAATTTATATATATATATATATATATATATATATATATATATATATATATATATAAAGTATCTTTCAAATTTATATAAGTCAAGTGTTCATTTAATCTGCCATGAAGGCTAGTTTTATACATGCTATTGCATACAGACATCAGGGGACTGATAGTGATCCCTTGATGATATAGGCACTTATACATCCTCAGAAATAAAAGAAATATAATTTTAAGGCGTGCTATATTTATGAGATAAAGTGCTCAATATCAGAGATAGAGTGTATGTAAATATAAAAGTGAACATTGAAGTCAACACTCAGAGGCGACAGGCTGTTTCATGATAGGCGCAATTACGTCTAGCATGAAACAGCCTGTCGCCTCTGAGTGTTGACTTCAATGTTCACTTTTATATATATATATATATATATGTATGTATGTGTATATATATATATATATGTATAGGATTAATGTGAGTAAAATTTTGACACAGCTAATTATTGTTACTTTCAGAATCTCGACTCCAGAGTTTTATAGGCGGACATGTCTGTATTTGTTTATATATATATATATATATATATATATATATATATATATGAAACATACTATATTTAGCAGGGAAAAGTATACATTATTGGAAATAGAGACTGTGAAGACATAGGAATCAACACTGCATAGCAACTCTCAGTCTCACACCTCAAGCAATCATTAGAGCATGTGTCACTACTCCTTTACTAACCAATATATAAGTCACTGGGGGATTAAGGGATGTGGAGGAAAAAGGAACAGAACAACAGATAAATCATCACTACACCACAACATCTTTTGTGTGTGTGAGTATATATATATATATATATATATATATATATATATATATGATATGCTCGGTATATTTAGGGACACATCTTTAGTAGTTGCCTTGATAATGAACGTTATGTTTAAAGAGGTTTACTCAAAAGCACTATCACCTATTCTTTTCTCCATCAACCAGTGATTAGATATTTTGCTAAATATCTAGTGATAGTATTGAGTACAAGGGAAAGTGGATTCTTGCCTTTCCCAAGAGCAATAACAAAGTGAACATGAAAAGCTTTAACCAGAATTTGATTCCAGCTTAATAATTCCATTTGTCTTGTTAGAAGCATTTCTCCATCATCTTTGTCATAATCTAGTTTATGTAGCTTCTATAGAGAGGCTCAACACTGGATACGTGTTGTATAGTTTATGTTTGCTGATCTGTAAGGAGAGTTGCATCCCAGTGTCTTGTTTTGGTAAATGAGAAACTTGACTAAGGGAATAAGTTGCTATAATATCTCACTCAGTGACTGAATAACAATCAGTGTGATGGGAAAACAATACAAGACAGCAAGACAAATGGTTGGAAACTCCCAAAAGTCGAATGCCAAATACGATGGGAAAAGAAATAAGAACAGCATGCTTCAGAGGATCAAATAAGGGATTTTCTTTTTTAATGATTCAAGAAAGAACATTCGACAAATGAGACTGAAGTATAACAGAAACTGGCAAACCTGTCCAAATGAATCGATGTAAAATTTAAAAAAAAAAGAAAAAAAAAAAAGAAAAAAAAAAAAGAAAAAAAAAAAAAGAAAGTCATTTTAATTAATGGTGTGCAATGAAAATACATACCCTAAAAATAGCTATACGATCTTCCTTTGGTAGTTTTTGAAAGTCTGGAATGTATTTCATGAAATTAGTAAGTCTGCACATAAAAGCACTACTGAGAGCAAAGAATTCTTTTGCAGTCCTTGGGATTGACATTATGTCACAGGGATAGTTTTCATTGAATGTTTTTTCATGCTCCTGAACAAGAAGCCGTATCTGAGTGAGCGTCTTAGCTGTACTTTCCGTTGACCCAAGAACGATCCAGTACATATCGCTGCACACTGTGTAGGCATCGACAGGCAAAGTTTTTGTTTTAAGACTTGGGACAGGAGGTGGTTCGGAAGATTTTGATGATGGTGCTTGTATCAGTTTTATGCAGCTGGTAGGACTTGATGCCGATGAAGAAGGAGAAACATTCTCCATGGAAGGTTTTTTCGTCATCATGCTAAGTCTTTGTCTACGTTTAGCTAGCTGCTCTTCATCTGAAAAGAAAAAATGTTTGGTGTTCAGAGTTTCACTAAGAAACTTTAAAAATAGTGTCATCAAAAATAGCAATAGTGTTAAGATAGTGATAAACAAAAAATAAACAGGATCATTTGTTCATAATAGAGAAAAAATATAAAAACTCCTTGAAACAGTTGTCTTCATCAGTGATTTTGAAGAAAACAGATTATTTATTTCAAAAGTCTGGCACAAGCAAAGGGTATAGACAAATAGTCAGCATGTTGATATTTTGAAAGTTGCACTGATGGAACAGAGGAGTCTTGACCTAATAAAGAAATCATTTAAAAATAAAAATTAATCTGTATCAGCAAGCCATTGGTGGGCCTCTAGTGGTAACACACACACACACATATATATATATATATATATATATATATATATATAGTAAAAAGACTTAAACATTAATATTCCATGGTCAAAATGTATTCCATTGGAATCGTAAATACAATCCAATTCATCAGACCTAGTATTTACGATTCCAATGGAATAAATTATGACCATGGAATATTAGTGTTTAAGTCTTTTTATTATATCCTTACTCTGTCCTGGACATCGAGTTCTACCTGGATTCTATCCTCTTGGAATTATTTTTTATACATATATGTATGTGTATGTATGTATATATATTTATATTTTAAATATATGATTGCATATGTATGTGCATATTTACCACTAATATTATCTCTCTCTCTCTCTATATATATATATATATATATATATATATATATATATATATATATATATATATATATATATATATAAGGATTATTTATTGTTAAATATGGATATCAAATCAAAAGTTACCTGGATGTTAGTTCAAGAGAAGTCTTGTAGAGACTAAAATCATTGAATATTGCCATAAAATGGAGAATAATTTTAGGTGATTATGAAGAAAATGCCTATCATTTTCAGCAGTAGTCAATCTAAAATCATGTTGAAAACTCAGCAAACTGATTAAAAAATGAAGAATAAAAAGCAACTTACTTAAGATCCAATCTTTCTTCATGCCAACAGCAAAACACTTTTTTAATCGACAACTGGAGCAAAACTTGCGTGTGTGTGGATCCAACCTGCAGTTGCCATCAAATGTACAGTTAAACACCTGAAAAACAGGTGAGACAATATTCATTAATATCAAAATAATATGAATGGATTAGAAACACACATAATGCAGATGACATTGTGGTATCCGGGGAGAGCATTCAGACTTGCAAAGTAAAAATTTATGATTGGTTGTAAAAGCTTATTAAAATGATTATTTTTGGTTAGATGGACGCCTGCTGTGGAGTATATAACTGGACTTGTTAAATTATTGCAAGTTTGATTATCTAGGGAGCTCCACAATTATAGCCTTGTACCAGACTAAGTTAAAGTAAATATTGACAAGAGTATCTGAAATACCTAAATATTTACAACAGCAGCACAAAGTTGTAGAAAGGAAAGAAAAAAAAAAGAGATGAGAAAAACAAAGATATGTCATCATTGCTTTGTTATGCTTAGTTTTAGAGTTACTTTGCCGTTTTTGATCAGAGTTGAATTCTTTCATTCAAGCTGTGACTGTTCAATAGAAAATCCTGACTTAAGCATCTTACATCTCGAAAAATATTAAAATGCCTGCAATGGTTATGGAAAAAAAAAGGCGAAAGAACCCACACAAAATAACAAATTTATTTTAAATGGCCAGCTTCCTGTACTGCTGCAGTAAGTATCTGACTCCACAAGATATCTCCTACTTTTACAAGAGCCACAGATCAGGCCTAAAATGGAGAGGAACTGTTGTCATATTTGGGCAGGAGCTACATAGTCCTCACTTTGTCCAGTCTTGACAGTTATGTCAAGCCTCACGCTAGTCTATTGCTACTTCGATGGAAAGTGCGCAAATAAACTACATTCCTTGGTTCCATCAGTTCTAACGTCACAGTTAGGATCTACAATGCCACTCACATTTGTTTCATATTCCATTGGTGAGAAAATAAATTAAACTCCAACAGCTTCTTTTCCATGAACCACAAGACTGTGGGACCGCCTTTGAAGAGGATGTTTCACCACAATCTTAACCTGTTCAACCATTACCTTCCTCTCCTATCCGCATAAACTGCCTCTTAATGTAACCCTCTACCTTGAGTGGCTCCCGGGCCTTGTACAGGGTAAACCTTACTGTAAAAAAACAACTGATTCAGGTTAAATAATATTAATTTGTTTTTTTGCTTTTGTCCTTTTAATATTTGGCTTAAACAATTTGAAATTTTGTTTCTACCAGGGATGAACTTTGACCTCAAAATGATGAATCAATTGGCAATTATCTGATGTTTTGCTGACCATTCCAATAAACAATCTAATAGTGTTTATTGCTTTTGTTGTCAATTCTGAAGAACAGAGAAAATGAATAAATTCACTTTCATATGTTTAGGTTTTATTACAATTCTAATCATTGCTTTTTAAAACAATAAATGTTGCTTTGGAGTGAAGGTAGTTAAAATAATAGTGGTGTCAATGGAAAGACGGTCCTTTTGACACTGTTTTCACTTCTGAGAAAGAAAGTTGCTTAAAGTAAGAAACGTTTTAATTTTCATATGACAGAAAACTTAAATCACCAGACATAATATTTCAAAATTATTTGTTTGTCATCAAATGCAATTCAAAAGTTACATCTTTATTTGACTCAAAATATAAACCATTTATTTATAGAAGATTATAAAGATCATTGCAACGAGTGATCTTTAAAGAAAAAACAAAACAATCTTACAAACAGACAGAAGGATCATTATTCTGGCCTGATTAACATGTTCCTGAGAAAAACTTAACAATTCTTACTGAAATTAAATAATCAATCTGTCACACGATCTTCTTTCATGGAGGTAACTAATTGTAGATAATCAAGGAAAATAACTACAACATGCAATGCAGTTTTTTCAATACTGGCAACAATTTAGAAAATTTCTTTGGGCCATAATAAATTTTGATGGGAGAAAAAAATGCACAAGTTAGGACTTGAGGAGTTAAGTGAGGGTAAGCAATTAACACTGTTTGATACTTGAATGCAATTAAAAAACACACACACAAAAAAAAACATTTCTTGATCATGCACTTATTGTGGATATAAAATGATTTCAGTATGAGAATTAGAAACATGATTTTATTTGAGTCAGCAAACTTGCTCCCTCACCTCAACCTTCCCCAAACCAAATCTTCACCCAAAAATTGTTGGGATTTCGAACTGATGCATCAAAACTTACAAGCATTTTGGAAAGCAGTGATGCATAGGAAGGGGGCCTATCCTACTTGAAGATAAGACACTGAGGTCATTCCCTACGCTTGATATTCACCAAACCTGTCCCCAACTGATTACTGCTTTTTCTACGCCTTAGATGCACACATGTATTTATGTAGGCACTGGAGTCAACACTGAGTTGAGATAGTCAGTTTCAGGCTTGAATGCAAACTTCAGGCTAGGTGTGTTGTGTGGAGGCTTAACCATTTACGTATGCTGGTCAATGAGGCATTATGGGTAGAAAGGTCAGCTATTTCCTGTTTACTGTATTATTGAACACATTTGTAGTTTATTCATTTGTTTAACATTTATTTACATAATTTGTTTATTTATCTATTATTTAATTTTCATTTTGTGGTTGAGGTTGTCTTTTTTGTTTGTTTAGCTTGAAGTTTTTTCTTTGCTTATGTTATATTACAATTATTTATACTCAACAGCCTTTTGATTACTGAGAACAATGCACCCATGAACACAATTAAGTTAATAATAATGACCAAAAACAAATAATAAATAAATATAATTAAATTTAGTAATCCATAGTAAATAATGAGATAAATTTAATATACAACACTATACACAAGTTATAAAATAATTGCATTCTATATAAATATATATATATATATATATAAAAATATATATATATATATATATATATAAAAATATATATATATATATATAAAAATATATATATATATATATAAAAATATATATATATATATATAAAAATATATATATATATATATAAAAATATATATATATATATATAAAAATATATATATATATATATAAAAATATATATATATATATATATATATATATATATATATTGTTACATGTTGATAATTGTAACAAAAGAAAAAAGAATGATTTGCCAAAACACAGGGCTAAATCACAAACAATATTTAATTTACTAAAAAAAAACACAAAATAAAATATATACAAGATATACATTTAGCTATACAAAACTGAAAACACAGAGTTACTGGCGAAATGTTACGAGGGAGAAAGGGAGAATAATCAAATGTCTTAACTACATTAGGGCTAGCGAAGTAATCTAGTTGCTATTCCTGGAAATCCACAAATCTGTGTCTATGAAGATTAATTTTTAGTTTGGTCAATGAAAATAGTCAAAACTATTTACCAGATTTGTTCCATGAAATTCTCTTTAGGTGTTTTTGTTGGTCGGCAACTTTTTATAGAGATTCTTTCGGCTGGATATAATAATCCTCGAATCAAAAGCCGGAGTTGATACTGGCAGCAATTCCTTTTACGACTGACAACCCTTTACCAAAAACCTATTTTATAGGGGCTAACACCTAATTTGCATATTTCTAGATGTTTCTCGAATCATCTAGATTCTTCTTGAATATACTGGAATGATCTAGAATCTTCCAAACGTTCTATTTCAAATTTCTCTATTTTGCAACTACTTCATGAAAGAAAACTTTTTTGTACTAACAGGTAGGACTCAGTAGAATCCCTTACTATAAATTTTAACCTTATTGAGACTTTCTTTTTATTGAAATACATCCTCGTAACACTTCCCCCTTCAAAGTAAAAGTTTTGAAATTATAATGAAAAACTTTTATAAGACTATATCAGTCTTTTTTTTTTTTTTTGTAAAGCAATAAGCCATAATATCAAAATTTTTTTTTTTGTAAAGTTATACTCTAGATAAAACATCTGCAGTAACATTGTTCCTTCCTTTAGTGTGTTTTATAATATCATCATATTCTTGCAGGAGTAGACTCCATCTTGTAAGTCTTTGATTTTTGTTAGTCATCTTTTGAAGGAAAGTTAATGGATTATGGTCGGTATAAATCAGAACAGGATAAACAGTAACACTGAGGTAAAAGTCAAAATATTGTAGCGCTGATAACACTGCCAAGCATTCTTTTTCAATAGTAGAATAATTCTTCTGGTAGGTGTTTAACTTTTTTGAGAAATATCCAATGGCTCTATTGACGCCTTCATCATCTTCTTGGATTAAGATACCACCCATACCGACATCAATTTGCAATTTAAATTGTTTTGAAAAAACTGGAGTTGCAAGAGCTGGGCCACCAATGAGAGTTGACTTGATTCTATTGAAAGCCTTATTACAGGTTTCACTCCATTTGTATTTTACTTCCTTTTTAAGGAAGTCGGTGAGAGGACTTGCTATCAACGAGAAATTTTTAGAAAATTTTCTGTACAATCCTGCCATACCAAGAAATCTCATTAGTTATTTTTTGTTAGTTGGAATAGGATACTTTAAGATAGCATCCACTTTTGCTGTGATAGGTATAACCTGTCCCTGACCAACAGTATGACCCAAATAATTTAATTTTGCATGGCAGAATTTGCTCTTGTTTAGGTTCACACATAGGTTTGCTTCTTCCAGCTTAAGAAAAAATTGTTTGATGATGTATATATGTTCATCCCAAGTCATGCTGTATACAATTACATCATCTATGTAGACCTCACATCCCTGAATTTTGTGTAGAAGGGAATGCATCATCCTTTGAAAGGTTTCCGGTGCATTTTTCATTCCGAACGCCATAACTTCATATATTTGTATAAACCATCAGGAGTTACAAATGCTGAAATTTCTTTGGCATTGTCAGTTAATGGCACTTGCCAATAACCTTTCATTAATCAAATTTACTGTCATATTTCGCCTTGCCAATTTTGTCAATACAGTCATCAATTCTAGGAATTGGAAAAGAGTCACTTTTGGTTACTGCATTTACTTTTCGAAAGTCTGTTACAAATCGGTAAGTGCCGTCAGGTTTTGGTACAAGGATACAAGGAGAACTCAACTGACTGTTGCTTGGTTCAATGATGTCCTTGTCCAGCATATATTTCATCTCTGCTCTCAACTGCTGAAGCTTGATTGGATTTACCCGGTAAAAATGTTGTTTGATGGGTTTTTCAACTCCAACTAAAACATCATGTACTGCAACCGTTGTTTTTCTAGGAACATCAGGAAAAAGATTTTGAAAATCATTGACCAAACCATGAATTTCTTTTCTTTTCTCATTTGATAAATGTTTGAATTTTATATTTAAATTAGACAGGATTTCCGAGTTTTTTAAATGACTATTCTGACCCATGTCCTTCTCCCTAATAACTGTATCTTCATTATTGTCGAAATCATCTTCAAATTGATTTGTATTACTAATATTTATTAAGGTTGAGACTGGTTTATTTAATTTTTTATCCGAATTATTGGTTTGTTCTAAATGATGAGATATAAACGTTTCATTCAATTGTAACTGATTAGCTGGTGTTGCTGAATCTTTCTTTTCTGAAATTTGCTTCTTTGCTTTCACCCTAGTAATAACACAATCAGGGTATACGTCACTGTTTTCTTCAACCACAAATTCATCATTTATTTCTATTTTATCACAGATGACTGGTTCTGCTACTACCCTGTCACCTGCTAAGTTGTTGCCTAACAGTAAGGAGACCACTTTAACTGGTATGGTTGGTCGTACACGTGTATATATATATACGTGTATTAGCACGTAAGTAAAATGTAATGAATATGACTGGAATTCAGACTCGGTTCTCCAATTCCTCAATCCAAGCCACTATCCAACCATGCATCTTCCGTGTATATGTATGTATATATATATATATATATATATATATATATATATATATATATATATATATTTTCTGTTATTTTTATAAATATAATTTATTTAAGTAAATGGTCTATTTTTTAATGCAACAGTATTAATTACATTTACCAGCCTGAATGTTCGAGAAATTTCATAGAAAATATTTGCTTCTCTGACAGGAATTGAACCTGTAACCCTAATGGGAACCATTAGTTGATCTGATGTGCTGTTAACCATTCAGTCACAAAGAAGTGTCTGAATTAAAATTGTTTTTGAATTTAATGCATCAATCTTAAAAGGCAATTAGCCTTAAAAGATTTTCTATTTCTGGGACCCTGAATTATTGAAAATTTAGAAATATTTGAATTTATCCAATTTTCAAGAGGGTTGAATTTTTTTCTCGTTTATTTTAATATTTGAATTTTAAATTTTTGGCACACCTTCAGGCATGCATTCAGAATATATACACCTCCAAGTGTATGGTCAGAATATATATAGTTCTGAATGATTTCAAGGTAGTTGTAGCAAGTTATTTAGGTTTAAAATTCAGAAAAAAAAGCAAAATGTATTCTTTTTTTTCTCCAGTTTCTGCCATTTCCAGATCCCATCCCTGAAAACCATAAAAATCCTTGCAACAGCTGAATTGCAATGAGATCTGATAACTTAAGTCAATGTTGGAAAAAGTGAGATTCCTAATTTGCTTTGATACTGATTAAGAGTGGCCTAAACATTGGATAAACCTAAAAATTCCTAGCTGGGGCCAATTCTGAAAATTTTTCATTTTTTAAGATTTTCTAATGCAATAACAACCATTGACTGCCATTGTTTTGTAAACTACTCTTGGTTCTGCTATTGGGAAATAACTTTGCCAAGACTAGCAACAAAAGGTTATCTGAAATTGTGAGCATCTAAAAATGGAACAAAATTGAAAACTGGAGATTTGAGCAGCCATAAAATGGGAACAGATGGCACCATAAAACTGAATATTTCAGGAAATACCTTTTTCTCATAGAAGTAAACAAATGGTGAAAATTAACAAAAAAAAAATATGATGACCTGTTAAATTTGGCTGGAATGGCAAGAATCAGATCAAGCTGAAAATGGAGTATTGATGCCAAATCTGGGCTGAAGCTGCACAATCTTCTCTTTTAAGGTTTGACTGAAATCAAAAGTTTTTGTGTAGCCTGATGGGTAATTGAATTGCTTTTCACCCTACAGACAAAATGTTCCTAGTCTCTCTTATTTACCCTATTGCTACTGTCTTGGCAGCTAAGACCTGACAGTCCACATATACTGAGTTGACTCATCCTCATTCCCTTCATATTCCATAGGTAAGGAGGAAGTTCCACTCAAACAGCCTCTTTCCCAAAACTGTTGTAATATGGAATGAACTCCTGAGAAGATGTTTCCCCAATCACTACAATCTTAATCTCTAAGTCAAGGGTATTTAGTAACCTTCTACCTTGAATAGCTCTTGGGCCTTGTATTGAGAGAACAATAGTATTAAAAAAATGAAATAAATATCAGATTTTCAACTACAAGCACTATTTTTCCACATAATCACTATTGGTTATTCATTTTTGCTAGTGCTGTACTAAAAAAAATGTGTACTAACAAATATCACTGTCACTGCTGTGCTCACATCCACTGTTTGGTCTCTGTAAATGTTCAGCAAGCATTGATGAATATCGATGGGTGTAATGTTTTTCTGCATGATGGAATTCACTGACATACCTTTGCTTCATACACACTTTCTTGTCAGATATCAGTTTGCTAGACTACTACTCAGTTGCATTCCATAACAAGGTAAAAAAACCATTAAGGGTTATTTGAGTGATGTCTCAACCTCTTGCGCCATGCTACCAATATATCAACATAGGAGGCATTACTTTCAGAGCATCCTGCATACATATCCAGGAGAAGGTTTACTTTATAAATAAGAGAGTAATAATAATAATTATTATTAATAATAATAAAGTAGAATAACAATAAGAAAATAGTAATAAAATTGATAAGAGAAGATTTATCGTTACTGTATATCTTAAGAAATTCTGTATACAATTTTTTTAAATATAGAAAATCTACCAACAAAAATGACCTGGTCACCTTCTATTCAAACCACTTCTCTAAAATTAAATCTGGTATAATTATAGGTTTCTATTTAAGAGCATTAAGAATCTGTAGTCCCAATATTTACCCAAAGAAGAAACATACATAGAAAACACATTCAAAAACCTACAATACCCATATCACTTCATCCACAATGCAAGGAGAAAGGCATACAAAATATACAACCGCAACAAAAATAACATCATCCATAATAATAAATTATACAAGAAATGACACATAATACTAACAACCAATTCTGTAATGTCCACTTATGCAGAACAACCTATCCCATCTAAACAATATCTAAATAATCACAACCACTTCTAAAACCATTATGGATATAATCAGATCTAAAAACATCCATAACAATATTTCAGAAGCAGACATCAATCGCTAAAACTGTTCCTCACAATGCATTGGAGAAACACGACTCACGGAATATATATGAGAATTTTTAAAATTCTTCTAGTAACTAACAACATCTTGTTCTTTGTTTATAGATGCTTTGTTCAAATAAATTAATTTTGTTTTTTGCTTTGATAAAGTGCGTAGTGACCAAAACGTGCACTAAAACTACATATAGTTTTCCTGTTGACTTTTTCCTTTTAGGCATTATTGATTATGTCTGCTTATTTTTAGCATAATCCTTTCATATTCATGAATATTTTACAGTGCATTTCTTGTCTTATTTAATTGTAATATGCAGAAATATATTCGTGAATATGAAAGGATTATGATAAAAACAAGCAGACATAATGTTTGTAATTTATTCAATCATATATATATATATATATATATATATATATATATGTATATATATATATATATATATATATATATGATGAAAATGTGGAAAAGACAAAGCAAAATCCGAATATGTGAGTTTACTGTTTTTTTATTTTGTTTTTGTTATTCTGTCGACGTCAGATGTTTCGGTCAAATAGACCTTCTTCAGGCCATGGTTAATGGAGACATATTTATATTAGATTTAAGTTAGATGAAGAGACGATATATACAGGACTAGTCAGAAACAGAAAAACTGAAATTCTAAAGTCAGAGTATTCTTTCTAAAAGAAAAACACTAAACTCACATATTTGGATTTTGCTTTGTCTTTTCCACATTTTCATCATACCGTCGGATCTACATCCACGCATTTGCTTACATATATATATATATATATATATATTATAAATTAATAGATTTAAAATATGGTTTTACCGCTACACAGTGATAACCATGTTTCAGAAATGGAAGCTAAAGCCCCTGAATTTAATTTTGGTATGAGGAAATGGAACTAATGTCTTTGGTTTAATAACAAAATTAAATTCAGGGGCTTTAGCTTCCATTTCTGAAACATGGTTATCACTGTGTAGCGGTAAAACCATATTTTAAATCTATTAATTTATAATATTAATGCTCTGTAAATTTAAATTTACATAGAGCACTATTGTGTAAAAATAAAAATATCTATAAGAACACCGGATTTTATATCTTACTGTTCTTTCCTTTTTATTTATATATATATATATATATATATATATATATATATATATATATATATACACACACACACGAATAAATATAAAATAAAAAAAATTACATATATATTAACCTAACACAAATGGTATGAAAGATAAAAGTCCAGCACAAGTGAATTCACAGATGTAACCTAATGGAAATGATTTTGTTCTGTGTAAATAGAAATAAATTCAAACATTTAGTACTAACCTTTTTCTTTAGTGCATTTCTTCGAAAAAAAGCTTTACATGATTCACATGTGATGGCATCAAAGTTGTAGCCTAGAGCTACATCATTGCAAACCCGACAAATTAACTTTGTCCCATCTTTGGGTTTTGGACGCCGCTTCTGCTCTTTCTTGACATCTTTACTTCCTGGCTGCTGCCAAAAATACAATCAAATGTTTCAAACATTTAACACCCACGAGGTAAGAGAAAAAGTAGCAAACACACACCTGATAATCTTGAGCAAATAGACGCGCCTGCGCAAAGGCTACAAACAGAAAGCTTACTAATAACAAAAGTACTGTTGAAAGCAAACAATTGACAGGAAGTTGTTTAGTTGCAATAAACGACATGGCATAAAGAGAAATTGATAAATACAGATACTGATGCATACACACACATGTGAAGGCTACCTGGCATCAGCTGGGATTTTTAACTAACAATAATATATTTACTTATCAGATCAACTAATGTATCTGTCTATATTTCTGAGATGAGGTATTATGTACACTATTTACATTATTAGGACTATTGTCCTCATCTTTGTCGCAATATTTATTACAACGTTTCGGCCCTTCAGTATCTGTTTATATTTCTGAGATGAGGTTTTATGTACACTATTAACATTATTAGGACTATTGTCCTCATCTTTGTTGCCATATTTATTACAAAGTTTCGGCCATTCAGTATCTCTCTATATTTCTGAGATGAGGTATTATGTACACTATTTACATTATTCAGACTATTGTCCTCATCTTTGTCACCATTTTATCACAACATTTCGGCCTTTTATTATCTGGCTATATTTCTGAGATGAGGTATTACGTACACTATTTACATTATTCGGACTATTGTCCTCATCTTTTTTGCCATATTTATCACAACATCCTCAAGGACACATGGCACAATGGATAAAGGCGTTAGTTAGATCCAGTGACAGGACAAAAAAGTGTGAGTTCAATACCTGGTTAAGGTGGTGGTGACATCCATTAAATATGGCACGTGGAACTAGAACAGTCTACC
>OZ038481.1:137345526-137423026 GCA_964036315.1 Acanthosepion esculentum | reverse complement strand
AGAAGATAATAAAAAAATCATATATATATAGACATACACATACACACACATATATATGTATATAAGACCACCAAAATTGAAATATTAAAATTATAAAACAAATATGAAATAACATAATAATTAAACATAAAAATGAGATAATTATATATCAATCACTGTGTGTAAAAAACACTTAAAATTTCCTGGGATCTATCAATAACACAAAAATGTAAGTATTAAATGTGCCACTAGCTGATATAAATTTACAGTTGGGTGAGTCAGTTTTGTTGAGTGGCCTTATTCTGAGACAATTTCTGACTTTTTTCCTTTCATTCTTAGAATAGTGCCTGTAATTTGAATAATGGTAAACAGGAGGGGAGGGTTTAAACAAAATTTTGTCTGACAAAAACTACAGATAAAGCCGTGACAATGCTTGAAGAAGTTTTTAAATACTAGTCTAGAAAAAAAAAAGGTACTTGTTAGAACAGACAACGTCTTCATCAATGATTAATCCTATCCTGGCCATGTTATACAACCTCTGATTGAATAGCCAAAAATAGGGAAGAAATCTGAAGTAATTCTTTTGTTCAATATTATGTGATTTATGAATTAGCAGAAAATTACTGCACAAACCAAAATGTCACACAATCTTTTTGGTCTTTAAAATGTTCCAACATGACTCAAGAGAAAAATCCCTGAAATTATAGAAATTATTATAAATGACCACTCACTGCCCACCCATCAGAATCTCACTCAGCAGACTGATCTACCAAGAAATACATTACCTTACTACACTTCAAATAAGTCCTACTTTCATATTGATGATTTCCAGGAATTTTATGACATTTTTTTCTAAGACTTGAGCAGCTTTGACATCACGACATAAATGAAGACGACACAAATTTATTAGTTGCAAAAAAATATTTTTAAAAGACATCATAAAAAATAATGATTAAATTCTGCAATTGCACAATGCAGAAATAATCCTCTACTATCCATGTGTTTTGACTGATTAATTTGTTTTTTATGGTCTATCAAACATTTTGCAGGTTATTTAAAGCCAGAAAATATTTTGGGAATATGAGAATTTTTTGTTTTTTATAAATGGTGATTGAAAACGTGATGCGAAGGTGCACTGGAATAATGAACAATGGCTTTCAAAAACTAAACAAATTCTTTAAAACAAGAAGAGAATTTACATTAGAAACCAAGAAAAAGCGTTGAACTGCCTCGATAACATCAGTTGTGTGAATGCAGGATAATTTTCCTTGCATATAAAGAGGTGACATGAGGCAACAGAGATGATGTTGTACAGAAAGGGTAGCATGAACTGAATATGGGGGAAATGAAATCTTCAGGAAAAAAAGAACATTTGTGCTTAGAATCAGAAAGTAACACTTGAAATTTATGGGAAAAATAATGATGAAAAAGTGCTTTGAGAATCTGTCACTCACAGTACATAGTGAAGACAATTAATAGATTCATTTTTTATGGCTTGTCAACCTTTTACAGGTTATTTAAAGCCAGAAAGTATTTTCAGATGCTAAGAATTTCGGGGTTGGGGAGATTATAATTATTTACATATACAAGTGCTACTAATTAACCCATAGCTGGAGGATTTATACCTTAGCCATGGGTATTTGCACATAAGTGAATATAATGAACCTGACTGGAATTGGAACTTGGCTTTTTGATTTCCAACTCCAAGCCGTTATCCATTACACCACCCACACATCAAAACTTACAGCATTTGGTACTCCCAAGTGGTCATCCATCTAGGTACTAACCAGGCTTGACATTGCTTAACTTTAGTGATTGTACAAGAACTGGTGTTTCAACATGATATAGCTGTAAGCCAAGATAAACTGTCGGAAAATTAAAAGCAAAAATTTAGAGAAATGTATTATACAAAAGTGCAACATTTGACTCATCCCTTTCTCTTGAAATGCCCACATAACAACCCTGAGCAGTTATCTTATTCATCTGGGAAGTGCTCAATCTATATATGCACCTTTTCAGAACTTGCAGTAGCCTCCGAAGAAAAAAGAAAGATTCAAATTTTTTGCCTAAATAGCCATGAAATAAAATTGTACAAATTTGGATTTGACTATGAAGTAGTCTGAGAGAAATACACATTTTTACAATCTATGTGAATTTGAAATTCAAAGGGATTATCCAATCCAGGCAAAACCTTGAGGCCATAAGTAAGAAGAAAGTTTATCAGAGTTGATATTAGTGTTCTAGAAGAAACATGAAGGTCTGGAAAAATAGATGAACCTTTGTCAGAATTTTTGAAAAGATAAATTTACATCATTATATGCATTATTATTTGGACTATCATGCACAGCTTGGTTGTCATAGTGACAATGTTTTAGTGGGTCATAGCCTCAGGACCTTCCTCACATCTGTGTCTACTTAGAATTTTTTACAAAAATCCTTTATTTAATTCCCAGGAGTAGATTTTTCTCATTGGACTTTTCCTGCTTAGTACTCACTGGTCTTATTCATCTTTATGTCTTTTGCTTTGTTCATTTCTTCCACTGAACCAATGTGATTTGTTTACACTATCAAACCCACCTCAGTCATGACCCTCATATGGTCCTCACCAACTGACTACAGGTTTAAGGTTCCAGAATTTCAACACCTGTCTATGAGATTAGTGTATTAAAGTCTATGCTAAGATATATTAGATTGTGAATTTTGGGGTCTGGTAATGCTGAAAAGTCACAATAAATTAGTGGGAGAAACAAGCAAATGACTCAGTAACTACTAAACTCAACGGTGAGTACTAAACATGGAAAGTTCAAATAAGAAATATCTATGCTCATGAACTGAATAAAGGGTTCAATTTGGAATTTAAAAAAAGGTTACTAAGTACAAAAACTGACAACAGAAGTTCATGCCTAAATAACAAAGTATATATATATATATATAACTGTCATAGAACTGAAAAAAATAAAGGCATGTGAAGTTGACAATTATAGAAACCTTCCAGAGAATCTTATAAAGAAGTTGGAAGAATTGGAAAGCTAAGAGAGAATTGAAACCATCCAAAAAATAGCATTTCTAAAAAATCAGCAAGGCAAAAGAGGAGGAGAGTGATGGACTATTGTCAAAATTTGCTGTCACTTTATCTTCTGTGAAAATAACCAATTTCTGATCAATTAGGAAAGCTCAATAACAATGTCGAGCTTTAAATCATAACTTTCTAAACACGAGACCAAATGTTGCACTTTTTTGTTGTAAATTTTGGTCAGGTTTAATATGGATAACAAAAAGCTAAATTGCATTGGATTTTCATTCATTCATTTTTGGCAGAGGGAAAATACCAGGAATTTTAAATAATTTTTTGCATGATTTGAATGACCCACAAGAAAACAGAGAAATTTAATTGTGGTAAGAGTTGTTAACATTTGTCAAAGCAAATTCATATTCAACATTTTACTTAAACTATTTGATTTGATTTTCATGGACTTTTATAAATATTAAATTGTCAAACAAAGTTGTAGCTTTTATATCTTTAATATTACCATGAAATATTTAATTTTTATTGATTGAAAAAGACCAATAAAATATAAATGCTAGGGGGAATTGAATTTTGAATTGGTGTGTCTTTTCTGATTTATATCAGAAACAGTATTTGATTTTTGGTCAGCTTCTTTGGTCAGTGCACTAATAACAATAACAATATTTTTAGATGACTAAACGTTTATGTACAACAACAAAAAAAAAAAATAGAAGCAATTATTTATTTTAGGCAAGAAAGTCAGCCTGTTTTAGGTTAGTTTGCTTGTGTCACAACTAAGAAGTAACAAATTTCAGGGGTCAGAAGATTTATAATTTTCTGAAATTATTATTTAGCTTATGGTCTCATCATCAGTGTTTCATATTGAAACACTGGTTCTTGTCTAATCACTGAAGTTAAGCAATGTTGGGCCTAGCCAGGAGACAGATAGGTAACTATTTGGGAATACCAGCTTGGACGTGTGGGTGGTGTTATGGATAATGGCTCGGAATTGGAAATCATAGAGCCAAGTTTGAATTTCAGTTGATTTTCTTACATTTACTTATGTGCAAATATGTTTGGGAAAGGTAGGAATTCATCTATTCTCCCCGCAGCTAAATAGAAGTCAGACTGGTTCCTATAGCCTTGATTGGCAAGCAGTCTACTGAGGGAATTATTCTGCCAGTTAATCAGGATAAGAGACATGATTGCCTAAGCATGCAACACAAATGGCAAGGAAGGAAGGAAATTATAATTTTTATTATCATTATTATTATTATTTACTTACAACTCAAATTTTTTTGCTGACTTTCATCCAAATCTATACTCGGGCTGTTGACCTTTGACAGCAAGTAGACAATTTAGAAGATGTGATTTGAACTGAGAGAACCCTTGTTAAATGCACATGTTAATCTAACCAACCATGTGATGAGGTATCAAGGGGCTCACAAAAGATCAAATTTAACCTTTAAATGAAAAAAATAACTAAAAATGACAATGAAAGTGAATACAAGTGAAAACCTTCATAATAATAGTTGACAATGTTTCAGCTAATAAAAAAAAATATATATAAAAGTTTTTAGGGAGAAAAGTCAGAAGCAGATCTTTGAAATGATTGATGACACATTTGTTGAAAACTGAAAGGCAAGAGTAGTTAAGTTTCTATACGTTACCAGAGACATGTTACTGGACGTATTTGCTATGTTAGGTGTATTTTGTTCACAGGCAGTCTCCACTTTAGTGGAGCCACCTGACTCCCAAACATTGGAGGTCATTTTTCAATGGAAAAAATCCTTCCCACACTCGACATATCTGGTCAAGGCTGAAAGACAAAAAAACAAGACAAATAAGTCAATATATTTTCATGATGACATATTTTGCTGAAGATAGAAATTCACATTTTATTTACATTAAGTTTGAAATGGCTGGCTGAGTTTACAATGGTTCTTTTAAACTAAAATTAGCCTCAGAATAAATATCAAATGCGAGATTTATAAGTATGTTCATCTAAAATTGAATGAATTCTACAAGCACGGGAGGCTTAATTAATTGTAGGGAGACAAAAAATTTTTGTAATGCTCAATGGGGGTAATATGGGAGATTCCTAATAAAAAAAAAAAGAAGGGGGTCAGAAAATCCTTTAAGTGGTCAAAAAGTACAAAAAGAGGGTATCCATAAGCTTAAAAGGGTCTAAAAATTTCCTTAAAAAAACCATATATATATATATATATATATATATATATATATATATATATATATATATATATATATATTAAAATGAACATTGAAGTCAATACTCAGAGATGACAGGCTGTTTCATGCTAGATACGATCGCCTGAAACAGCCTGTCGCCTCTAAGTGTTGTCTTCAATGTTCACTTTTATATTTACATATGCTCTATCTCTGATATTGAGCACCTTATCCCATAAATATAGCACACCATAAAACTATATATATATATATATATATATATATATATATATATATATATATATATGTGTATGTATGTATGTATGTATGTAATTTTTATATATATTATTTATATATTATATATGTGCGGTACTTTTTAGAAAGCACTCAATATCAGTGACAGAACTAACATATTTAGCTGCATTGATGTGAATTTGTGACCTAGGGCTTCATGCCCTTGTGATTGTCAGACAACATTTGTCTGACGATCGCAAAGACGTGAAACCAGTGCAACCAGCGCGCGATGGGTAAATAGTTGTCATCTAATATTTTTAATTTTGTGCATGTGCATTGTTTGTTTTTGATTTTGTTCACTGCACAGTAGGGTCAGGGTCAGTTGGGAACCATCTGTGAGAAAAAGAGCACCATGATGCAATTCACTCTGCCAGAAATTTGGAAACATCATGCTGTACTGCTTGGCATTTGCAGCGAAAGCTCCAATACAAACATTTCAGAGCGTTTGTGTGTCAATCTGAGGACAGGGCAGAGGATTCAAGAAAAGTTGGAAGAGTCTAATGATGATTACGAAGGTGTTTGGAGTGATCACTTGTGATGGGGACATTATGTCTCCATTCATCTTCTGACAGGGCCTCAACACTCAACACCGAAGTGTATATCAAGTGCTTTGAGGAAGTCGTGCAGCCCTGAGTCAAGAGGGTGGGGTTGCTGGAAGACCCTATGTCTGGCAACAGGACTTGGACTCTGGCACCATAACACACAAGTCAATTTCTGTGACCACACCCATCCCTTACATCTGGCCACCTAACTATCTAGACTGCAATCCCCTTGATTATTATTTGTCGGGCACAGTTAAGTGAGGGACCAACAAAAAACTCCTTATGACACCAAAGATGAACTGAATGCAAGGATTATAGCAACATTCATCAACTTAAACAAGGAGACCACCCAGAAGAGTTGCAAGAGATTCCAAAGTCATCTGGAGGCCATGGTTGAAGCCAATAGTGATTTAATTGAATAAATTTACTCTTTAGTATTTCAAGATATTTTTTGTGTATTTTTGGTAAATATATTTGTTAAAATGAGATGTCAATATTATTTTCAGTTTTGCATAATTTAGATAACAATTTATCCATCGCACCCTATATATATGCACACACACACACACACTGCTGTTCATTAATGAATTGAGCCCTCTGGCTGCTGGCATTTGTATACATTCATATATAATACATTAGAATTTCCCTTTCTCTGGTGTGCTCCAATAGCTTAGGTGTAGGAACTCTGACTGATACCAAATCGGTTGGTTTTCAATCCTAGCTTGAAGCAATCGGATGTCAAGCCACACAAATAAGCTGTGTTGCAGCAAAACAAACTTGTATATGGATGACTATATATATATGAAAAAACACATACATACATACATACACATGATATAGTTTTAAGATTTATATTTATGGGTAAAAAAGGTCAGTATAACAGATAGATCATGTGCAAACATAAAAGTGGACACTGAGCTCAACCCTGAATGGCGACAGTCTGTTTTATGCTTGGACAGAATCTTCAGGCCATGTGTGTTCCCCAAACCCCATTTATTAGGCATCTAATATGCATCTTTTGTTGTAATTATTGTCAGAAGAATAATTATTATTCATCCTTTGATAGAGAAAGTCAGGCAAAGATGAAATCAGAAAAAGACGTGAAATGAATGTGCAGTTGGTTATTCTGTTGATTTCTTTTATTTAATTGCTGCATCAGTCTATTTGCCATTTTAGTGTAAAGGTGATTTACAAATGGATTTTAAAATCAGATTTTCATGTTTATTGGAAAGGTCCGAGTCTTTCATCTATTTGAAACCAGAAACTTATTTCATTTCAATTTTTTTCATCCATTATAGCCACACACATACAATAAATCTAAACAAAAAAAATTGATAAAAGGTTGGATTTAAAACATCCATGTTGAGGTTAACCAATCTACACACCAGTTGACAAAATTCAATCTAAAAGAATCATGCCTATTTTTCAAAGCTCAAAAGATTGTTTTTATTTTGGTAAATTCTTTAGAGCTGGTTCATTGCATCTCAATGCTGGCCTCTTCTGAAGAAAAAAGATAAGATTATTGCTTCCACCTCTGTCAACAGCTATGTTTGAATCTTCTGCATGTGTAAAGGAAATTCTTTTCCAAACATTTAACTTGTTCCTAGCACCAGTTCCAGAATCTTTTGTGTGGAACAATACAAAGATACTTACATAGATTCTAACATATTTTTCTTTTCAATTCTAGGTATTTCAAATCTTTTAGATTGAAACTGGGCCATATGTTCACTTCCATATCATCTAAGCAAACTGATATTAAAGTGTGTGCCTGAAAGAACAAGTTCAACATTTTGAGAATTTCTACTTAAAACTAAGATCTAAAATTACTGATTTTGTTTCAGTTTTTTCTTTTTTGCATACAATTTCCTCAGTGATGGACAACCAACTGGTTGATTTTCTAAAAATCTCTATCTATATATATATATATATATATATATATATATATATATATATATATATATATATATATATATATACATATACATATGATTAAAATATAGTTTGTGGTATGCTATATTTATGTGTAAAAGTGCTCAATATCAGTGATAGAGTGTATGTAAATATAAAAGTGTAAACTGAGGTCAACACTAAGAGGCAACAGTTTCATGCTTGAACTCAATCTTCAGGATATATATATATATGTGTGTGTTTGTATACGTGCCAAGTTGCAACAGGCTGTTTCATGCTTCAATGCAATCTTCAGGATGTGTGTTGTGTTTTGGCTCAACTATTTATATATGTTGGTCAGGGATGCATTATGGGTAGTAAGGTCTATTGTATTATCCTGATGATTATTGGATGGGTAGTAATTGTTATGTATTTACATACACTATCTCATATATATATATATATATATATATATATATATATATATATATATATATATATATATATATATATATATATATATAATGTCCTGGGTAAAACATTAAACTACATCTGTGTCCTGGGTAAGACGATAAACTACGTCCAGCAGCAAGGCCTCTGATCAGGAGGTTTTGATGAGCGTAGAACCACCTCTTAATTGCTGGTGTTCACAGGGTGGTAGCACCTGTTAGGATCCCAGCTATGGGCAAATAGTTAACTATTACCAGCAATACTTTTTTGAAAAAAATTATTACCAGCAATACAATTTTGAAGGAAAAATATTGCCAGAAACAGATTTTTGACAAAACAAAATATTACCAGCAATAAAAAATGTTGTCGGCATTAAATAACCCATTGAGGTTGATATGCCGTAAAACAAAATAAACCAAACCAATCTAAACCAAAGAATACATATTCTATTCATATGAATGTATCCTGAAAATGTTGTCGGCATTAAATAACCCATTGAGGTTGATATGCCGTAAAACAAAATAAACCAAACCTATATATATATATATACAAAATATTATCTGAACAAAAGTGGCAACAATGAGACAAAGTGGATGAAGTATTTACAGATAAAGCATTTCACTCCCTTCATCTGGGCATCCTCAAATCAGAATCCTTTTATCTTATTATCTCTATATGTATGCATGTGTGTGTGTGTGTGTAATATCTAAATGTTAAATGCAGTGTGGCTGCCTTTTTAAAAAAAAAGCTAAGCCAAAGACAATTACACACAATGAAAATGTCATTTATAAATATTTTTTGTAAATTTATTCAGCTGATTTATAATCCTGAAAATACACACCCCTACCCCCACAAAAATTAGAATCTCTATAAAAAACAGTGATTTTCAATGAAGAAAGTCTTTAAATGAAAATACTAATATTTGAATCAAGTTAATTTATACTTTTATATAAGTAATATAATTGTTGTGCTAAGTTTTTTTATTGTGTATAATGTCTTAAAAAGAAATACATGAAAGAAGATTAGAAGAGTAATTTTGCTCAATTGAATAAAGTGTTTGATATATAACAAATGGCAGAAACAAGATTCTTTTGATTGATTTGTTTTTATGGCTTATCAACCCTTTGCAGGTTATTTAAAGCCAGAAAATATTTTTAGATTGTAAGAATTTTTTTGTTGTTGAGATAATGATGATTCAGCAATATGTCTTACTAATTAACCCATAGCTGGGTAGGAGAAGAGGTGAATTCCTAACTTTCCCAAGGTATTTGCTTGTATAATGAACCCAACTGGAATTGGAACTTGGCTCTCTGATTAACAATTCTGAACAATTATCCAATACAACACCCGCACATTAAAACCTACAGCACCTAGTATTTACAAGTGGTTACCCATCTAGGTACTGACCATGCTTGATGTTGCTTAACCTTGGTGATTGTATGGGAATTGGTGTTTCAACATGATATGGCCATAAGCCTGATAGAAACAAGTGACTGACTTTCATGAAATAAAAGTCATCATGGACATTTATTTTTTTTTTTACATTTGTATAGCTATATAAGACCCTCTCTATTTTCACTAGAAATGGCTTGAAATATATTTCCTAGGTGTTATATGCGTAGTTGACATATATAATGTGCTAATGCTTATCCAGAGATCACAGACTACCAGTACTTGTACCTAGCATAGTCAATAATAATATAATGTTAAATGTAAATGGGTGGATATCTATCCTCAAATATGGTGTGTGTGTATATATATATATATATATATATATATATATATAATTATTTATTTAAATATTATAACATAAATATGTTATAAAATCACTACAAAAATAGCCATTTTGTTTCAACACCTCTGGTGTCTTATCAAGTGATGATGTTGAAGCTTTTAAGAATAATAATTGTTAGTTATTGGAATTTATTCCGTATATACCAATCTTATACTTGGAGATATATATATATATATATATATATATATATATATATATATATATATATATATAGAGAGAGAGAGAGAGAGAGAGAGAGAGAGAGAGATACCTTTTAGTTCTTTTAACAGGTTTAAGTCTAGAAGGCAAATATAGGACAGGTAAGTTTTTTCTCCCTCGTACCATTTACCATGAATTATAGTATTTTTACTTTAGAAAAGAGACTTTTGAAAGAAAAGTACGAAAGTAAAAAAAAAAGTATTAAAAATAAGGTCCAAGCATACAATAATAGTGAAATCCATTTCTCAGATTTTCATGCAATAACATTAATCTTATATCTGCCTTTTGATTGTTATTGCATTAAATGGACTAGCTAAATTTGGTATTATTATTATTATTATTATTATTATTATTATAATTTTTGTCTTATTTATTGATTCTTTTCTAAGGCTTGTTTTTATTTTCTCTTTTAATTAGAATGGAATTGAGAAAATAATTCACCAAGACAAAAATGTACAGAAAGTGCTTTAATCGCTAGTTCAGCCACATGGTAAATTTATGTCTCGGCTCTCACATGTTCTCACTGTTCTTCCATTCTTGGCAGATTTTCTGTTATCACAATGTGGGATATTTAAAAACAATGATGATGAAAAGAAAAAGAATATAGATGAATTTGGCTAGATTGAAAAAAATTAATTAAAAAAGAAATTCTTTCAACATTTTGAAACTACCAGCATCTCTTGTTTGTGCACATGTGCAGTCATGACAACTTCAACAAACCTGGTCTGATGAAATCCTAATGGATGAAACACGTCACAAGTAAACTTCTTCCATTTTGTCTTACAATTTCCTCAATACTGTTTCTTGATATATAAAAATATATACTGTTATATTGTGGACTCTGCCATCGTTGATTGACGTGGGCTGTTGATCTGTGCCTATCGGAGACCCTTTTACGATGTATGAGGTTCAGGCAACTCAGTTTCTAGGAACCGACAACCTACACATATGATTTGATTATCGTGCTGAAGGTTTTGTGCAGAACCAACCACATCTCTTGAAGGGCTGAATACAGAGACCTGGTGCACTACATGCCACAATTCCCCAAACGACCCTCAGCAGGTTGTGAATTCAGAGTTGTCCTCCTCCTAGACCAGTTGCCATCCAAGGCTATAGAACCTAGTCTGTCCTGGTATTTACCCATAGCTGGGGGGAGAAGAGGAGGATTCATACCTTTCCTAAGGTTATTAGCACATAAGTGAATGTCATGGATTCAACTGGAATTTGAACTCGGCTCTCAGATTCCACAATCCGAGCTGCTATCCATTACTCCACCCTGCTGTTATATATATATATATATATATATATATATATATATATATATATATATATATATATATATATATATATATATATATATATATATATATAAGTGTTTAAGTCTTTTTATTATATCCTTACTCTGTCCTGGACATCGAGTTCTACCTGGATCATATCCTCTTGGAATTATTTTTATACATATATGTATGTGTATGTATAATTGCATATGTATGTGTATATTCACCACATATATATATATATATATATATATATATATATATATATTTATTTATTGCAGCAAATGTTAGAAAATAATTGATGAGATTATCTTGTTAGATGAGCTATCAAGGGAAATATGTTACGAGATCTAAAGCAGGTCTGGGGATGACAATCATAATTAAATGAAAAGGCAAATAAAAAAACTGGCAAAGACAAGGAAGTACACTTTTTGTTCAGGATTTGATTTGCAATGTGTGCAAAAGGCCAAAATATATTTTTCATAGAAATGGGATTCAATAATGACTGAAAATAATTTAACATTGGAAAAGTTTTAACCTTCTCGAAGGTGTTTCAAAATTGCTTGGCAATTGTTGGGTCCAAAAACATTATTTGTAATTTAAAATATGAATCAATTTTTCTCAAACAGAACAGTCTATTATCCTTCTCATGCCATTTCCAAAGCAATGAAATCAAAGCTGACTTGAATTTGGGATGAAATTAGAAGAATTCGGACAAAGGTAATTGATGACTTTTGAAAGTTTAACATAACAATACTTTATTTAAAGCATAATACTTTATTTACATTATTCGGACTATTGTTCTCATCTTTGTTGCAATATTTATTACAACGTGTCATGGCACAGTAGATAAAGGTGTTAGTCAGATCCAGTGACAGGACTCAAAGAGTTTTGAGTTCAATACCTGGTTAAGGCAGTGGAGAACTTTCAGAGGGAAATTAACAGGTGGTAACTGATAATTGACATCCATTAAACATGGATGATGGAACTAGAACAGTCTACCCAAGTGAGCGAAATAAAGGGTTCAGTTCGACATTCCAACCACCTGAAGAAGGCCGGAGTGTACAACGGCCGAAACGTTGTAATAAATATGGCGACGAATATGAGGACAATAGTCCGAATAATGTAAATAATGTACATAATACCTCATCACAGAAATATAGACACATAACAATACTTTAATTAAATGTTTTTCAATAAATTTAAAAATGAATAAAAAGACATTGAAACGAAAGAGATTGTGGATGATCAAATTAAAATACCTTTGGGAATAACTCTCATTGGAGATGAAGCACAATATCTGTACAAAGTAGACATAATTAGACAGAGACTGTATGAATTGTATTTATTTCTACCATTCATGATCAGCATTAACCTCGTGTAGTGACTGCAAGTAGAAGTAAAAGTGTAGATGTTAAGCAATCACAAAGTAAAACTTCTTTTTTCTGAAAGATCAAAAATGGTGAAGAAGAAATTGCTTTAATGCTGAGAATCACATTAAAAAAATAGAAACGGTATTATTAAGAATTTCATGATTTTGAATTTCTTTAAACATTCCAATAGACATTTTGTAACAGAGAGAGTTTAGGAACCACACGCAAACACACACACATTTTTTTTTATTGAAATTGGAGTAGATTTGAACAGCAAAATTAGATCAGAACAATTGTTTACTGATGGGAATCTGATCTATACCATTTGGAATTGGGTCATTAGGAAGACAATGGAAGATGATCGAAATTTGAAATAGAGCTTACTAAGGCTATGAAGAACTTTGAAATTCACATGATTTGGGGTTGAAGGCAGCACTTGTGATAATTGCGTGCGGGCCAATGGTCGATTTATGATCAGCCAGGTTTATCTATATAAACGCGCACAGAAATCTGTTGACAGAGTGATTGGCTTGTCTGCCATCGAGTGCAGTTGAGCTGCGTAGAGAGAGGTCGGAGACTGGAAGTGACGTCAGAGATTGGAACCAAACGCCCGCTAACATATTTTGTTGATATAAGTACGAAGAAGCGAATTACTCCTCCAACAATCTAAGACTGCTACTGCTACTATTATTACTACCACTGGAAACGGAAACGTCGAACAAGCTACAATAATCAAAAGGTTGTTTTTGGGCTCATCTGTTGTCGAGTGCAGTCGAGCTGGGTGGAGAGATATCGGAGACTGGAAGTGACGTCAGGGATTTGGAACAAAACCCCTGCTAACATGTACTGTTAATATAAGTACCGATGCTTCTGCTACCACGAAGATTACTACTACTGTTACTACCGCCGAGGAGGAACGCAACTATAAACTTTAAGCCATGCACAGAAATCCTTTTATCTCTCCATTGCAAGAGTTGTATATCATTCTGAGACGATTTCACAACAAGCTAATCACAATCCACTTTCTCTCTGTCTAGAATCCAGTGTATGAGTTTTTACGTCAATTACTTTTCTTTTCTGTAACCCGTTTCTTTTCTATACTATTCTTTTCTGCTATATAAAAGACATTAACAATTCAACCATTGAATAGTTGTTTGTCCGGCTTTCTGCAGATATATATATTTTTGGTGCATTCTAAATTTCTTAGCACAGACGCTCCAGCCGTGTCTACATCTTCAGTCGACCGTGAATGGATGAACATCACTTCTGCTTTCTGGATCAAACCAATCACAACGTGGGCAGGAAGCAGGATTAAACCAGTGGACTGGTCGAATGATCTACGGATGCTCAGGGGACCTACGTCAGTCTCTTAAGTTCAGTTAAGACCGAGTAGACACCTCAACCCAGAGAGTAAGACGTTGGAGGTTGAGTGGCTGGGGCGAAAGTGTTAGAATTTTCTTTGTAAAAGTTCTAGATTATTCTGAAAAGTTCTGAAAAGAAATAAGAATAATGTTTAAATGCTAAACTTAAAGAACTTTTGAAAATTCCTAAGTTTCTTTAATGATTCATTGAATTAACAAGAACTACATTTTGAAAAATCATTTCCTATGAACAAAAAAATCAAGACAAAAGGTTATACTGTTGCACTAAGTTAAAACCTTTTGCAGCAAATCTTTGGAAAGTTTTACATCTTAATGTCAATTTACAAAAAACATTGCATCAAAGGATACATAAAAAAATAGTTGTGAAGATCGACTAAAATAAAAAAGCAGGAGAAACTATTTTGAAAACTGGAAAATTACTTTAGTTGTCTGAATGATAGAAAGATTCTTTTTTTAAAAAATATTACAATCAAGAGAGAAAATAAATGCAAGTGAATTTTGACATTAGAAAGCAAAACTAACCTTATGTGAGAAGATAAAGAATTTTAGTTAAGAATGAAAAGAAACAAAAATATAATGGAAATTGTCTCAGACAAAAGTAAATGATGGAACCACAGAGAAATGGTAAGAATAAAGATATAAAATAAACAAATTATAAAAAAAATATCTTTCCTTAGCAACATTAAGCAGAACAAGTTGTTTATCATAGAAAACTGTTAATAGAAATATATTTTAACAATAATAATATTTTGGATGTAATCTTCTTTTGAGTACAGAGGAAATAGGAAGATGTGGAGGACATTTTGATGGTTTTATTTCAGGCTCACAAATTATAAAGACAGAAGTTTAAAAAAATACATTGTAGGGATACAGAAGTCATTTTTCTTCCTTTGGTAAAGAGAAGTCACGTGGGTCACATGACAACTGCTTAATGACATCACTCCATACAGCAACAAAAGCAGCAGTCAAATTCAGTTAGTTTACAGCAGCTAAATCATAAGCTTGCTTTCTTTAGCTCAGACCCCCCCATGTCCTGAGAAGAGGCTAAATGTATCTCCCCCACAGCTTATAAGTCCATGGAGCCATTGGAAATATAATCTTTCCTGGATACAGAAAGAAATTCCAGCTCACAGTCCTCAATTTTCAATAAACTCAAGACTCACTGTTTCTTGTTCATGGAATATGTCCTCTCCTAGGACATAGATGAGTCTGGCTCATTTGACTCTGGGGTCCTAAAAATGGCTTCTCCAGACACAAGAGTATCTTCATATTATATGTAAGACTCTTTCTTTTGTTTCTCCTTACACTCTGCTTTGCCATATAGATATATGTGAGATATTATTCTTCACATAAGACACTTGTATATATGTATATATAGTTTTTTTTATGTCCTAGTGATATAAAAGTCCCTCTGATTCATGTAAAGCTTTATGCAAATATATAAAGCTTTATGCAAATTGTAAATAATTTTCAAGTAGAGAAGCCTAAAAAGAAGTTCATTATATCAAGTTAATAACTTGGAGTTTACAGTTTTCATAACACCATAAATTGTGTTCCAAGTTGTGAAAGGAAAATGAATGAAAAAAAAAGTATGTTTGCCATTCTTTTTCTTTTCAGTCTTTTTGTTCGGTCCATGGAGTATGGTATTGTTATTACGTCACAGATATAATAATGCCCATAACAGAAAATAAAATGGGAGAATAAATCTTTTTTTCCCTAGCCCTCTCCTGTTACAACATAATTTTGAAACTTCTAATTCATAGTCTTGTGTGGATATGAGAATTTACAAGCAAAATAACATTTTAAAAATCTTCTCATGATTCAAGTGTAAATTTTCAAAGCTGCAGAAATGGCAATAAAAAAATACAATTACTTTCCTCATCTTTACTTTTTTATGGAAAACTTTGTACATAAAGATTTTCCTATTTTGAAAATGTTTCTTTATATGCAAAAGGATACACATCATTTGTATCTGACCAAGTTAATACTGACAAAAAGATTCGCTTTGGAAATTAAAATTTCTTAAATAATTTATTTCTTTAGTGACTCAGATAGAAAACCAACTTTAAACAATTTGGTCTAAAATGTTGGAAAAAGCGTCAAACTTATTTTTAAAACTGATGAGAAATTTCCACAGAAAATAAAATCTGTTTTTGAAAACCATCACCATTCATCCATCTAACTTTATTAAAAGATAAAAAAAAAAATGATTAAGGAAATAAAACTAAAGCAAGTAAGTTGAATGAGGCTTCAGGATGAGTGAACGGATTTTACAAAACTGCAGGCCTCAATAATCCACTAAAAAATGTTTGAAACATTTTTATAAGCAAAACAGAAAAAAGGCCAAGGAATTTACAGATTAAGCCAAGAAGGAAAAATGAAAATAAAAAAAAATAAAAACACAATTATTTATTATGCATTTTTATTGTCTTTCAACTTATTTTCTTTTGAAATGAATTTTTTCTTTCATATCCATTTTTATGAAAATAGATGGGCTTTTTGTTAATCTATAACAACCATTATTTTAAAATATGGAAGCTTAAAAAGATCACAAAAGATAGCTTCATTTTTCTTTCACAACTCGGAACACAATTTATGATGTTATGAAAACCGTAAACTCCAAGTTATTAACTTGATATAATGAACTTTTTTTTAGGCTTTACTTGAAAATATATTATTTATATATTTGCATAAAGCTATATATATTTGCATAAAGCTTTACATAAAATCAGGGTGACTATGCCAGATTCTATTAAGTCAATATTTTCATAAAAGTGATATTAAACAACCAATGTTGGCAGAATTTTCAGGATATACTTATATAATGTATATAGAAATACTTCTTTATATGAGATTTGATTATGCAACTCAAGGATTGTTTATCGTATTGTAAAAATATTTTTTTTTAAATTTCAGATATATAAAGTTTGTCATAGAATATAACCTAAAGTATATTGTAAAGTTGCTTAGTGAAGGAAATTGGGGAAAGATTTGAAGAGAGATTACAGAAAAATAATTAAAAAAATGGAAACTGAAAATTTTGGCAAATTAAGTGCAAGAAAATAAAACTGATGTGAGAAAAATTGATTTAACAAAAATGAAAAGACTAACAATAAATGGATTGACTAGCCAGAAAGTATTTGAAGAAACTGATGTTTTGGTATGGAGAGAGAGAGAGAAAAAAATGCAGAATGTGAAGAACATTTAGTGAAAGGCATGAAACCAAGAAAAGAAACTGTCAGATTTAAGTAAACATTACAAAAATAAATGTGAAGAAAACAGATTTCCC
This sequence comes from Acanthosepion esculentum, assembly GCA_964036315.1. Lineage (NCBI taxonomy): Eukaryota > Metazoa > Mollusca > Cephalopoda > Sepiida > Sepiidae > Acanthosepion > Acanthosepion esculentum. The sequence continues at coordinate 137,405,366 of OZ038481.1, read as the reverse complement.
AGCAGCGATTTTTAGTGATGCCTGTCATTCGATGGATGGATGGACGTGATGGATAGGCTAGAGTTTGGGTCTTTTACTGAAATAGTCAAGCAACATGACTTAGAAGACAACAGTGTGGGGGTGGAGTAATGGTTGGGGCTAGTATTTTAGGCAACAAAATCATGAGTCTCTTTAAAAATTAAAAAAAAAGAGAGATGCAAAGAATTAAGTTCTTGGAGAAAACCTTTTGGATTTTGGTAAACATTAACACTAAGGGAGTTTAAAGTTTTAAAGATTAAACAGATTAAAATTAATTTTTCTTAATATTCTGCAAACCTGATGATTGCCCACCTTGCCAAGGAACTTTTAAGGACACCAAATTAATAGAATTACCCCCAGCCTCACAAAGGAAGATACAATCAAAGAGGTTATATGGCAACACTGCTGAAAGTAATTTTAAATGCAAAACAGTAGAAAAATTAAAATTAATTAAAATCATTTCATTTGGATTTATTTTTAAATAAAAAAAATATTATTTGCACTTTGCATAATAAAATTTGACATCCAACAAAATAAGTTATTTCATTGCTTCACGGTTATGAAATGTTTTTTTTAGGGATGGTTTCATTTTGATCAGGCACATTATCATACCGACAGAGGGTAAATGACACCCCAAACACAATAAAAACATGTCACAAAACAGATCATTCTGTATGATACTATATGTCTACACTGGTTTGAGAATAGTTTATAACATGAAATGGTTCCTTGAAAACATATATAAATATATATATATGTTGACATTAGGCATAGTAAGTTTGGTAAAGATGTCAAAGTACATGATGAAAACATATATGTATATGTTGACGTTGAGCCATATAAGTTTGGTAATGATGCTTAAGTACATGCCAAAAATATGTTGACATTAGGCATGGTAAATTTTGTATATCTCCAGTAGTGGAAGTGTTAATAAGGGTGGCATTATAAGCTGAAACAAATCGATATACAGGGTGTCCCCCCAAAAAATTGACATCATTTTAAAAGCAATTATCTTGAAAACTACTAAGTCTAGCTCAATGAAATTAAACAGTTTAGGTGTTGAACATCATAAGTTTATTATGGGATGGATTTCATAAGTGTTCAATATGTGCACCGTTTGTGATACGACACATGCCAAGTTGGTAGTTAAGCTCTTGCCAAACACGTTGTAGCATGTCTGCAGTAACATTACCCAGTGTGGAAGTGATTCTCTGCTCGAGTTCATCAATGCCAGCAGGAAGAAGGGGAACATAGACCAATCCCTTCACATATCCCCATAAAAAGAAATCCCATGGGGACAAGTCCGGTGACTGTGTCTGCCAATTTATCATAAAACTGTCGTCATCTCCACTACACCTGATCCATCTCTCTGATCTGCTTCTATACATTCTGTGAAAATTTGAGGTTATTTCAACAAGAATTGCCAAAATGACTGTTCTGTGAAATGATGTCAAATGTTTTGGGACACCCTATATTACTCATATAAATGTAAGTATATTCCATTTATTTTATCAACATTAGTTGTTTAAAATGTCAAAATATTTAGTTGCTTAATAAAATCTGACATAGTATATTTCGAATATAAATTGGCCATTTAATCATATAGACAAAAATCCAGGTTCATATTTGTAATATAAGTACATTGTAAATTAAACCCACTTTTGGGGAGCTGCTTTGCTAACAGCTATTTAAAAATCTTCACTTTCTTCAAAATGAACCAGTCTCCAAAACAAAATTCATTTTTGTAAAAAGGTGAATGGAAAAAAATTTTGTTTAAACAAATCTTTATATGAAATTCTCAGGAGAATTAAGATTAATAATAATTAATCACAATGAAAAGATTTTTCCAATTTACTGAAATCTTACTTACATACCTTTTTGGTTTCTGACAGCAAACTGTGAAAATTCACAGACATTTTGCTTTTCTAATCAGCATGCTGAGAGGTAAATGCACAAAATAAAGACTCAATTCTTCATTTAAGGCAAAAGCTTGTAAAATCTACAAAGAAAAAGAAGAAAAATGCAGAATTTTTTTTAATATGAATCCATTTTTTTTTTTATCGTGTCTCATATGAAAATAACAATTTAATAAACTTAGATTTATAAACAGCTGTGTCAATCAAAATCATACAAAGTTCTAAGTTAATGAAAAAAATATTTCCGCAAAAATTATCTAAACTTGTATTTTATGGCACAACATTGCAAAAAAAATAGAAAGAGCATTAATAAAAATTTTATAAAAATTTAATTTTGTTATGAATTGCATATTTAATTTATTTTTTTTTTAATTAAGTGAAAAAGTCAAATAAAAATTAACTTGAATAACCTTGTACTATTATAGATGAGTATATTTGGATTATTTTTATAGTCATATCATTTTGGGAACTGCAGGTTCCTTCTTATGTTTGTTATATTAAAAAAAAAAAACCCCAAAAAACACACAAATAAAGATTTTGGCTCAAAATTCCAAGAACTAGTTAACAAATATGAGACACTCAAAGTCAGTCAGAGAATACTAAGAGAAAAATGGCACAGTAAAAAAAACTAAGATGAGAATATTAACCCAAGTAGGTAAATATTATTTTGAGACTATTGGTTTTGGTTTGGCTAATGGCGTATCAGCTCGTTATGAGTCATTTAATTCTAAAATTTAATTTTCTTGGGAGCTTTGGCAATTTTTTTTTTCAAAAATGTATTGTTAGTAATTTTTCTCTTCCTTTCCCAATAATCTATTGCTGGTGATCATATTTGTTTTTTTACTATGAAAGTGTATTGGTAGTAATTTTACTACGAAAATGTATTTTTATATGTTCATAATGTTTTTACCCGAGTTTGGGGTGTGGTGTCACTATTTGACCATAGCTAGGACCCTAACAGGTTCTACTACCCCAATTGAAACTATTGAGCTCTTAGTGTTTGGTTGTTGAATCCTGACACCAAGGAAATACAAAGACCAACGTAATAAGATCAGACGGTACATTCATCGGGAAATACGCCAGTGCATCACATGCTGAAAAATGTTACGGCCATGAAGAGACTATCCTTTAGGATGTTCCCATCCATATTGACAGACATATAAAAGAAATATAGACACCAAGCATTTTCATTATAGACTACAAACAAAAAATACCTTCTTATAGAAATGGCAGTGCTACAGATAAAAATATATGTTACAGAAGATGATAAAAGTAAATATAAGGACCTTGAAATTGGAAAAAAAAAAGTGACATTGTAAATTTACTGTTATATTTAATAATTGGAGACATGAATAAAATGGAAAGATACAGACAAGAACAATTTGCAAAATTTCCAGAGTCCCTTGTTTTCAAGATTTAAAAAGATGGACGGCTTGGAATTGCTATCTCGTCCGGAGATGCATTACCAATGCACATTAAATATCACTTAACATCAGGATTTCTGCAAACAGAATGCATACATTTACTATCTTATTTTATCCCCACCCTCAAGTTATCACCTGGTTAGGGTTTGTACTGAATAAAAAACAAAATAGATGATGATAAAAATAATATCACATTTCAGAATTTCAAAGAGAAATTAACAATTTGTAAATTTTTCATTTACATCACAAACTGTTTCATATCCAGTAAAGATTTATTTGGTGACATCAATTATGATTAAAAAAAAACTTATATGTAAACTAGAAATTATTAAAGTCTAAAGTTTGTTCATCTCTCGTGTTTCCTTCTTTAAGAAAATTTCATTAGACAGAAAGTATTTTATTGCTGTTCGAGGGATGTCAAAGTAATTTGTAGTGTTTAGTTAAAATTCCAGGTAGAACTTGTAATGTGTTTGTGGTGATATTTAAAAAAAACATTAATCTCTGTAATATTTAAACTGTAAACATTTATGGAGGCCCGTTAGTATCAAAACTACAATTTAACACAAATGCAGAAAAATTTAACTGGTTAAAAATGAATGCAAGTAACACAATGTATATCACAAAAATGGCAGCTGAATTGTATATTGCTGCAACTGAACATATTTTTTACAATTTAAATTATTTAAACAGTTTAACCAAGGAAATTTTTTTGGGCTTTATAAAGGTCATTTGCTGACCTTTCAGATCAACAGCAAAATGAAAGACTTTTGACTAAGTTTACATTGATTACTATGCTGAGTTTTAAAAGTTTTAGGAAATTTTTTAATGAAGTTTTTGGTTTCAAGAAGAATTTTGGTCGATCATCACATGTTGCATGAAGAAGAGATTAAAAGAACGAAATCATTCTAGACAGAATAACAAAAGACAAAGAAAGAAAGAAAAAAACCGTCATTACAGAGTAATTTTCATTCTTTTCAGCTAAAATGATTATTTTTCTATACAGAGAAGAAAAAAGAAGTAAAAAAATTCATTTTGTCTACAAGAGGAACATTTTTTAAAATTTGATTTAAACAAGAACTTTGTTTGAATATAGTTAAAATTTTGTATTCATTCTACCAATCAGAGTTAAAAAGTTTACATTTGATACAAGAAATAATATCAATGTTATACAACATTTAAAATTACTTATAGCATAATACTATATAGTGACTAATATATATATATATATATATATATATATATATATATTATGGCGATAAAAGTCATTTGCCTCTAGCTCCTTTTGCTCATTTTTTTTTTCCCCCCATTTTTTTTTTAGTGTACATTTTCTGTTTTTTAAATTAAAATCTCCCGTTGCAAGCCTGATCAGCGGGAGCGAAACCGGTTGCTTCAAGCGTTTTAATATGTCTAGTAATATTAAGCTGAATACTTTTATCGCCATAATAAAATTTTGTACCTATAAAAATATCTTCAAATATATATATATATATATATATATATATATATATATATATATATATATATATATATATATATATTTAGTTGGATTGATGTGAGTTTGTGACACTGGATTTCATATATATATATATATATATATATATATATATATATATATAAAAAATATAAATAAATATATATATAAAAATATAAATAAATACTTTCACAAAAAAACATTCAATTTTTTTTAATTTGCAACTTTTCAGTTGTTATATATATATATATATATATATATATATATATAGTGACTAATACACAAACTAAAAGTGATAGACTATTTAAAGTTAGCATCTGTAATAAAAACAAGATTTAAAAAAAATATATATATTCATGAGATAAAAATAGTTAATAAGCAAAAAAAGGTAAAAGGTAATTGATTATCAAAAAGTGATTTTTACTTGGGTCACAAATATTTGTCAAATTTTCTGCTGAACAAAAAATTTAAAAAAAAAAAGAAAAAAGAAACTTATTACCTTTTGTTTTTTTTTCTCTTTTGTTTGGAGAAAATTGGTTTTAATTTTTTTCAATTTTTCAATATTTTGCCTGTCATTTTTATGAAGAGATGAAAAACAAAAGAAAAAAGTGAAAAGGAACAAAAAGAAACCCTTTTCCTTTCTTGATGCAGCTTTACAAGATGGACAAGAGAAATGAACTTAAAGACACTGTGCAAAAAACACTTAAAAAAAAAGTGTTTCCTCTTTTTATATCTAAAAAGACATCCAACCTCCCCACCCACTATGCTCCTATATATGCATATACTTGCATTATCTACCTACCTACATTATATATATTAATAATAAATATACATATTTTTCCCCTCACTAGCACCAGCACGCCATGTGCAATACTATATATATATATATATACATACACACACACACACATCTATATGTGCATGCATGGTTGCCAAAAAAGAGGCCGTTGCCAACTGAGTGCTCTGCTTTGTTTTACACTGCATATCCCCCCCCCCCACCTGCCACACCCACATTAAGGGTGATACAACATGGTGCAGATACATCCTGCCTTTCATGCATATTTAAGTGACTTTAATAGCTTTGCACCAAAAAATGCTGGCCAAGTATTTGCAAAAATCTCAGAATTCAAGATCTGCATAAATATGGCAGAAGCTGTCAATGTAAATTTCTGCATCTTTGCAAATTAATGAAGAGGCAAAAACGTTGGGTATTCCACAAATGTTTCTCGTGCATTTATAAAATTTTAAGTAAGTTGTTTATCTGGTTGCAAAAATGACTTGTAAAAAATAAATCTTTTTTTTTTTTTTATATGTCCAAGAAAGTGAGAAAAAGTTAAACCAACCAAGAGAAAGATAAACGTGTTTAGCGTGGTAGTAGCAAGAGAAAATGTAAGAAACATGACTGGAAGGGAAAAGGAAAACGTGTTTAGCGTGGTAGTAGCAAGAGAAAATGTAAGAAGCATGACTGGAAGAGAAAAGGAAAACGTGTTTAGCGTGGTAGTAGCAAGAGAAAATGTAAGAAGCATGACTGGAAGAGAAAAGGAAAACGTGTTTAGCGTGGTAGTAGCAAGAGAAAATGTAAGAAGCATGACTGGAAGGGAAAAGGAAAACGTGTTTAGCGTGGTAGTAGCAAGAGAAAATGTAAGAAGCATGACTGGAAGAGAAAAGGAAAACGTGTTTAGCGTGGTAGTAGCAAGAGAAAATGTAAGAAGCATGACTGGAAGGGAAAAGGAAAACGTGTTTAGCGTGGTAGTAGCAAGAGAAAATGTAAGAAGCATGACTGGAAGAGAAAAGGAAAACGTGTTTAGCGTGGTAGTAGCAAGAGAAAATGTAAGAAGCATGACTGGAAGGGAAAAGGAAAACGTGTTTAGCGTGGTAGTAGCAAGAGAAAATGTAAGAAGCATGACTGGAAGAGAAAAGGAAAACGTGTTTAGCGTGGTAGTAGCAAGAGAAAATGTAAGAAGCATGACTGGAAGAGAAAAGGAAAACGTGTTTAGCGTGGTAGTAGCAAGAGAAAATGTAAGAAGCATGACTGGAAGGGAAAAGGAAAACGTGTTTAGCGTGGTAGTAGCAAGAGAAAATGTAAGAAACATGACTGGAAGAGAAAAGGAAAACATGTTTAGCGTGGTAGTAGCAAGAGAAAATGTAAGAAGCATGACTGGAAGAGAAAAGGAAAACGTGTTTAGCGTGGTAGTAGCAAGAGAAAATGTAAGAAGCATGACTGGAAGGGAAAAGGAAAACGTGTTTAGCGTGGTAGTAGCAAGAGAAAATGTAAGAAGCATGACTGGAAGAGAAAAGGAAAACGTGTTTAGCGTGGTAGTAGCAAGAGAAAATGTAAGAAGCATGACTGGAAGGGAAAAGGAAAACGTGTTTAGCGTGGTAGTAGCAAGAGAAAATGTAAGAAGCATGACTGGAAGAGAAAAGGAAAACGTGTTTAGCGTGGTAGTAGCAAGAGAAAATGTAAGAAGCATGACTGGAAGGGAAAAGGAAAACGTGTTTAGCGTGGTAGTAGCAAGAGAAAATGTAAGAAGCATGACTGGAAGAGAAAAGGAAAACGTGTTTAGCGTGGTAGTAGCAAGAGAAAATGTAAGAAGCATGACTGGAAGAGAAAAGGAAAACGTGTTTAGCGTGGTAGTAGCAAGAGAAAATGTAAGAAGCATGACTGGAAGGGAAAAGGAAAACGTGTTTAGCGTGGTAGTAGCAAGAGAAAATGTAAGAAGCATGACTGGAAGAGAAAAGGAAAACGTATTTAGCGTGGTAGTAGCAAGAGAAAATGTAAGAAGCATGACTGGAAGGGAAAAGGAAAACGTGTTTAGCGTGGTAGTAGCAAGAGAAAATGTAAGAAGCATGACTGGAAGAGAAAAGGAAAACGTGTTTAGCGTGGTAGTAGCAAGAGAAAATGTAAGAAGCATGACTGGAAGAGAAAAGGAAAACGTGTTTAGCGTGGTAGTAGCAAGAGAAAATGTAAGAAGCATGACTGGAAGGGAAAAGGAAAACGTGTTTAGCGTGGTAGTAGCAAGAGAAAATGTAAGAAACATGACTGGAAGAGAAAAGGAAAACATGTTTAGCGTGGTAGTAGCAAGAGAAAATGTAAGAAGCATGACTGGAAGAGAAAAGGAAAACGTGTTTAGCGTGGTAGTAGCAAGAGAAAATGTAAGAAGCATGACTGGAAGGGAAAAGGAAAACGTGTTTAGCGTGGTAGTAGCAAGAGAAAATGTAAGAAGCATGACTGGAAGGGAAAAGGAAAACGTGTTTAGCGTGGTAGTAGCAAGAGAAAATGTAAGAAGCATGACTGGAAGAGAAAAGGAAAACGTGTTTAGCGTGGTAGTAGCAAGAGAAAATGTAAGAAGCATGACTGGAAGGGAAAAGGAAAACGTGTTTAGCGTGGTAGTAGCAAGAGAAAATGTAAGAAACATGACTGGAAGGGAAAAGGAAAACGTGTTTAGCGTGGTAGTAGCAAGAGAAAATGTAAGAAGCATGACTGGAAGAGAAAAGGAAAACGTGTTTAGCGTGGTAGTAGCAAGAGAAAATGTAAGAAGCATGACTGGAAGGGAAAAGGAAAACGTGTTTAGCGTGGTAGTAGCAAGAGAAAATGTAAGAAGCATGACTGGAAGGGAAAAGGAAAACGTGTTTAGCGTGGTAGTAGCAAGAGAAAATGTAAGAAGCATGACTGGAAGGGAAAAGGAAAACATGTTTAGCGTGGTAGTAGCAAGAGAAAATGTAAGAAGCATGACTGGAAGGGAAAAGGAAAACATGTTTAGCGTGGTAGTAGCAAGAGAAAATGTAAGAAGCATGACTGGAAGGGAAAAGGAAAACGTGTTTAGCGTGGTAGTAGCAAGAGAAAATGTAAGAAACACGATTTGAAAAACATTTTGCATCAAAGATTAAAATGGAGAACAACAGAATTTATCTTTATTTGTCTATCAAATATACAAGATAGAAAGTCTGATTTTATATGGGTAAAGAATCCCTCAGCCTTTACTGCAGACATCAAGATGAGCTCTTGATCTGACTCCTCTTCATGGTATGGGAAGTACTTTTTGAGAATTAAAAACTGTAGTTTTCTATCATCTACCTGAAGCAGAAAAATCCGGACAAACAATTGAAAGGACCATTATGCAGACTAGCATACAATTATTCAGCCATCTTTACAGGAATGTAAGAGATTGTAAGTGGAAAAATTCATGCAGGCCACAAAAGTTGCCAAACCCCCGAGAGAGCTGTAAGAACGGATGCATGTGAGCGGGACAAATGCAAGCAGCCATCCCTCAAATGCAGCCATTTATATTTTGATATCTGAGATGCACATGATGGGTTAGATAAAGATTTGTATGGCCTGATTTCTCTACAAACAAATGCAACTTGATTTTCATTTATTTTTAGCAGAAAATACAAGGGTAGCCTATGGGCATTTTGTTCAACATGTAAGGTAACTACTTCCCTTGTTACAGAGAGGTCCATCCATAAACTATAAATGTTATTTCTGGAACAATCATTTTTGAAGAAAGGAAAGAAAAACTCATTAAAAAAACTTTTTAGTGGAAGGATGGAATTTTTTGAAGTTTTCATAACATTTGTGTCTGTTGTAAGTTCTTTACTGTCCTCATGAAAAATGTAACATTTAGAAAAATTAGAAAATGTGACACTTAAGGTGGTCTTTTATAAATCATTTGATTTTCACCAATTCAAAATGACATCTTTATAATCTCAGCAGATTATATAAAAGTATGCCTTACAGAAAGCCAAATGTGGAGGTACATTTTACTATTACATTCATAGACAACAAAGAGGAAGAAAGACATCTTTCACATTCACTATTTCATTAACTCTATAGTTTGACAGACTAATGAGTGATATTAAACTCATAATTAAATGATAAATTACAAGTTCTGCCAAAATAATAATTTTACTATTGATTTTCATACAAAAACTAGAGTTGCTCCCCCTTCATTTCCAAACCTTTTTTTTGTTTTATATTAGCAGCCATTTTTAAATTAAAATTTATAATTCTTACTTTCAATCTTAAATGTTAATCTGGGCCAGAATTCAAATCCAAAATTAGACTACAATCCATTTAAATGCTTAACAATAATTATCCTCCCTAATAATAAAATATCTACCAGAGATATGAAACAGTCTTACCCCAAATTTGCACCTGAAGATTGCAATATAGCATGAAGCTCTGAATTATGCATTCAATGTAGGGTAGTATGAATATTTTTTTAATATATATATATATATATATATATATGTGTGTGTGTGTGTGTGTGTACATATATACATCAAATTTACTATAAAGATACAGAATAATGAGAAAAAAGCAGTCAATTGTTGAAACCTCCTGATGAGTGGACTGAACAATTACAAAAGGATTTTATTTACAAAACTCTGGAGTTGAAGAGCTGAATATAACATTAATCAGCTAAGTGACAAATTTTATTTGTATGAATCCTATATATATATATTAGTCCTACACACATTTTCTCACCCACCCATATTTCTGAGATGAGGTATTATGTACATTATTTACATTATTTGGACTATTGTCCTCATCTTTGTCGCCATATTTATTACAACATTTTGGCCGTTGTACGCTCCGGCCTTCTTCAGGTGGTTGGAATGTCGAACTTGAACCATCACTGGGGTAGACTGTTCTAGTTCCACATGCCATTCCTGGATGTTCTAATATCTCGAACAGAGCAGGGGTTCAAGACATCCGTATACTGTAAGCTGACATTCACCGGACAGTACCTCAATTTCAATTCCCACCATCCATACAGTGTGAAGAAAGAGATCGTCTGCTGCTTACAACACCGAGCAAAAGTCATAAGTGGTGACCCAGAGACATTAGATAAGAGGGATAGGCGGGTAAAAGAGGAGGAGGAGGACAACAACACTCAGAAAACAGTCTGTCTGCCTTATGTGAAGGGGTTATCAGAGAAAATACAAAGGATCCGCGGTTCATATAACATCAGGACAACCTTCAAAAGCTTGACGACACTTTTCAGATATCTCTCCCGAGTAAAACTCCCCATAGATGAGAACATGACTAAAGACTGTGTGTGTGTGTGCTATCCCATGCATCTGCGGAAAGAAATATAAAAGAGAGACAGGCCACCCCTTAAGGTAAGGCTTCAAGAACACCAGAAAGCTGTAACATGATGGGAAGTGGAAAAATCAGGTGTGGCTGACCACATATGGAGGGAGAAGGGTGATCACCAGCCTCTGTGGAATCAGGTTGAGATCATAGACAAGGAACACCATTGGAAAATACGTAAACTTAAGGAATCTGCATATATGCTAGGCCACAAAAATCTCCTGAGCTGACCAAGCATAGAAATGAATACAATATGGGAACCAGTAATAAGGAGTGCCAGAGAAAAGCAATAATAACAACAAAGTTGCAATATGAGCTCTGGTAAAAACATGCAATGATAACAGCAAAAATTGCAATATGAGCACTGGTAAAAATGGTTGCTAAAGACATTAGGTTTATAATACCCAGAAATTCATACACAGATGTCCTCAAGGTTGAGATCATAGACAAGGAACACCATTGAAAAAGGACACATGGCACAGTGGATAAAGGTGTTGGTTAGATTCAGTGACAGGACCCAAAGAGTGTAAGTTCAATACCTGGTTAAGGCAGTGGAGAACTTTCAGAGGGAAAAATGAACAGGATAACAAAATTAACAGAGATAACTGATAACTAACATGGCACTACAACAGTCTACCCCAGTGAGCGAAATAAAGAGCTTAAGAAGGCCGGAGCCTACAACGGCAAAACATAATAAATATGGCGACAAAGCTTGCAGAGGTGTTGAGGTCTCACACTGATACACACACACTCATACTAATATATACACATACACACACACATACACACTCTAAAAGATAACATACACTTAGCACACAATAAAACTGTCAAGATGACCTAGGTGGTAATTCTTCAAGTCAGGTATCTCTCATCTTAAAAACAACTTGAAATAGACCGTTTGACCCATACAAGGACTGACCAAAATTAACGATAAAAAACATATGAAAACTACAGATAAAGTTCACTGCTACTAATACGCAATGATTTTTGTTTCTCCTGATGATAGCCTTACTGGCTTAAACTAGTTAAGGAACCTAATTGATGAAATAATAAAACAAAAAAATATTAATATACAACCAAATGAAAATTAAGTTTTTTAATATATTTTATTGTTCAAAACTATGTTTGAAAGAAATGCTGCTACCAAAATATACATGACAAGGGACATAGCACTGGCACATCCTGGAAAAACCTTGTGGAATGACAACTAACAAAAGCCAGAGAAGATACTGCATCTTAAAACCAAAATTCAAAAATACAATGAGCAGAGCAGAACAGAACGAACAGCTACCGAACACCATCTTGACCATCTCAATAGTACATTAGAATGCAACCAACAACACAATATTACTAAAAAAAAAACTGCAGCAATTGTACTATTCAATGGCAAATGTAACTTGCTAAACTTCTCTGATCATAAATTCACTGATGACCAAATAGAATTCTTGAATATCGGCTCAGATTACCACCTCTAACCTAGATATGATACCTTTCAAAAGTAAACCAAAATTGAAATACTCTACCAATCAATTCAACAGCTAACACCAGAAAAATTAATTAAGGTGCACCCATACCTGAGAAATCTTCTGAAAGTGGTAGGTTCGAAAAACAGTTCTCCCCACAGAAAACACAATAGTATCCTCAAACAAACTCAAATCAGCTGCAAAATACAACAACTCTAATATTATCAGGCACGCTGATTAAGCAAATAATTATTTAGTTCTTAATCGACAAGATTATAATAAAAAATTACAATCTATCCTAAATGACAACACAATTTGTTAAATTAAGAAAAAGTTCCAAATTCATTAAAAAATTATGTAAATAAACTTATAGCAAACAATTCTGAGGTTGATAGCTTAAAAATCATGAAAATTGTTGGCGATTCCCAACCAGGATATATGTATAATAATGTAAAAACCCATAAACCAGGATTTTCTCTCTGTCCTATCATATCACAAATATCTACACCTGTATACCAATTATCAAAAACACCTCAATCAAATAATTTCTTCATATACACCTAATGATTACTGCATTGCATCAACAAATGAATTTCTCCAGATTTTAAAAGCAACAAATCACATCAGTATTACTCTAGCTTTGCTTGATGTTGAAAATCTTTTTACCAACATATCCCAGTTGAAAAAACAATATATAGAAAAACTGTCAAAGATTTTGTTGTTTATAAACAGTAATTTAGACTTTGCTCATCAGACACGTTTCTGTAGCTAAATGGTATAGCACATCAGATCAAATGATAATTTCCACATAGGATACAATTTCAATTCCTGTCAGAAAAAGCACATTTTCTACAAAATTTCTCAATCATTCAGGCCAGTAAATGTAATTAATACTGATTAATTAAAAAAAAAAGACCATTTATTTAAATAAACTGTATTTATAAAAATAATGTATAAACAGAAAATAGATTAAACAACTGTTGGACATAATACATTTCATTATATATATATATATATGTGTGTGTGTGTGTGTGTGTGTGTGTGTGTGTGTGTGTGTGTGTGCAGTACTTAGTGGAAAGTGCTCAATATCTGTGATAGAGCTAACATATTCAATTGTATGGTTATGTGACACTAACCCCTGGATGGTTCGGGTGGTCGTGGTCGATGTCTTGGTCGCAGCATCAATTGTGTGACACCCACAACCACTCGAGCGTCGATCACTGCCCCAATGTGTGACACTGACTTCCCTGTGTCTGGTTAGATTCGTTATCAACTTTGTCGTTCTCAGCTTGCCTCCAATGTCTGGTCACTGAAATAACTGCTTTGATCTCTAGTCTAACCTACCCACGTTGTGATTTGATCTTAGGTAGACGAAATCAATCAGGCGTCAGGCCATAGTGCAAGCTGAATCCGGGGTGAAGGTAATACCACACAAGGGTATGTAAAAGAAAAATGATACAAACTCAAGAGGTTCAAATGTGTTGAGAAATAACAATTATCTTTATGTCTGTTGAATACAGGAGTGCGTCTCTCTCTCCCAGCCCGCTTCTATGTATTCGTGACACTTTTTGCTTTTCTTAAGTGAGTTCTGATATCTTAAGCTGTTTTTCAATAAACTGCTTTTGGTATCTAAGTTGATATTCAGTAAAACTTGCTTCTGGTTGATATTCGGTAAAACTTGCTTCTGGTTAAAAATCTAAGTTGATCTTCGATAAAACTTGCGTTTGGTGGGAAGTCTAAAGTCGAAAAGGCGTGGAAATCGTCGGTCAGCTTCTGCGAGGCGCGATTCTCCGACTCAACTGGACTGCAAACTTCAAACTTAACTGAACTCTTCACTGAACGCCCGGGGATGTTCGTTTATATGGACGTCGACCAAAACCCGGTGTGGGGCCGGACGTGGTTTGGGTTCTTCGATAATTCCAAATCCCCAATAAGGATTCTCTTTGTCTTCAGACAGGAAAATTTATCACTACTGACTCATTAATGATCGCAGTCAACTTCTAATTGGGTGGTCGCTGCTACCTGGATACTAATCTCTTTGTCTCTCTCGTCCCAACTGTCCAGATGCCCTCTTCTTGGCGACCGATAGTCTGTTGCAAACAGTTTGAACAGGCAAAAACAATGATTCCTTTTTTTCATATCAAGATCTGTTTGCATACGGCTGGCTTCTTCGTCAGTGTCCAAGATAACCCGATTTCGGCCACCTCCGGCCACATGCAGCTGACCAAAATCGAAATTTCTATTATTGCTATGTGTGTGGTGATATTGTTATTCTTTTACCCGTGTTTACATTCTTATCATGGCATTAATTAATTCTGACAGAACTGACCTGCTTCTCTTACGAATTTTTCGCCCTCTGCGAAAAGAAAATATCTTTCTTTGTCATTGGAATAAAATCTCTTAACCATTTTTCTTTTGTTAAAAAATATAATGTTGCTCGGTATGTCTTTCAATCTAGCTCTTTCTCGCCTTAAGTGTTTCCCATTTTTAATTTCAATGATTAATTAATTAGCCAATTGCCATAGCTAAATAGTGTCACAGTTATATATAGGTAAATGTACAAGCAAGCATTTATATATATATATATATATATATATATATGTATATATATATATATATATATATGTATATATATATATATATATATATGTATATATATATATGTATATATATATATATATATGTATATATATATATATATATATATGTATATATATATATATATATGTATATATATATATATATATATGTATATATATATATATATATATATATATATGTATATATATATATGTATATATATATATATATATATATATGTATATATATATATATATATATATATATATGTATATATATATATGTATATATATATATATATATATATATATATGTATATATATATATGTATATATATATATATATATATATATGTATATATATATATATATATATATGTATATATATATATATGTATATATATATATATATATGTATATATATATATATATATATGTATATATATATATATATATGTATATGTATATATATATATGTATATATATATATATATATATATGTATATATATATATATATATATGTATATATATATATATATATATGTATATATATATGTATATATATATATGTATATATATATATATATATGTATATATATATGTATATATATATATATGTATATATATATATATATATATATGTATATATATATATATATATATATATATATATATATGTATATATATATATGTATATATATATATATATATATATATATGTATGTATATATATATATATATATATATATATATATATATAACCTACAGTCTAAGAAAAAAAGAGTGCTCAATGTTAAATATCAAAACTATTTAATATATTAATATATACATAATATCCTACATTCATAACACAACTCGAGTTTTCATGCTGTCTGCAATCCTATATATTTATATATATACACACACGTATATACATACAAGGTGCGATGGGTAAATTTTTTATTAATAATTTCACACATTAGATAAATTGTCATCTAAATTATGCAAAAATGAAAATAATACTGACATCTCATTTTAACAGATATATTTACCAAAATTACACAAAAATATCTTGAAATACTAAGAGTAAATTTATTAAATAAAATCACCACTGGCTTCAACCACAGCTCCCTGACAATTTTGGAATCCCCTGCAACTCTTCTGGACGTCTCCTTGGTTAAGTTGCTTTCAATTCGTCTTTGGTGTTACAAGGATTTTTTTTGGTTTCTTGCTCAACTGCACTCCACACATAATAGCAATCAAGGAAGCTGCAGTCTGGGGAGTTAGATGGCCAGATGTAAGGAATGATATGGTTGCAGAAATTGTTTGACAGCATGACTGGATTCTTGTGTGGCATGGTGCAGAGTCCAGTTGACAGACAGTGTTATCCAGCATGCACCCTCTTGACCCAGGGCAACACTACCTCCTCAAGGCATTTAATATAGGCCTTCGTGTTGAGTCCAAAGCCCTCACCAACAAAGTCGGGATTCTTTTCTATCAGAATGATCAGAGTGCGTTGCTTGAGCTGCCACACGTTCAGAATCACCATTAAACTCAGCTCTTTGTGAATCCTCGGTGTTGACTTCAGATTGACACACAAACACTCGGAAATGTTTGTCTTGGAGCTTCCAGTGTGAATGTATAGCGAAGAAAACGGGGATTTACCTCGTCAAACTAAGCGACGGCAGGTCGCGAGTATTTTACGACGGAAAAGCTGGCGAAAAAGAAAATTAATTACCAAACAAAAGGGCACGTATTCCGCATGACATGCTGAAGACGGAATATTTGAATTCGAAAAAAAATTTAAAAAAATCCAAGTCTGACACAGGAGTCGCAATTAAACGTACTTTGATATGCAAAATACTGGAGATCGTCTCTCAGCTGTCGATGAATGGAAAAAATGTTCGCCCGATAAAAGCAGTTGGTGTTCTCGAATCTTGGGGAATTTGGCAATTTTGGCTACCGCGTTTGGTGGAGAGTTATTTTCTGACTGGTGGCGTGCATTTTGATTAGTGAGATAGTATTTGCGAATCGAGTTTTCGGCATTTCTTTCTGCCCTCGATGTTCGAGTTGGAACTTAGTGATTTATTCTCTGTGACGTGGAAATAATCTGTGACAAATATTTCCTTTGCAACCCAAGTTTACTTACAGAATGCCAAGCAGTACAGCATGCTATTTCCAAATTTCTGTTGGAGTGAATTGCATCATGGTGCTCTTTTTCTCACGGATGGTGCCCAACTGACCCTACTATATTGTGCAGTCAACAAAATCTAAAACAATGCATATGCGTGAAATTAAAAATAAAAATGGCGACAATTTACCCATTGCACCATATATATATATATATATATATATATATATATATATATATATAAAAGTGAACATTGAAGTCAACACTTAGAGGTGACAGGCTGTTTCATGCTAGATGCAATCATCAGGCCATGAGTAGTATATATATATATATGATGATGTATGTATGTATATATATATATATATATATATATATATATATATATATATATATTTTGAACGATAAAAATTATTAGAAAAATCAATCAATCAATCTTCAGACACACTGGGTTGTAGATTAATATTCTTATGCTTTTATTATTATTATTTCATTTATATTCCTCGACTAGTTTCGACCAACATGGCCATCATCGGGAGAGAAAAAAATGTCTCTGCTTGCTATAGCAGTAAACTACAGAAATGAATGTCTTGTTGAAGAAAACGAACGTTTGTCTGTAGTTTTCATTTGTTTTTTTATTGTTTATTTATTTATCTTTTTAACATTCCTTGTGTTGGTCAAACAGTCTCTTTTAAGTTGTCATTTGAGATAAGAGCTATATTCCCTTTTTTTTCTCCGGTCAGTTCAGCAGTTTAATTGTGTTTGGGGAGGGGATGGTGTGTGTGTTTGTGTTATTTAGTTTAGTGTGTGTGTTATTTAGTTGTTTAGTCTCTGGTAAGTGTGTGTGTGTGTGTGTGTGTTATTTGGTTTTTAAGGGAGTGAGTGAGTATATGTGTTAGCTTGTATATTGCTGTGGGTGTGTGTTATCATTTGGCTCATTAGGAAAGTGAGTGAGTATGTTGTGTGTGGGTGTGTGTATAGGTGTGAGGCCTCAACACCTCCGTAAGCCTGTCTTTTTTCTATGGGTATGGAATGTGGGTAGGTTTTGATTTGTAGGGTTATGTGTTGCTACTATCTATATATATATATATATATATATATATATATATATATATTACTTTAAAAAATCAGGATGTCAATTAAAATATGCAACCTTAGTTTTGACTTGATGGTCTCTTTGGCCGATATTTTTAAATATCTACCTTAATGCTTTATTGAAACCCCCTTCCCCAAGAATGCTACATAAGCCTCCCCGTTATTACAAAGATACGCTTGCCTCCCTATCCTCCCTTACATTTAAGTTACATATTTGATCTTCTTCTTCTTTACTGTATATATTTACAATACTCTTACATACCCGTTCCTTTCTTTTCTCTTCTTCTTTTCCTCTATACCCACCTTCCTCTCTATTACACTCAATGTCATCTTTTTTGATTGTCATGCACCTGTTAATTTATTTTTGAAAAATACTTAAGTACCGTTCTTTGTGTATTTTAAAATAAAGCGTTAAGGTAGCCAGTTTAAAAAATATCACCCAAAGAGACTGTCAAGTCGAAACCAAGGTTGCATATTTTGACTTCCTGATTTTTAAAGTTAAAACCACTAGATGTTATTTTTACTTTTATTTATATTTTTTTAACACGTGTATTGAACTCTTTTTAATACTACTGTTTCCTGGTCTGATTCAACTCTGCCCATTAACATATATATATATATATATATAAATGCTCTGATACAAACTGAATGGTACTTATTTCATATGTCTAGGTCAAAGGGTTCCAGAGATATGACCCTTAGACCTTTGCCAAAAAGGTGAATTTTGGAAAATAGTGACAAAATTTAAATATCAATATCATAGTTGATTTTCACCTACAAAGATAAATTATATACCATTTGAAAGTACTTGGATAGATCTAAAAGGTGATCTACTTATTCATTTGTTTAAAGGTCAAATATAATAATTTGACCTTGACCTTAATCTTTAACTTCTCCAAAAGCATATCTTTAATTTTTTTAAAAATTTGACAAGAAATTTGTCTTCCTTATGTCAAGATTTGTACAAAATTTTGAGGTGAACTTTGACTGTGGCCTGAATTATAAGGGCTTTACATTTTTATTATACAACAAATAAATTTTTATATGAAAAAGTGACATAATGAAAATAATTATTTAAAAAGTGTCATGAATTAATGTTAAGATAACAGAAAATAATATGAAAATATGCAACAAATTAACAAATTTCTGTTGACCTTTGACATGGCACACTAAATAAACAATTAATTTTGGGGGTTTTGTTTTTATATATATGCATAACAGTAACAAGCAAACTAATTGTTCCTACAGCTGCCTGATTCTGTCTAATAAACTAAAGCACGATTATTTTATTTTAACTTTTTGGTAAGTCAAAATAAGCAGTGGTCAAAAAGTAATAAAAATCTTTAGTAAGTCAGTGTGAAAAAAAAAACTGACCTTAACATCAGCTGAAGACCAGCCACAACCTTCTATCATTTTTGTAGATACTGAAAATGAATTGCAAATTCTTAATGAGTCACTGTCAATGATTGTTGAATCACCAAACAAGTGTCAAAAACTTGAAAAATAAATCAGTTATGAGTGGGGGGGGGGTGAAGTAGGAAAAATGAAGCCGTGTCAAAGAGAACGAAACTGATTTTAAGTAAATTTTCTCATCAGGAATCTACCAGTGTAGAAGAGCACAAAAGATCTGATGAAAGTGAAATTACACAATTAAAAGAAAAGTTTGCAGCTTGTGAAAAGAGGTCCCAAAAATACACATTTTAACTAGGTACTTTCAGGAGATTGCTGGAAAATGAGCATAGCAGGATAATAAAGGCCTTAAACTTAACGAAAACAAAATTTTATCGTCAAAATGTTTGTTTTCATTAAGAGGAAAGAACAAAATAATTTTAAATTATTTTTCAAAATTTTTCTGTTTTTATTGGAGCATTCTAACTTTTGATTGAAAAACCTCGTTTCTCAGCATCAGCAGGTGTCCTACTAAATAACATGGCGGATTTTTGTGTATTTTTTTGTTAATGGCAGTCATTAATTTTGAAAATCTTGCCATAAATAATTGTCAGATTTTCATGAAACTTTCAGAAACATATAACAAAAGATTGAAATTATTATAAATATGTTTTTTTTTTTTAAGTCATGGTAAAAAATTTTTTTTATATTTATTACCCCCCCCTAATTAATTTCATGAAAACTCATGAAATTTTAAATTGTACAGCTATAGCGATTAATTAATTAAAAGCACAAGGCTTTGAGGAAAGCAAATTATTTTTCTTTTTTTTTTTTAGCTGACACTCTTCTCCCTTAAAATCAGCTCTGAATTGTAACATACAAAACTCAATAAAACAAAGATATTTAATTTCAAAGCTTTTAGTTGCTTTTACTTGTTTTGTATGACTATGGATAATATTTATCGTTAAATTTATGTTTATTGCTTAAAGTTGTTAAATATTTTAAAATTAATCAAAATCATTAGTCAATGGTATTATTAAGTAGATAAATATCATTTACAGATTATAAAATAAAGCTGGTTATAATCAGAAAGTTGCTTCTAGCTAAAAATCTAATATAACGTTTTTTTTTGTGCACCAAAATAGCTAAAATTCAAATATATACGGAAGACCAGAAGCATCATGAAAACAATAGTCCGCCATGTGGTTTGTGTTGGTAGTAACAAACATTTTGACGATAAAATTCTGCTTTCGTCAAGTTTAAGGTCGTTTTTATCATGCTATGCCTACTTAAAAATAACGAGGTAAATAAGTTGTTCACATTGTTCACATAAAGCTAAACTGTCACTTGTGACCTTCCGTACTCTAACTTTCCCTCCCGTAAGATGAAATCACACACATGTCACTTGTCAATCAACACCTCTGTTAAGCCCGGCTTTCTATCATATGAAAGTACAATTTTTTTTCAGCGCAGAAAGTAAGTAATGTTTGTTTCAAAATACATTAAAAAACTTTATAATTTCTAATTTTCTTAAATTAATTTTTAAAAAAATCATAATTGATTTTTTAAATGAATTTTAAACGTAAAATTTAACTTTTGTAAACAAAAGTTAAAAAACGGCTGACAATCAATTTTCTGTCAAATTGAAGATTTTTAACGAAAAAAAAAAAAAATTATAAAAAAATGTAAAAAAAACTTAAAAAAATACTTTGATCTTTCCTCTTGATAATAACATAAACTCTTAGACGATAAAAAATTATTTTCATAAAGTTTAAGGCCGTTATTATCCTGCTATGCTCATTTTCCAGCAATCTCATGAAGTTATCTAATTTTAACAATAATTCCCAAAAGCTGGTTGTAGTAATTCTTTCATGAAAGGTGAAATTGGAAAGAATATATATATACAGTGTAACACGGATATAAGAGACCCGGATATAAGAGAGATTTTCTCTGGTCCCAAATTAGAGCCAGTGTTAATAAAACAAAATGGACCAAACCCGGATATAAGAGAAACCCGGATATAAGAGACTTCTTCTCCGGTCCAGACAACTCTCTTATATCCGGCTTACACTATATATATATATATATATATATATATATATATATATATATATATATGTGTGTGTGTGTGTGTGTGTATATATATATATATATATATATATATATATATATATTATATACACACACACAAAATTTTTAGAATGGATTCTTAATTTGACATTTGCATCACTTTAAGGCTTAATTCCGGCAGAAGAGGCGCACATTTTTCTTTAATAAGATTTCTTGGACATTCAGGGGTAGGTGAAAATAAATAAATGAAGTGTCTACTCAAATATGAGTATCCACTAAAAATATATACAGAGTAACCTGGATATAAGAGAGTTGTCGGGACCAGAGAAGAAGTATCTTATATCCGGGTTTCTCTTATATCTGGGTTTGGTCTATTATATATACATTAACACAGGCTCTAATTTTGGACCAGAGACAATCTCTCTTATATCCGGGTTTCTCTTATATCCGGGTTTGGTCTATTATATATACATTACCACAGGCTCTAATTTGGGACCAGAGAAAATCTCTCTTATATCCGGGTTTGGTCTATTATATATACATTAACACAGGCTCTAATTTTGGACCAGAGAAAATCTCTCTTATATCCGGGTTTGGTCTAACACAGGCTCTAATTTTGGACCAGAGAAAATCTCTTATATCCGGGTTTCTCTTATACCCGGGTTTGCTCTATTATATATACATTAACACAGGCTCTAATTTGGGACCAGAGAAAATCTCTCTTATATCCGGATTACACTGTATAAGTGAATATACACAATATCCAGTATCGGTCGCATGACTCAGAGTTTCATGTGGTCTTGCAATCTTCAGGTGCTGAGTATATTCTGAGTGTTACAGGGTTTGCATTCTTGTGATGTTAACTTACACTTGTGCGTTAAGACTTGTTTATTTCATTATTGTTGCCTAAAATATTATAATTAATTATTTATAATTTATATCATTCAAATTCATAACCTTGAAGCCGAAAAATAATAATAACAAAACAAAAAAACAATTACAGTGTAACCCGAATATAAGAGAGTTGCCGGGACCGGAGAAGAAGTCTCTTATATCCGGGTTTCTCTCATATCCGGGTTTGGTCTATTATATATACATTAACACAGGCTCTAATTTGGGACCAGAGAAAATCTCTCTTATATCCGAGTTTCTCTTATATCCGGGTTACACTGTATTTAAATTGGAAATAAGTAAACAAGTTAGGTATCAAGGGGGATAACTCTGATTTTTCCACACATTATATATAAGCTTGTCTGATAAAAATAAAATCTAATAATAGGACAATTATAAAGTCAACAAAGCTCAGATTTGTTTATATATATAAAAAAAAAGTCATCTTATTCTTTTTCCCTCGGAAAATGTAAGGATTTAAGCCAAGAAAATTTCAACTCTGTCTGAATTTCTGGGTCGATTTAAAATTTACAGGTAGCACAATATCACTATCTTTGTTATTTTAGTCACAATATTTTGAATATTGTCTCGTACAGCCTCTTCCCATTAGTAGTAAATAAGAACTAGAAGGGATCGCCGTAGGCACAGACAGCAGAAGAAGAAGAAGAATCGACTTCTGTAGATTAAAGGAAAAGTTCTGTTCAAAATTCCTTGAAGGTTACCTGTATTGACAAGTACTAGATGAAGACTGTAGGCCAAAATGGCTGAAATGTTGTGATAATAACAATAAAGATAAGGATAATAGTCCGAGTGTCAATTTCTATCATTTCTTAAGGCAGTGAGGTATTTTAGAAACCAAAACAATATATTATGAAATATGCCAAGAAGTCCTTCAGAAATTTTAATTTGATTAAAACAAAATATCTAAAACATTTGGACAAATGTAAGAAAACTCAAAACATTTTATTTACTGTCAAGAAACAAATTCCTCTTTGAATATAACTAAGAACCACACCATGAAGTAATGGTTAACAAGCTAGTTTGGCAACTACCCATCACTTGTCATGAGGTCATGTACAAGATTAAACATAGTAAATATCTCTATGGTTGATCATTATGATGGTTGTCAGCTTGATCCACACTGGGTGAACCTTGTACAAGAGTGGGCTAAGACAACTTGCTAAAGTGCAATTGCTCCGGTATTAATTGTGTACGAGTGTAATGACCTTCACTGAATACTCCAAATTATATGACCTTATGTCAGACCAAGTAAACCTTAAAGCATATCCAGGGTCTCTTGATGGGTAAGAGTTTCTAAACATATCTTGTTGACCAATAACTGGGTTAAGTGGGTTGAAGTCTCTTGTGGTTTTTTGACAAAACCACATTTAGCAAAATAAACAACAAAGACAGCAAATATTTGAGAACAAATAACAAAAGTTATCCGATTAACCGACAGGCATAAAGCGCACTTTGTATTAACCTTTTACTGGCTAGATTTTTATGTCATAATTTATCAGTTACCTCCAATTCAATAATACCAAAGGATTTAACACAGACAAAGAAAAGAGTGTTGAACTGTTATGTGATATCAGTCCTCCTATATGGCAATGAATGTTGGACAGTTTCCTTACAGATGATGAAAAGAACTGAGAAAACAGAGATCTGGTTCTACAGAAGGCTGCTGATAATAGCATGGAAGGAGTATGTGAGCAATGTGGAAGTTTTAAGGAAAACAAACAAAAAGGAGCCTGGTGTTCTTTACTAAAGGCCAAGTCATAGTGCAATTCATGCTTGAAACTGGAGACCTATCTCAAATCTTGTCTTAACTGGGAGGGAAGATTTTTAGTTTCAGTTTGGTCTGCTTATAAGGAATAAAATGTTGAGTTGTACTTAATTTAGAAATACTTGATGAAAACAGAAATCTTAAAAACATTAAACTGACAGGCTTTTATCACTTAATTCAAAATAAACTAAAATCAGGATTATATATATATATATATATATATATATATATATATATATATATATATAGATAGATATAGATCAAGTATTACCAACTTAAAAGGAGTAGAAGCAGAGTGAGCAATAACTGAAGAAGATACTAAGAAGAACAAAATGAGATTTTCCTAAGTGTTAATAATTGTAACAAAGGAAAAATGAATGATTTGCCAAAACACAGGGCGAAATCACAAACAATATTTAATTTACTAAAAAAAAAAACACAAAGTAAAATATATACAAGATATACAATTGGCTATACAAAACTGAAAACAGAGTTACTGGCGAAGTGTTACGAGGGAGAAGGGAGGAGAGTCAAGTGTCTTTACTACGGTAGGGCTAGCGAAGTAATCTAGTTGCTATTACTGGAAATCCACAAATGTGTGTCTATGAAGATTAATTTTTAGTTTGGTCAATGAAAATAGTCAAAACTATTTACCAGATTTGTTCCATGAAATTCTCTTTTAGGTTTTTGTTGATCGGCAACTTTTTATAGAGATTCTTTCGGCTGGATATAATAATCCTCGAATCAAAAGCCGGAGTTGATACTGGCAGCAATTCCTTTTACGACTGACAACTCTTTACCAAAAACCTATTTTATAGGGGCTAACACCTAATTTGCATATTTCTAGATGTTTCTCGAATCATCTAGATTCTTCTCGAATATACTGGAATGATCTAGAATCTTCCAAACGTTTTATTTCAAATTTCTCTATTTTACAACTACTTCATGAAAGAAAACTTTTTTGTACTAACAGGTAGGACTCAGTAGAATTCCTTACTATAAATTTTAACCTTATTGAGACTTTCTTTTTATAGAAATGCATCCTCGTAACACTAGGCATGAAGTGCAGAATGAGAAAATGTGACTTCTGTAGATTAAATAAAGGTTTCAGTTTGAAATTCTCTGTTGGTTACTTGGATTGACATACACCTGAAGGAAGCTGCAGGGGACAACAGTTAAAACGTTATAATAACAAAGATGAGAATATTTTAATTTTTCCAAAATTTGTTTGAAGCTAATATAGTCTATAGAGCTTTGGAAATTTTTTTTTTTTTTTATTTGCTTGTCAGATTTTTAAATCTTACACACAGAGAATTAACAAAATCATGTTCTTTAAAAAATAAAATCATGAAACGTACTATATAATAATTACTGTTGTGTATTTATTTATAACTTTCATGCCACGCTCTATAGTGGGAAGGGAGGTAACTCAATTGGAGGCAGAAAATTTACGAGTGGTTAATTCTCTTTCGTCATTTTAATGATCTATAATATATAATAAAACATTTATCTTTATTTATATAAAATTAGTTTTCAAGCAAAATAAACTGTTTACTTAATCTGTTCCCTTACTATGTTATGAGTGCAATTTTATTTGTTCAAGCCTTTCTTGTGAGGGACTCCGATAACTTTGTCTACAAGGTGATCATCTTTGTTGCACTGTTAACAATCTTTTTCTTTTGAGATGTGTTTCCATTTCAAATCCGTATTACATTAAACAAGTAAGATTTTTAACATGAAAAGATATGAAGCAAAAAGCAATTCATATAATTCAAGGAGTAATCAAAGAGTCATAAGATACCATTGAACATCTAAAAAATATAAAGGATTAAAATAAACAGTTTATCAGTCAACTTTTTTCTTGTGAAACCTGCATCACCTCCCTTTATTGAATCTCAAAACTTGTTTGATGACATCTCAGTATTAAAACTTTCTAAAAACAACAATGATTTTTGATGGTATGGGTACTCTAATTAACATTTTTAATTTACATAATTATAAAATGTTTATAAATAAACAGTGGTATAAATGTTAAATCAAATATTTAAATATTTAAAAATCAACTAGTTGAAACACAGTAAAATTTTGATAACAAAAAGTTCCCATAAAGACCTATTTTTGATAAGTACTGTGTGCTACTTTTACATGGCACAGTGGATAAAGGTGTTGGTTAGATCCAGTGACAGACCCAAAGAGTGTGAGTTCAATACCCGGTTCAGGCAGTGGAGAACTTTCAGAGGGAAAATTACCAGGAGATAACTGATAACTGACATCCATCAAACATGGCTCGTGGAACTAGAACAGTCTACCCCAGTGATCGAAATAAAGGGTTCGGTTCGAAATTCCAACCACCTGAAGAAGGCCGGAGCGTACAACGGCCAAAACGTTGTGACAAATATGGCGACAAAGATGAGGACAATAGTCCGACTAATGTAAATACTGTACATAATACCTCATCTCAGAAATACAGACAGACTCATTACAGTATAAATAATAAAAATATTCCCTTTGCTTTCTCACTGATTCAAAATATGTAATGATGATGAAAGATTTTGAACAAAGCTACAGCATCCATATTGTAAAATAAAAAGAAAAATGAAATTTCTATCAGATAAACATTTTCTAAAAAGGCTGGTAAGAATTCATTAAAGCAGAAGACATTTTATTTCTTCCTTTAAACATTCAAATGCTTGAAATAATAAACAATTTGTATGTCAAGAATATTACAAATCACACAGTATATTTCCTTGACTTTGTATGATAAAACGTTTCATAAAATATCCTGTAAACATTTACGAGGGGTAAAAGTATTGATTTTCTAAGCATAGCTTAGATGTGGCACAAGGCCAAAGGTATGAGGCACCCAATGAGGATCGAACTCACTACTCAGTTGTAATTGTTCTAGCGAGACAAGCTTGTTAACCATTATGCCACGCCAGGGTGCCCAATGAGGGGTAAAAGTAGACAGTTTTCACACATTGATATTAATGGCAAAATATTTTAAAGAATTAGGTTGACTGTTTTTCTTTTTATCTTTCTTGACACCATTGTCATATAGGAATCCTAATGATATTAGACTAAAAGATGAAAACATTTTGTCTTTTCTGAGATAAGTAACAAAAAAAAAAATAGTAGGAAAATCCCAAATGGTTTATGGGGGTCAAAATCCAAAATATCTAAAAGTGAACAGAATGCATTTGAAAAGAAAGGTACCTTTTTTTTTTTTAACTTGTCTTTCTAGAGGAAAAAAATAATATTTAATGGGAGGGAGGATGGAGTTAGGTGTGGTGTGGGGAGAACGACAGGGAGAGTATTGGACATGAACTGGAGAGGTGATAGAAGAAAAGGGGATGATAGAAAAAAGGTTTCAGGCAATAAATCAATGGTTGAACAATGGGGAAGAAAAAAAGTTAAAGTAGCCCCTCCCTCAAGCCAGAAAATATGACTTGTTAACAATTATGTGTATTTATGGGTGTGGGTTTTCAAGTATGCATATAAGAGTGTGTGTAGGTATGTTTATATTTTCCCCTCTGTATTTGTGTGTATGGCTATCCATGTTTTTCAAATGTTTAAATTTAATTTTTACTTTCAAGAAAAGCCAGGAAAGTGCAAAGGTAAACAAGGAGAGAGAGAGAGAGAGAGAGAATCAGGTTGAGAAAGAAAGAGGATAAAAAGGGAGAGAGAAGAAATAACTGAAATTGATGAAGGAGTGAGAGAGAGAGAGAGAGAGAGAAAATCAAAACAGTTTAGAGGAGAAGAAAGGAAGGTGTTTGCAGAGAAGAAAAAGACGGAAGACATTATACTAACATTTTACCCAATGGGAAAATAAAAATTCTTGGTTGTATATTAACAATCTGTATTTGTATCCATGTTTAAACCTTGAGAATGAATTATGCAAATGAGAATAAGTAAATGACTGGTGCTGAGGGGGGTGAGAGCATATAAATCATGTTTTAGAGAGAGTGCATTTCAACTCACAAACAATAGAGGCAGAAATGCACACACCAGTGTGTCTGTGTGTACCACGTATGCATACAGAATTAAGTAGAAAATAACTGAATAGCTGTGTAGACTTTGAAACATTTACCTGAAAGCAATGTCAAGTAGAGAAACCAAATTTTACTTTGCAATCAAAACAAATGACAAAGAGAGAATAAAAAAGAACAAAGTGTACTTTATAAGTTTTTCTCTCGTTACATCCTTGAGTCGGATATTAAATTTCATCTATTTGCATAAGAAATGACATCACAATGTGAAACAAGTTCAACAGAGTCCAACAGCAATTTATGAATTTTGTACAAAGTCAACTTGAGATCTGACAGCAGTTTGTTGATGCTGAAGTGCCCCTTGAAACCCATGAGAAAAAAGTGTGGTTTGAACAACTAATGTTAAGGGGTTGAGAACAATGCATTCGATTCTGGAACTCAATAAAAACAAAAAACAAAAATTATAACTCCAAAAATTACACGAGAAGGTAAAACCTGTTGCAGAAATAGTGGTGGAAAAAGGTATTTGGTTGCAGGAACAGGTTGTTGGAACAGTACTTGGAAATTCAAGAATCTGATTTCAAAATAAAACTTGTTCAAATAGATTTTATTGAATAAAAAAATGTCACTAATTTTCAAACTCACAAAATGTCAGGTTTTTCATAATTTTGAAATTTTTTTTTAATTACCTGGACTTTTGATTTACTTCCTATTTGATAAATGAGGCATTGTGGGAGAAACGTTAATGGTTAACAGGGAAATTGGAATTGGTAAATGGAGTTCAATTCCTGGCTAAGGTTCTCGTGTTTACTTAGCACCAATGTCTACTTACATTACTTACAGCTGGGAAAATATCCTCATCTTTGTTGTTACTAATACAACATTTTGTGAAGAAGGCTGGAAAACATAACAGTAAAAATATTGTGATAGCAACAACCAAAATGAGGACATTTGTTCATTTGTAAGTAAGGTAAATAATAAAAGCATCTTGACAAAAACTGCCAATGCTAATGTCTTTGAGAAGGCATAGAATCCATTTTTACCTGAGCTCTGTCCTATCAACAGATATATTAGCAGAACTGTCTTCTTATAGGCACGTGTCATAATATTTGTTGGAAGATGCAGTAGATGCATTAGCATTTGGAAACTACTTTGCTGCTGAAAACGGAAACTGTAAATGGCTGTTAAATGTCCTGTCAGCATTAAAGATAATAATGTGACACTATTTCAGTGAGAGGGAAACTAAGATGCTCTCCTGTGGCTAAATTGGTAGTAGCACACTTTAGCTAGAGGGATAATTTCTCTGATGGAAAAATGGAATAAAGGTTTGTTTCTTGTTAGAAGGCGCAATTTGTTTTGTTTTTTAGGCTGGTTGTAACTAATTTTGGTATTAAAGTAAAATAAGAAACTACAGAATAGTAACTCAAACACATGTACCCACTAAAAATAACCTTTATAGTAATATATACATAGTGCGATCGGTAAATTGTCACCATTTTATATTTTTAAATTTGCACATGTGCGTTCTTTGTTTTTGATTTTGTCAACTACACTCTATAATAGGGTCAGTTGTGCACCATCTGTGAGAAAATGTGCACCATGATGCAATTCATGCCACCAGAAATTTAGAAACAGCATGCTGTACTGCTTGGCATTCATGCCAGAAGCTCCACTGTGAACATTTCAGAGTGCTTGGGTGCCAATCTGAGGACAGTGCAGATGATTCAGAAAGAGTTAGCTGAGTCTAATAGTGATGACGAAGGTATTTGTAGTGATCACTAGTGATAAAACTCAATACGGAGGCTTACTGTCCCAGGTCAAGTGAGTGGCTGCTGGAAGACCTGATGTCTAGCAACAGGATTCTGCACCATGCCACACAAGCAGGAGAATCCAGTCATAGCTGTCTGACAATTTTTGCAATCACATAAAGTCCTTACATCTGGACACTTAACTCCCCAGACTGCAACCCCCTTGATTATCATGTGTTGGGTGCAGTTGAGCGAGAGAGCAACAAAACTCTTTGTAAGACCATAGATAAACTGAAGGCAAGGATTATGGCCGCATTCACTAATTTAAACAAGGAGACTGTCCAGAAAAGTTGCAGTAGATTCCAAAGTCGTCTGGAGGCTGTGGTTGAAGCCAATGGCATTTTTATTGAATAAATTTACTCTTTAGTATTTCAAGATATTTTTGTGCAATTTTGGTAAATATATCTGTTAAAATGAGATATCAGTGTTATTTTCATATATTTTCAAGGTTTGCACTAGTAGTTTTTACTATTTATTCCGTAAAACTTTCCACAACCATACTTAGTTACTTCCCCTGAAGCAGTGCCAAGCGATCACTCACTGACTTGGCGTTCTTCACTCCAAACATAAGAAATTTAACTTTCAGATGAACACAACAATTTTGTCTTTGAAAATAATGAACACTACAATATTTGTCTTGCAATAAACAACACTCTGATGATGACATTGTGCTATGTCGAAAGTACTTGGAATAAATGATATGTATCAACACGGCGATTTTCTTTTATCCTTCAATAACGACACCAAAAAGCTTGTCTGTGAATATGAGAGGATCTAGTTGAAAATAAGTAATCAAAACTTTTCTAAATGATTCAATGAAACATGTTTTAATATATATATTATGAAATGGACAAAGTTCGACAATTATTTTAAGACATTTTTTATGTTTATACATTCTTTTTATAGATACAAATATTTAAGTAAATGCTCTGTTTATAATAAACAGTATTAACAACATTTACCGCCATGAATGTCCGAGAAATTTTCATAGAAAATATACGTCCTCCGACAGGAATCAAACTTCGGTTGGCAAGGTCGATTTTAGTGCTTTTAAAAGCAGTAAAATTGACCTTGCCAAACAAACAATCTTCTGTGGATCAATTGGTTAAAAGCATGTCAGGCTATATGACGGTTCCATATAGGTTACAGGTTTGATTCCTGTCGGAGGATGAATATTTTCTATGAAAATTTCTCAGACATTCAGGCCAGTAAATGTTATTAATATTGTTTATTATAAAACACAGCATTTGCTTAAATATTTGTATCTATAAAAAGAATGTATAAACATAAAAATGCCTTATATATATATATATATATATATATATATACACACACACACACACACACACACACACACACAATAGATAGAAAGATAAATAAGAGGGTCACTGATTTCAATACCCAGTGCGAGAGTTTGTTCCCTGCTTAGGCAAAATTGTCAGAAATACAAAATATGAGGAAAAGAAAAACAAAACAACATTCCCCAGAAGTGTGAGTTCCCATTTTCTTTGTATAATTCTCATCTTGTTGAAAAAGGACACTTTCTCTTCCTGTTTCAATTTAGTCAGAATGCTTAAAATAAATATCAATCTTATTGCCAATATTGCTATCATTTTGTTGGTTTTTATTCCCCAAATATCATTAACTAGTCTATTAAATCTACATATTATAAAAAGTACATGTGCACACCATCTTTCGTTTTGGCCAGAAAATTGTCTTCAAGCCTGAAATAGACTGTTGCTGCTTGGTCTTTACTCTTTCTATGATTTTAAAATTTATGATTTTAAAATTTTAACCATAAATGTAGAATACCTATGTAAATTTATATATTATATATGTAAATTTACATTGAGCATGGTTTTGTAAAAACAAAAATATCAATAAGAACACCGGATTACATATCTTACTGTTCTTCCTTTTTTTACTATAAAATATATATATATATATATATATATCTCGTGGACTCTCCTGTTGTTGATTGATGTGGCCTTTGACCCACGCCTACTGGGGATTCTTTTATGATGTATGAGGGTCAGGCAACTCAGCTCCTAAGAACCGACAACCAGACAACCTGCACATATGATTTGATTATAGTAATGAAGGTTTTGTGCAGAACCATCTTCACTTTTTGAAGGGCTGAATACAGAGACATGGTGCACTGTGTGCCACAAGGTCCCCAATCGACCCTACATATGTTGAATTCAGAGTTGTCCTTCTCCTAGACCAGTTGCTACCCAGTCTGTCTGGTTATTTAATCATATCTGGTGGGGGGAGAAGAAGAGGATTCATGCCTTTCTCAAGGGTATTAGCACATAAATGAATGTAATGGACAAGACTGGAATTTGAACTCGGCTCTCCAGTTCCTCAATCCAAGCCGCTATCTATTACTTTGCCATGCCTCCTATATATATATATATATATATATATATATATATATATATATATATATATATATCTATATATATGAGCAAAGTTTTAGTTCTTCAAGTTATCTACTGACTTTACTGTAACTTGACCATCAAACCTTCTGCTATGATTTAGTAATTTCTGTACAAGCAAGCTAAATATTCCTGGTAGCAGAAGTGAAAAAATACATTGCAAGTCAACAAAAAAAGGATTGTCAGTGGTCAGGAATTGATGCAATTGTTTCTGATAGAATACCAACATTACATGTATAATATAGATTAATAATGATTTGACAATAAAAATACATTGAGAATCAGAAAGAAAGGGTTTATCAATGGTCATAAATCAATGCTACTGATAGAACAGTGTCCATAAATGTATTACGAGAATTGAGATTCTAATATCTGACTTATATCTCAGCATGATTTTCTTCAGTTTGGATTCTTGCAGATTACTATAAATATATTTTTCATTGCCTGTGACTATGTTGTTCAAAATGAACGTTTTTTTTTGACAAAAACTTGGCCAATGATTCTTTCTAGAAATTCATGCAGTAGTCATTTTTGGGGGCTTTCAAATGTTTCTAAATCATATCTTTTACTGTTGATTGTTTGCATAATAAACCTTTATAAATACTTCTAAGATTTCCCTAACATTGGGCATAAAATGCCATTGAAAATCCCCATATCAATCAAATAGATTCCTAGGCTGGATATTTCATAAGATAATGTAGTTAACAATTTTAAATTAGTATTTTGAGATCAACTCAAAACCCTAAAAAAACAAAAAAAACAACTCAAAACTCAACAGAAACATTGCTGTTAATTAGAAAAAAAAAAAAAAAAAAAAACAATATTTGCAATCACTAAAATATCTTACAAAATTTAACTGAAAAGAACTGAAAAAAGGAAAAGAAAGAACAAAATGTAAAGAAAAAAAAAGAAACAGTTATTTTTAATTTTATTTTACCGACATAAATCATTAAATTGTTGGAAATCTCAAGGCATGTATAAAGACTTTTTTCATTAACAATTGTTTTATTGAAATAAAAATGATCACAATGAAAACAAATCTATTTTTATGTAAAATAATTTTTCTTGAAAGAACGGGGTTTTGTCAAATATCAAATTATGCTCCTTTTAACAGAAAATCTTTTTTTGTAAAATAATTATTCAATCAGTGAAAGTCTCAGAAATTTTTCTGTTCTGGAAAAACAGGCATTTCCATTGTGAGGTTCTTTTTTTTTTGTTTCTTATTTCTGATCTAAATTCAGCAACAATTCAAATTAGCAATAAAGAAAAAAAATTAAATTAATTATATATATTAATGTGTAATTAATTTCACAGCTTGTTAATAGAAATATGTGATTTTATCAAAAACTTTCCACATTTTGCATTTAAAATATCAATTGAGGTTTTGCAATCATAAAAGCAAAAATTCATTAAAATAATTTTTTGGAAAAATGCAAGAAAATATTTGATTTGTCAGTAATTAAAATTACAAAAAACTAAAAAGGTCAACATAACATTTATAAAATATAACAAATTTCTAAAGGAAGCATTTTAATTATAAATACAAACAAAAGAAATTGATTTTCCTTTAAGTCTTTACACAAGACACAACTCCTTCACTATTTAGGAAAATTAAAATCAGAAAAAGTTCCTCTACAAATTAAAATATTAAAACATAAATTTAAAAAATTAGAGGGCCAATTTCAATCTTCAACAATAAGAGTTGTAGTTAAATTAGCAGAGCAGCAGGTAAGATTAACGAGGCTTCTTGTGTGAAAAGGAAGAAAATTAAAACCTCACCATAAAAATCTATTGTTTATTCCCAATATTTGCTGTTTACTGAAGGTTTAAACATTTGCAATGAAAAACAAAAGGGAAATCAAAACGAGTCAAAAATAAATAATGATAAAGAGATTTGTTGTGTGTTTTTATAACCAATAATAAAGATTAGATGTTTATACATTTTAAGATAAATTACTCCTATTGAATTAGCTGTTGGCAGTGGACTGACAGCATCACCAGCAGAGAGGGTAGACACAAAAAAGGGTTACCTTCGAGATGGATGCTTGAAAATGAGTGTATAAATCCAATCAATGTTTACCTACAGAATCTAGTATAAATCCCACCAATGTTTATTTACAAACTCACGTATAAATCCGACCAATAAAACTGACTAATGTTTACGTACAGACTCAAATATAAAACTGATTGATGTTTACTTACAGACATAAATATAAAACTGAACAATGTCTACCTACAGACTCAAGTAAAAAATTGACCCATGTTTACCCACAAACTCAAATATAAAACCAACCCACTTTTACCTACTGGTCTGTATTTGCAACACATACAGATATGAATCCTAAGAACACACAAACAGATACCGACAAATAATAAACACAAAATGAACATTTGTAAACATCGTATGAAAAAAATAACAAAATATGGAAAGAGTATTGAAATGACAGGCATAAAATCAATAAAAGGCACACTTATCTGATACTGGGTGTTAGTTCAAGCATTTGTGTTTCATGACTTTGTAAGTTGAAATATTTGTAATGGCAAAGAGACAGAGTCACTGTAAAATGTCCACCTAAAAGTCGGTATTTTTTTCTGCAATATAAGATACAAGACTCTGGAATAGTGCTTGTATTTCATTTCCCCTCGGGTAATTGGTTTGCTTCCAAGATGAAATTGGGAGAATTTGGGGGAGTAGAATATTCCTTTATTCCCTACACATGAAGTAGTTGAACAAATCCAGGATATTCAGGATGGACATTTCCTTATTCCTTACACAACAAGTAATGGAATAAGTTCATGGATGCAACTCTCATGATCGCACGATGAGAGTCAATTTTCTCGCAATCTGTTGTGGTCAGAGATTATTTGGAAAGTGAGATTACAATACAAAAATCCCACGTAGTGGTGTATGTCACATGAGCTTGGGTGACCAACTTTTACTAACTGCATTAAGAGGTGAATCGTGTCTAGTCTATCAAGCCATTTCTTAGTTGAGGCAGAACTGTCTAGACAGGAAATAAAAAAAAGAAATGAAAGAAGAGGAAACACAAAGAAAGTGAGTGTCCCTTAATAAATTGATCATGTCTGATTTAACACTCAACACTGAGGGCCACATCTACCTACAGATTCAATTATTAAACTGCCCAATGTCTACCTACAGACTCAAATATTAAACTGCCCAATGTCTACCTACAGACTCAAATATTAAACTGCCCAATGTCTACCTACAGACTCAAATATTAAACTGCCTAATGTCTACCTACAGACTCAAATATTAAACTGCCCAATGTCTACCTACAGACTCAAATATTAAACTGCCCAATGTCTACCTACAGACTCAAATATTAAACTGCCCAATGTCTACCTACAGACTCAAATATTAAACTGCCCAATGTCTACCTACAGACTCAAATATTAAACTGCCCAATGTCTACCTACAGACTCAAATATTAAACTGCCCAATGTCTACCTACAGACTCAAATATTAAACTGCCCAATGTCTACCTACAGACTCAAATATTAAACTGACCAAGTATAGAACTGACCAATATTTATCCATAGACTTTAAGTAAAATAAAAAGAGATTTCAGCATTAAATAAACCAAGAAAATATTGTTATGTCATGATGTCTGCCAACCCCAACCTAAATTCACTGAAAGCAAAACATGTTGATTCAAATAGAAGAAAATGAAGAAAAAAAAATTGTTTTGTATTTGGAAAAACCTTTTTCTGAAGATACACAACACTAAGTATATATTTTTTGTCTTGAGTTTTGTCCATTAAACAGATCAGATTAAGTTTGTCAAAGAACAACAATAAAAAAAGCAGTGAAAGAAAGTCTAAGATTTCTGAAGATATTGGTTTCTTTGCTCCTAAATGTTAATGGAATTCATGACTCCTGAAATAGCTTATATCTTTTAATACTTTACCTCATTAAGTAACCTGAAGAATTTGGCATAAGTCTCTGTTACCAGAATCAAGGCATGGATAAAACTTACTTTGACAGGGATGACATTTGAATGAAAAATGGCACTTCCTGCTCAAGGATTGTCAGTTGCAAAGATGTTACAGTTTTTATGTGAATAAAAAAGCAGTCATTCTATTGTCTAGAGAATTACTGCATTTTGTTATTCTTCAGGCTAATATCATTATTCTTGTGGTTTGTCTTTACTGTTGATATTATTTTTGCCTTCCTCATTGTCTGAAATGAGATTTGGTTTAGACTAATATCCTTATCAATTTTATCCTTCTCAGCCAATGGAGAGAATATTATGCTTTTTGGATTGACAAATGCACTTTGTAGGTATAGCTCAATGGTGAAGTATGTAACCTCCTAAAATAAGGTGTTCAAATCAAAATCAGAACAGTGTAGTGACTGTAATTGCAGTTACATTATGGCAATGGGAAAGTGACAGAAGCTGAGATGTCAGGACCGACAACACTGCAGATTCTTCTTTGGATTTTGTCAAGGATCCCTAGCTAAATAGCAGAAACACCAAACCAGATGTGGCAAAATATTCCATGCATGGACAAATGGTAGACTTATAAAGGTGCAAGATAGATTATGATGAGGAAGACTGTATAGCTTAAAACAGTGAACTAATTTTCCTAGCTACAGGCCAAGCAATTGATTTGATATAATTGTTCCAATTTATGTCAGGGGAAAAACATTAGACTGAGAAGGTTCAAAAAGTTACTCTCTTGCTAGTAGAAGGCAAAATACATTTCTAATACAATTAAAAGAGAATAGTTTAGTTTTGGGGGTGTTAAAATTAACAAACCATTTCTTACGCCAGTAAGCAATTGATTTACCTGGGAAGTGTTATAACTGATGAAAGAAGATATGATAAAGAAATCTGAAGATACATTCAGTGTTTCTAGACAAAAAAAAAAAAGAAAATTTATTCAAAGTTCATTCTGGCCAATAAGTTGATATTTTTAAGGTTGAAATTTGCTTTTCAAAGTCTTTTTCTGGCTCAAACAACATGTTTTAGTGCTCTTGTTGACCACAGCCCAAAGTAACTGTAGGCTGAAGGGAAGCATTTGTCTTTTGAAGAATCGCTCTTAATGAAAAAAAGATTAATGGGTGCTAGGTTCCTTGACGCCACCTTTATCTTGTGTTCTTCAGAATTTCTGTGTGAATCTAAAGCAGAATTTCTCATGCTTCCAATGTCAATATTTTCTTTTGCAAAGTGTGCATCTAGAAATGCTGCTGATGGATGTTTTCACAATCCCTAACTTGTACAAATCATCTGGCAACCATCCGTCTTGAAAAAATGCTTCTTTTGACACATTATGAAGTTGAAATAAATTAAATAAGAATATAAAATCTCTTCCAGGAACAGAAAAATATAAACAATTTTTTAAAGAGATTCTGCTCCAAAAGTAGTATAATAGCCAAAATGAGTGGAAATACTGAAAATGACACGTGCACTAAAACCAATCTTCTACTCAAAGTTAAGATGCAAAACTTAAAAATATATAAGGATAAATTGTTCAGATCTAAATATAAAATTAACCTGATAAATTAATTTAGTGTTCAGTTCCAGAAAAA
This sequence comes from Acanthosepion esculentum, assembly GCA_964036315.1. Taxonomy (NCBI): domain Eukaryota; kingdom Metazoa; phylum Mollusca; class Cephalopoda; order Sepiida; family Sepiidae; genus Acanthosepion; species Acanthosepion esculentum. The sequence continues at coordinate 137,367,273 of OZ038481.1, read as the reverse complement.
TAAAGGTTTCAGCCCAAAGGTCATTTGAAATTGTCATTTATATCCAGATAATTTCAAGATTATCAAAGTTGGTTGCTCTTTTAACACTTTTTCAGTAATTCAAGGTCCATGATTTAAATTCCAGATTTTCATGGTTGGTTAGAAACTTTAGCATTGGTATAGAGAAAGATGCCTTCCCCAAAACTAAGGAAATTATTAAGAAACTGGAAGATTTTGTTGGAAGCAAAGATAAGGGTCTCAACTCTTATCTAATATTAATCTTTCTATAAGGAAGTGAATTCTAGGCAATTTCCTCACAGATGAAGAAGAGACTTAAAGCAACAGAGATGTGGCTCTACAGAAAGATGCTGAGGATGATATGGATTGGACATGTGAGCAATGAAGAAGTTTAAAAAAAACAGGAATAAAAAGTATACTTTTAACAAGCTTGTATAAATGGAAGACAGAACATGAACTGGGAGGGATAGTAGGAGACAAACATTGTCTAGAAATACAAAGGATAGGAAAATGTGGAGAGCCATGATCATCCGCATACTAAAGGGATACATGGGATTCCTAGGACAATAAATAGCTCCATTTTCACAACTTTGTTTTTTCATATTTTCTTTGGTTCTTTTTGACATTTTAAGATTTGGAAAACTTCCAAATCAGAACTGTACCACCAAAGTTAATGTTATAATTTCTACGTTGGTCTTAAAAGAAAATGGAGATAGTGCTGTCATCTAGTGTTACTAGTTTTAATCAAACTGATTGCAGGGTTCGTTATTTTCACTTCCTACTCAGTTGCTATCTCAGAACTCATAATTCCTGCTAATTAATGATTACTTCCTAAGTTAATGTTCAATTTATTATTGCAGATCAGATGGACTGGAAGAACAGATCAATTCATCAGTTATTGCTTCGTGGGTGAGAGAGTGATGTGCACACACACACACACACACACACTTGTATCAACTGTTTATCCTATAAGTACAACAGATATTCCTTGCACTACAATGAAACAGGTCCAAAGAGTTTAGTGACATTGGTGTTTAATAGTAAAATTACTTTTTATAACTGCCTTAGTAGAAAAATTAGTCTCTTATGGGAGAAGGTTGGCTTCGTGTATGGGAGAAGGATTTATCTAAAGACTTCCTTTAGAGCATTACATGAATAGATAGTAAAATAAAAAAGAGGGAAAACTATCCGCCCAGACATAACAAAGACTGAATGAAAGGAAAAGAGGGGGAAATTTGGTATGGCAGATCATGTGTGACATTAGAGGGATAAGGGTTTCCTCTTCTGTTGCAGATTATTATGAGAGAATGTCAGTGGAGAGAGAGAGAAGGCCAGGTACAGAAGTCAGTTTTAACATTACTGTATTTCCTTGTGTATAATACGAAGAATTTTGAATGAAGATTAAATGTAAAAAGTTAAATGTTACTGAATGAGGAATAAATAAAATGGAGGTTGGAAATGAAATGGTAATCTTTATAACATCAACAAAATACAATAATCGCCAGTGGCGAGAGGTAGATAAATCACTGTTAGTGGTGAACTACTTAGCGTATTACCCACACTTACAATAGTGTCCAGCATATATTATGAGGATTGTGTTCATAGGTATGGTATATAACAATATTATACACAAGTACATATTCACAAGTATATAAATATTATACACAAGTAGATGTTCACAGAAATTTTTACTCTGTTTAACCTTTATCACTCTGTGACTTTGTTTGCTGTAGAAAAAGTTTATCCTGCCACTGAAGGTGACTCTCATCCCTGAATAATTGTGTGTTTGAATTTCATAGTTGTGTTGTCATATCCTGCTATGGCAACAACTTTGAATGAATTTAACAATAAGGTCAGTGCAATTGAGAGGCTTTGAAAAAGAATACAGTGGAAAGGGAAATAATTTAAATAATGCAGAGTGCGCTAAAGGTTAAAAAAAAACTTCTTATATGAAACGACAAGATTACAAATACACAGAAATTAGGCAGGTGTTGATAACAATTGTTTACAAAATTTATTTCATATATCGGCCATGTCTTTGTTTTTTTTTTTTAGGAATCGGCGCAACGGAATGTCTTTTGCTAAAGTTTGTTTGTATCTTGATTTTCTTGTTTTTTTTTATAAAGTTTTTCTTTTGCTTTATTCATAATGAAAGAAAATAACTTTTTTATTTTCATAATTATTAATATATAGAAAATTGAAAAAGTTATATAAAACAGAAAGTCTGGTAGATTAATTAACACCTTAAGTCTGGTAGATTAATTAACACCTTAAAATGTATTGTTGAATTTGTCTAGTTAGTGCCTTTCTCTCCAAAATTTGAAAATAATTTTTGAAACGGAAATTATGAGAAGAAACACGCAATGGCTAAATGTCCGATTCGTTTCGGTTTTCTAACCTCATGAAAAATTAAGTATTTTAGTGAAATACATGTACGGCATTGAGATTTTAATGGATATTATAGAAGTTTTTACAAAAGTTTTTATATAGGGATGGTTTTACAACAGGGTTGTATTATTCTCAAGGATGTCTTTAGATTTAGAAGCATGGGGTTGTATTGTATTAAAGTTTTATTATACACAAGTAAGTACAGCACAGTTTTCTGTACTTAGCAAGGATTTTACATTTGATGAAGGCTGAAGAATGGATCAGCCTAAATGTGTTGTCAACTTCAAGTTACATAAAGAAGGGGTTCAATTGTCTGAACAAAATTTCAAACTGTAAGGTCTTGGTGAATGGTTAGTAGAATATTATAGATTTTTTTTTTACAAGAATAAACATTAGCCATCACTACAGATCTTTATTGTCATTAGTGAAGAGATAACAATTGATATGTAATATCTCCTCCTCCTCACTTTAAGATTTTCAGTTGAGGTCTTCAATCCTCATCTTTCTTTGTGGTAAAAACTTTTAATAAGAAAAGTTCAACAAGATGAAAGTTCTTTTAGCAACGTTTAACATTTGAACCCACAAAAAAACAGGTGGTATCAAAAAGGATGGGTTTTTCTCTTGACACAGATTTTATTGTATAAACCCTTGACAATGTTTGTTGTCTCTTTAAAAGAGCAACGTTTACAATTTTAATAACAACAAAAATGTTACACACTATTTAGTTGTTAGATTGTTTATTTACAAGATTAATTTTATATTTACAACATTCTAAAAATATTGGAACCAACTTTTCTTCCAGATTCTTTCAACAAAAAGTGTAAGAAAATTAATTTTGATAGAATTTGTCATTGTTTTTTATTCAGAAAAATAAGATACAACTTTCTGAACAATTTTCTTTTTTATAAGCATTTCATCCCAAGCAAGGCAGGAAGCCACTAGCACGCAAGGGGTTACAGAGAGTTGGAGCGAGAGCAAATAGAAAGGATAGAGGAAAGGATGAAGAGAAGGGTAGGGGATACATCAAGGCATTTGGAGACATTGATTGACATTACATTTGAATAGTTCGCGATTATAGCTATAAGGGAAACAGGAAGAGGGGAGGGAGTTCCACAGGCAAGAGGTGCGAGACATGAAGCTATTGGGGCAGAAGAGACAGCTACATTTAACAGTTTCAACAGTGAAAGGGTGTGAGCGAGATGCCAGCCTAGTAGAACACTTAAATTCATGAAGTTTGGGAACCAGCAAAAGCAGCTCCTCGGAGCAGTTACCATGAAAGTATTTGCAAAAAAGACAGAGGGAGGCGACTTTTTTTGCAAATACTTTCATGGTAATACATTCAATAATATTCTCAGTCAGTATATTTAGACTTTATCACAAGATTTTACAAACTTTAAAATACATCTTTTCTCTTGAAGGCCAAGAAAATGATTAAGCAAGCATTGAAAAGGAAATTAACTTTTTTGCGTTTTTATTGAAGCTGCAATACCGATTCTGCAGATTTCATTTTCATGTTTTCAGATTTATAAATATATCGAAGAAGTAAAAGAGAATATTTCTTATTTTTTTTAAATTTAAAAATATGTTTCATGAGATTTTAACATTCAGGCGTTAAGTTGAAGACATTTAGTGGTGGGGAGGGGGGGCGATTCAACAAGAGTGAAATAATGAGAGATACTATGTTGGAAACTTTTGAAATACAAGTGGAGAGAGAGAGAGAGAGAGGTAGAGAGAGAGAAAGAGAGAGAGGTGGAGACAGAGAGAGTGATAGACAAAAAGTGTGAGAAAGACTGCCTCTGAAGGAAGAGGAAGAAAAAAAAAGAAATATTTTAAATTACTATGAAACATTGTAGTCTATCTGAACTAAACTGAAAAATAAAGTGTTTACCATTTATTCCAGCGTTTAAATTTGACAGTAAACAACATAGAAAAAGTCAAGCTTGAATTTTACTCAAGTTGTTGATGTGTTTTTCTGTCCAGTTGTTAAGCAATATAACACGCTAATGGCACAAAATAGAAATAAAAAGTTACAATTTGTTGGAGCAGAGAGATACATGATCCTATCAGATTGGTTTTCTAAACGCTGCACAAGTGCATTATGACCAAGGACATAAATCAAAAGTTATTCACAAATCCAACATGACTGGTAAACCAAATCTGCTCACTGCAACATTTTAGTGCAGAAGCAGTTTTCATATAGAATTAAGGTCAGACTTTACAGACAACCTGACCAAAATCTTTAAAAAGTTTTTTTTTTTGAGAACTTTTTTGAGTTCTGAAAAAACCATTTGAAAGATGAAAAATGTTTGCAAGATAAATAGAAGACAGTTTATGCTGCCATTGAATACTCTCAGACTGAACCTAATGACCCTTTCATAGATGAAAGCAAGACATTATTGATAAGATTCTTAGTATCTGGAAATTTCTATGAACAAAGTATTAAGGAATGGAGAAAAAATAAAATTGGTAGCAATGAGTACTGAAATACTGGCGTTAGGTTGAATTTCTTCTATGACAATGAATGCCAGACAATTTCATCAGAAATAAAGAAAATAATTTAATCAACTGAGAAGAAGAATTATTTTAATGATTAATATTTAAAATAGTACGGATTGAATAGGTGGAAAATGTTTTGAAGAGAATAAGATCTACAAGGAAACAGGTGCTAACGACCAGAAAGAGTTTGGGGACATCATGATGAGAAAGAAAGGCTTAGAGATCTTAATACTCACAGGGAGCAGTTAGTAAATAAGTGGAGGAATGAGTACAAGACAATGTAGAGTAAGAATTGCTGAAAACAATAAAAAAGGATGGAATGTGTAGAGAGCCATAACTGTTCATATTCAGAAGTGATTGTTGTTTTTTTTATAGCTTATCAACCTTTTTAAGGTTGTTTAATCTCTAAACATTTTTGAATTGTAAGAATGTTTTTGGATATAATAATGATTTTCTGATACACGTCTTACTATTTAACCCATAGCTGAGTGGAGACAAGGTAGATTTATACATTTTCCCAAATGTATTTGCAAGTAAGTGAATATAATGAACCCAACTGGATTTGAACTCAGCTATTTGATTTCTTATTTAGAGCCTTTATCCATTACATCATCCACACAGCCAAGCTTAAAGCACCTGTTATCCCCCAATGGTCACCCATCTAGGTACTGACCAGGTTCAATGCTGCTGAACTTCAATGACGAGATGAAAATTGGTGTTTTAACATGATATGGCTGTGAGCTATATTCAGGCGAGACATTAGAGAGAGAGAGAGAGAGGGAGACATCAGAGAGAGAGAGGGAGACATCAGAGAGAGAGAGGGAGGGAGACACCAGAGAGGGAGGGAGACATCAGAGAGGGAGGAAGGGAGACAGCAGAGGGAGAGAGAGCGACATCACAGAGAGAGAGAGAGAGAGGGAGACATCACAGAGAGGGAGGGAGACATCACAGAGAGGGAGGGAGACATCACAAAGAGAGAGAGAGCAACAAATCTGAAACCATCAGTCAGTAAAGATATATAATTGAATACTCAAGCTAATAAAATTGACTTGCTGTAAATATGATTTCTGAGGATATTTCATGTGAAAACTTTAACACATTGCAGAAATTACACTAAAAGAGAATGAAGAAGAGAAATAATTTTTTTATCGAAGAAAAATGGTAGACGGTGAATAAACATGTAAAAGCAACCATTTCTGGTTCTTTAATATTTGGTTTACTTATCCAGTGAAGTTGCATTAATGAGAGATTATAGCGGGGTGGGGTGAGCAGTTGTTGATGGGAGGACACACCGAATTAGAGCAGGCAAATAGAGATGGCCATTTTTTATGTGAAAATTCAACTCTAATCATGGACATTAAATGGCAGTGTTCAGTGAGGAGAGCAAATAATATTCATTTCCATGTACAACACTTAGAGTTTAGTCACCCATGGCCTACATGTCCAACTCCTGGCATCATTATGTGTAGTATCAGACATTACAACACTTGCTTACCTTTTATGTTTGTAGAGACAATTTTTAACAGTTTTCAGCATGTCCAGAATAATGCCTGCCTACATGATGCCTGTGTTACTTGATATGCTCTGCAAGATATTCAGTAGATTTGGGAGTTAGCCTGTTTCCCACTATATATTTTGTCATCCACAGACAGACTAATATATATATATATATATATATATATATATATATATATATATATATATATAAAAGAGAGGGTTTATAGTTGTTCCAACAAGAGAAAAGTATATATTTTAAAAAGAAAAGAGAAGCCACAAACGTTTTAGGTTAAAATGTGGATTTTATTAATATATATATATATATATATATATATATATATATATTATACTTTATTTTCCATATTTTTTGCTATGTGTGTTTTGGGTCTTGTAACCTTCATCAGTCAAAGAAAATGGTTATTTTCATATATTATTTAAAGGAATTAATTTTTCCCTTATGTTTTCTTATGTTTAACCATTATCTTTTATGTGTGGTAGCAATCCAAGTTCTTCTTGGATTGATGGAGAAAATTTTCCTCTGCTTGAGAGATAAAAAAACCCAATTAAGATTGTTCAGAGAAAGCATCAAGGAAGGAGGTCTTTGTTCTTATCTTTTTATGACCTCTGCATCTTTTTAAACCTATCTTCATTTTTGTGTATTGTGTGTGTTTGCTAGTATGTGTATACATATTCCTTCTCCATAAATATATAGTTAAAGTACAAGGAAGTAGTATATATATATATATATATATATATATATATATATATATATTACACACACTTTGTATGGTATGTAGAGTTTGTGTGTGTGTTTGTATGCAGTCCATCTAGTATGTTTGTAGTAGTAGGTAGACATATTCTAGACTCTTTAAGTATGGATTTTATAATTTTATCAATATTGACAGTAAGAAATAAATAATTTAAGATGGTAATTCATAGTAAAACAAAAACTCCTCTGTTTTTTTGCAAGTAAGAATAAATGGTAAGAATGACTTCCAAGAACAGTCCATCTATTTTGACTTGTCAATTATCAAAGACCTGATATGTTTAGAAACATATTCTTCATACTTGGAGATATTTTTACATTCAATAAAAGGAACAAAGATCAAAACAAATTTTAGTCTCATCTGAAGGGAAGAATTACATGAACAAATATTTTCATTCATGCAAAATCAGGTAAAAAGAAAAAAACCCAGAAAAACAAGGAGAAAAGATAAGATTGCAGGAAAGGCAGGGTGTTTTTTTATCATTTTCCATGATATTCCCATTAGGGTAACTACTTCCAAATTTTAACTAGAAAATTCTGAAGGCAAATTGCAAATTCTCTTAATTCAATTTCAATAATTCTCTTTCTCTCTCGCATGCACACACACAAACACACACACTTTACAGAAAATGCAAAGTCAGCATTGAGAAATTAGAAAAATCAAGTGGTTATATACAGCATCAGCAGCAGAGAGAATAATTACTTTGAAAGGTGAGATTGCTTTGCAAATCACAGAAAGGATAAGTTTATCTGTAAAGTCAAAAATGATTTTTAAAAAATGCACTCAAAATGAAAATTTATTCTAAGCTTTAATTCTTTTTCTAGATAGATGTCTCTCGTCTCACACGAGGGTGAATTGTAGACTTTCCACCCCCACCCATTTTATAAATTATTCCAAAGAAGATATCTTTCTGATACATTTGAAGCATTAAAATCAATAATGCTAATTTTGGGACATTAAAATGTCACAATGCTGGAGATTATCATCTAAATGAGGAAATATTTTACGTAAATTAAATCTTAATTAACCAGGCCAAAGAAAACTGAGTCAGTCTTGATGAAAAAGAGATTTCAGGCAACAGAAATATGGTTCTACAGAAGAATGCTGAGAATAGCATGGACAGAACATGTGAACAACAGGGAAGTCTACTTGAAAATGAAAACAAATAGGACATTTATACTTAGAATCAGAAAGAAAGACATGAATTTTACAGGGCACATAGTGATGATAAAAGTCTTGGAGAATTAGAGACCCTCAGTACAAATTGAAAGCATGCAAGATAGAGAAAAGCAGTAAATGACATGACATAATGGTTGGCAGAACAGGTATTAAGAGAGATAGGAGAAAGACAAATTTTACTTGGAGATACAAAAATCAGGAAGTTGTGGAGAACCATGATCATCCACGTCCTGAAGGGACATGGTTATATAGAATTGATTTCTTGATTAATCAGACCAAGGAAAATTGAGGTCATCTTTTTATATTTTGGATTAATAGGTTATCATAGATCGAGAGTTAAAACCAGTTTTACACAAATAAATTACTTTTAGATTACAATGAAACTGGTTAACAGTTAATAGTGAAAAGAAGCTGTAAGTTTATTTTGGGGTTATTTACCAAATGAGACGTTTTCTTTTAAACAATAAGGAAACATTATTTTTTAATGCATACTCAAAATACATTTCATAGGATGATACACAAAGTACTTAGATTTTTTTTTAAACAATCTCTAACTACAAAAATACATGTTATAAAAGGAGGGGAGCTAAGCTGTGAAATAGCTCAAATATCCGTTTACTACCCAGCATAAATATTAAACTGATAGCCTTCAGCTAATATAAACTTGTGATTTAATAAGTCGAGCTGTTCCACCTGCAGTTGAAATGCATTCTGCACACTGAATTCTATAGAAACCTTTGGTTTTTCCGAATGGGGGGATATAAACCTTTATTTGCCATGTGAAATTATATCAGATTAAATCAACAGAAGTAATACTCAATTCAGATAAATGGAACTTGCCAGGGAGGGCAATCCATCTAAAAGAAGGAAAACTAATTTCATACCTCTGCTGTCTTGCGGCTATATTCAATCAGGATAATGGTTTCATGTGTAAACCCTAAAAATAAAAACTGGAGCTGAAGTCTCAAAGACTGTCTGATGTTGTTGCAGCCATTTTGACATTTGCCTGCAAGAACACTTGAACCTGGCAGAGTATCAGCTAAAACCCTTCTTTTTGGGTAACATTTTGGTGGAATGGAGAGGAGAGATATGCTGCATATCTAACAGTTGACTTTCCTTAAAAAATCCTGCCCAGGAGAGGGAAACTCTGGTCTAGCTACACCTTTGCTCCACTGAATTTTTAAAAAAATCTTATTCCCCAGAGACAGAATGGGAAACTGCTGAATGCAACCATAAGTTCTATTCTTATAGTGTCTTCACTTGCACACTTCTCGCCTGTGGAACTCTCTTCCAGCTTCTTGCTTTCCTGCCAACTACAATCTTCAAAATTTTAAATGTAATGTCAATTGCAATCTTTTGGGATTTTTTTGAATAGTATATTTTTTATTGTCCTTTCTCCTCAGTAACCGCTTGTGCCTTAGTGACTTTATTGCCTTGCTTCAGGTGAAACGATTAAAAAAGAAAAAAATACGAAAATACAGAATCCTGGATGAAAAACATATTCTCTCAACATAGAGTAAGGAAATTAGTTTCATGGCGAGTTTTTATCATACATAATGATTATGCCTTTAATAAATATTTTCACTTCTATTAAATTAGAACAGGTTTTTTTATACTGTTTCCAAAAATTTATATAATTCCTTTACCAGTGTCATTTTCTTCTTTATAATCTATCAACATGAGGAATTGTAGTCTTTTACAGTTTTGTTTGTTTTAATAAAGCAAATGCAAACCGGGACAGTTTGCTACTATTTTCCTAGCATTCAGTAACTGCAAGTGCAGAAATGAAGCCGTGTGTGTATGGGAGAGAGAAAGAGAGATTTGCATAATTTGCATAATTAGTTGACTCTTCCATCAAAATACATCAAAACTGTGCAGCATTCAGTATGTTATTCTATAAGGTCAATGAATCTAAAGCAAAGGTCAATGTTGTCCATTTTGGCTAAAATTATAACAAACTTTGAGGAGAAACAGCAAAGAGACAAACGGATGAGAAGGAAAAAAAAAAAGAGACTCTTAACACATTTTTTAAAAATAATTTTCTGTCTGGAATTAAGAAAAGATCTTGCTCTACAATATTTATATCTTAAAGTAGATGGAATTTCCAACATTATTAACTAATTCTTAAGAGTTTATCTTTTGTTAACATTATCTGAGATAGAGACTAGTTCTGCAAATAGAAGCGTTATTGGAAGATGATAGTCTTAAAACCTTACCATGCGTTCAGCCCACTACAGTTGAGTTCTCTGCACCATCGCTTCAATAATGGTCATGTTCAGAATCTCACATCTTCACATATAAAGATGCTAGATATATAAAAAATTTAAATGGTACAGCCACTCGAATCTGAGGATACCAGTCTACTAGGGAAGTTTTCAAGCACTTTCCAATGGGATAGCCATATATATTAGTTTCTGTTGTATTTATTATATTATGCTATATTATTATGTAAGTTGCAAAGTAAATATTTATTAAAATCTCAGCATTTACACATTAATTCATTACTCTTTAATATAAAATTTATTATATAAAATTTTTCTTCTAAACAGTCTACATTTTCTATTATTAATATTATATGGGGGGGGGACTTTTTTTTAACTTCCCATTTAATTTTAGTTGCTATATTTTTTCTTTCTGACTCCATATATATTTTGATAATGTTGTATTAATATGGAGAAAATAATAAATAAACATGATAAAAACATATTAAACAAAGATAATAGCAATTACAATGGCAAAAACCCGCAAAATAGCAACAATAATTGTCACTGTCAAAATAAAAACTGCCCACTTAATAATAAATATCTAACTAATAATATAATATATAAAGCAACCGCATCAAATAATATTGACATGAAAGAAAATATTTACATCAGATTAACTAAAAAACAACTTTTAAAGAAAGATTTAATAATCATAAAATGTCATTTAAAATAGACATGTAAATAACACAACATTATGAATGTTTATGAATTACAAAATATAAAATATACAACTGAAAAACAGATGTGTTTATGAAAAGCATGAACAAGCGCATGTCCATAACAGAGTTAAAAAAGATACAAATATGAAAATTGAAAAAAAAAATGGATATTCATTACAATTGGAAATATTTAATATATGATGGATTAACCCCTTGAAATGTGCACAAAGTTCCATGAAACTCTGCAGAGTCAAGGACAATTACAGTTAAGTAATTCTTTTGTATATATAAATAAAATTATATATATATATATATATATATATATATATATATATATATATATATATATATATATAATGTGAAGAGGTTATAGTGGTTCCAACGAGAGAAAAGTGTGTATATTAAAAAGAAGAGAGGTACCGCAAACTTTTTTAGTTGTAATGTGTATTTAAAAAAAAAAAAAAAATATTATCCTATATTTTTCATAATTTTACACCACGTGTTTCTGGTCTCGCATCCATCTTCAGGTAAAGGGTGGAGATTTCCACATATTATTAAAAATAATTAATTTTTTCTTTATGTTTTTAAATGTTAAATATTCTCGATACGAGACATTCTCTGTTTTTGTGTTAGTAATTCGAATGTCTTTCTTGAAAATGAAGAAAATGTCTTTTCAAGAAAGACATTTGGATTACTAACACAAAAACAGAGAATGTCTCGTATCGAGAATATTTAACATTTAAAAACAAAGAAAAATTAATTATTTTTAATAATATGTGGAAATCTCCACCCTTTACCTGAAGATGGTCATGAGCCCAGAAACACGTGTTGTAAAATTATGAAAAATAAAGGATAATATATTTTTTTTTAAAATCCACATTACAACCAAAAAAGTTTTGGGTACCTCTCTTCTTTTTAATATATATATATATATATATATATATATATATATATATATATATATATATATATTTGATACAGTTTTGATTGAAGACCAACATCCTTGAAGATATTTTTTTTTAATTTTTTCCTAGGACTGATATCCATAGTTTTTCATGAAGAATTTTTTGTTTTTTTTATTATTATCTGTTTAACAACATAAATCTCTGTACCAGGAAGAATGTGAACATAAATTGTTCAAATATCTTCTGAGAGCAGAGTTAGTTTTCAAAAGATGCTAAACTTTATTATGGGTTCATATGAATGTGTCTATAGGTAGACATTTATTTTCTGTTGGTTTTCATGCTTATAACAAACATGATAAATCTAGATTCCCTCCTTATGTAAAAGCTAAATAAACAAATTTAATTAAACTCACAAACATATCAGAAAGTACAGCAATTAACAATTTTGATCACAAATCTATGAGTATTAAATATATTAAATATATATTATTACAATCAGGGTCTTTTGGGGCCGTAGACAAATGAAATTAGCCCTCAAACTACTAGTCATATGAAGCCACCCTCTAAATCACCTGCAACCATCTTGAATATTTTTTAATTGTGATATATTTTAGCGACATTTACATAGCTTGAAGTAAACTTATTGCAAATTCATTAAATAAACTAAAACAGCTATCTTTTATTTGTCAAAAAATATATTCTTTAATAAATACCTTTTTACTATTTATTGCAAACCAAATTAGCATATATTTCAACACAAAGATAGTAAAAAAAACCAGACTTTTTATAACCAATATCATAGTAAAAGAATCAGAATAAATATGAGTTTTTCATATTAATATCATTTCAGTTTATGAAACTAAAACACTGTCTTATAAAAATTTCTAAGTTTTAAACATGCTGAACTAAAGTCAAACATGTTTTCTACTTGAAACACAAACTAAAACATTCTTTTTCTTGCTTTGCTTCTTGCAAAGTCAAATATGAGTTTGTCATATTGATATCATTTCAGTTTATGAAATGCTTTAAAAGTTATAACATTTAGAAAATTAAAATTATTGCTTTATAAAAGCTTGAGGGGCCCTCGACAGCAACCTATACTAGCCTAAAGAATAACCTGGCTATGATTATAATATATTGAATTAATTCAAAAACAAAAAATGAAATTTGAAAAGATTGACATGAGAAAACACTTTCACTAAAGAATAAAGAAATGACCCTTTACTTATTATTCAAAATAATTGAAGGACTTTAGGGTCACACACTTATTTTTAATTGACCCACACAACTCAAGAGTTAAGAATGAATTTCCTTTACTTCAAAAGGTTCCCAACTCAAAATTGCTACTTAAGAAAGAATTTTAAAAGAGGAATTTTCACCAATAAAAGAGGATTTTTCACAAACCCAAATGTTAAACTATTTCTCAATATATAACTTATCTAAAGGATATATTATCTCAATTTATTTTCTTCCCAAGTGTGTTTGGAAAACAATCTCTTAAGTTCTGAAAGATTTTTCTGATGATTGGTATCAAAGAAAATAGGACCCTGAGGAATAAAGAAATTAAGAATCTTACTTTGGATTGTTACAGACTTTTTCCAGGATTAAACTATGAAAAATCATTCTCAGAATTTTAGACAAGATGGCAACTAGCATTAGAGAAATGTATTGATCAATAAGAACGAAAGAATTGTATTATATCTTCTTCCAAAACTAGTTGCGTCCAAACATTGAAGATTTTATACAGTTTTTGTTATAATCCTTATTTTTAGTCTTAATTTTCTTTTCTTTCTATTAATCAGTAAAATGCAACTATTTCTGGGGGATCAGAATTGTGAGTCACTAGCAGGAAGCATGTATATTATACGGATTTACTAATAAATTTTTTAGTGCTGCATACTGTACTTTTTAACCCATGTCCTTTCGCAGATAGTTATAAGAAAAGTGACAGTCTCTCGTAAAAGTACCAAATTGTGGCATAATGCACAGCTTCGTTAGTCATTTTTTATAAGATTAGGTTTGTCCAGAAAGAATAAAAGTGACACCTAAAGTTTAAAATGAATTTTAAAAAAATGAAACATCATTCTTGAAATTTTAATTTTAGTTTTAATTCCATGTTAATAGATTAAATTTAATATTCCTAATAAACAAAATACATTTGTGCATTTTAAAATGAATTTAGACTGACTGGAATTTTTTTTTCTACTTAAAATATAGTTTTCTGAAATGTTATTTGAGAAAAATTAGCTGATTTAATGATTTTTATTTATTTTACATTTTTTCGTTTGAAAAGATGTCTTTTCATCACCTTTTGGCATATTTTACTGTTTTTGACGGTAATTTCTTGTCTAGTTCAATGTGAGTTGACAACTGGTGGCATTTTGTCTCATGTTTTTAAGACAAATTCTTCAGATGATGCGTCTTGATGAAAGCCGATCTGATTATCCCAGCAAAACTATTGAAAGGTGTGCCATAAAAGATGAAATGAAAAATATTCTTCTGATTGTTCGTCTCCAAATTGTCAAACATGGTAGAGAGGAGACATTTTTGTAGGAGACACTTTCTCAGCACAATGCTTTCATAGGCATGAAAAAGAACCTTAAATGCTCTCAAAATAGCCAGGCATCTTTGGGCTTGATTTTTATTGTCTCAAGAGACTTTTCGAATGAAAATGTCTTTCCATTGAACAAAACAATTTACCATTCTTTGAGATCAACCAAAACTTGAGTAAATCATAAAACTTCAACTATTATTCTGGTAAAAATAAATTTTGTGAAGGAATGAAACATTTCAGTGGGGGTACTTTTACAAAAAAAACCCAAAAGTTCAAATTATCATTGATTGGTATATTAAGATTTTAGTATCACTGCCTAAATTTGAAATATCAACATGATATTGTTGACTGATTTGTTTTTTTACTGCTTATCAACCGTTTCTGAGTTATTTAGAAATGAAACAATTTGGATTTTAAGATTAATTATTTTTTGTGAGCGAATATTGCGTTAACAATTTTTTGAGAATATCAACATATCCAGACACAACACCTACTATATGACCCATAGCCAAGGGGAGGAGATGGATTCATATCTTTCCCAAGGGTATTTGTGCATAAGCAAATATAACGAACCTGACTGGAATTCAAACTTGGCTCTTTGATTTCTCATTCTGAGACACTATCCATCACATCCTGTCAACATGAGAACAAAAGAAGAAAGAAACATATAAAGAGGCTCCAAGGTAGAGGCTGTATTTACAGGAATCTATGCATTGCCACCCTGACGATATTGTAAGGTAGCGCAGTGTAAATGTGCATTAATTCAATGATGTCTCACTCGGGAAACGATGCGTGTCAGCAGGGTCATCAGCTGATGAATATTATGTTGCCTTGAGTAAAGTAGCAGTTATAAATAATAATAATAATAATAAGGGAGTGCCAATATTCGGTATTGGCACCCACTGAATATAAAACTTGGCATGAAAGAGTGAGCCAATATCTGCACTGGAAAATCTGCAACACTTACAGAAAGGAAAGTGCAAGAAATTGTTATGAACACTACCCAGACCCCCGGTTACGGAGATAAGACCTGTAACAATTTTATGGGACTTTACAATTACGCATAAACAAAGCTAATCCCCCTGACATTGTTATTAGAGACCACAAAGACACGATGTGCCTCCTTATTGACATAGCCGTCCCTGCAGACTGCAATGTATCTTTGAAGTTCTTAAAAAAAAAAAAACTATCAAAATACAAGAGCCTTGAAATCGAAATCTAAAAAATGTGGCATACGAGGACATTAACAATTCCAATTGTTGTTGGAGCCCTCGGATTGATTGAAAAAGATTCCAATAGACTCATTGAAGGACTCCCTGATAGCCCATGCCTTAAAGAAATACAAAAAAAATCATACTCACAAATACAGCCCACACCTTACAAAGGGATTTATGTATGTAAAATATGTGTGTGTGTGTTATTTTTTTTAAACTGCTCAGCGGAAAATGTCATGATGCCATTTCTAACCCTAGGTCTTTGGTCAAGACCCAGAAAGAAATGAGTATACCCCAGAAACCAAAGGAAATAAAACAATAATAATAATAATGACCATATCTATTTATATGTGTGCCTGCATGTGTATGTATGTGTTTAATATATGTTAGACACACATTACACATGTATATTTGCAGATGTAATTTCTGATATATTAAAGCATCACTGAAATTATCTCATTGCAATAATCATTTAAAAAGTTCATGATAATATTTACAGAAACAAAGATGTGGTTAAGTATAGCATGAAAAGCCATGTTAAAAATTTCTGACAAAGAAGAAAAAGAAAGTGTTTGGCGTTAATTCACATAAGTGATCAGCATTTTGGTCAACATTAACAAAGTGGATCATTGATAAGTTTAAAATATTAAATAATAAAACAGAATTAACAATAAAAATAAAGGTGAAAGCTTCTAAAAGTTGTCAACATTTCACAAAAAAACAAAAATTGAAACACAAATAGTAGGTGAATTTAACTTAGACTTGGTAACTTTAAAGAATAAAAAAAAAATTTTTGCTAGCTTAGATATGGTTTTTGTTTAGAAATAAGAAGAAATTCCAGAATTCTCAAGAGTAAAGCCGAACATGTTTTAGGATTCTGGAATCTCTTTTTTTGAAGTTAAAAACATTTTTAATAAATATTTTACAAGTACAATTTCAAGATGGAATTAAGATTGTAAATTGACCAATTTTGATAAGATGATCTGCTTTCAAAATTGTAAACTTATATCAAGATCAAAAACTCTTAATGATTTGAAACATCTTCACACTCAAGTCATCATCTTTTCTATTAATATCTGAGTGTGTGTGTGTGTGTGCGTATATATATATATATATATATATATGCTTGTGTATTTCTAAATGCGTGTGTTGTATATGGGTATGTGTAGTTGACTAATATTGATTTGTATTATCATTAGTCGAAGTGCGTGCAGACATTTCCATATACACATGAAATTAGCATAAATCTATATTAAATAAACCTTTACAGGTATATATATACACACAGAGACTCATAATACAACAAATTTCTATACATAGTTAAGATGATACAGACACATCCACAGATTGTTTGCATGAGTGCCCACATGTGCATACATACACATGCATAGTAACAAATATTTCTGCAGCTTTTCTTCCACGTGCTGTCTCCATTCAGGACATGGGAGATCATGGCTCTCCACAACTTCCTGTACTTTGTAGCTCTTATTAAATTTTGTCTTTTTGCTATCTCACCTAATCCCCATTCTGCCAACCATTTACACAGGCTCATTAGGTAGGTTATGCACTACTTTTCAATATGTCCTGTGAGTGTCAAATTTTCCAGTCCTTTTTCCTCATTATATTTACTAGAAATTTCAACCTTTTCTTTCTGATCCTAAAAGTGTCCGTTTTGTTTCTATTTCCTCTAAAATATTCTTGTTGCTCATGTGTTCAAGTTCATAATTCTCAGGATCCTTCTGTAGAACCCCATTTCTGTTGCCTCAAATCTTTTCTTCATCTATGATGAAATTGTTCGTCAGCTTACTAGTATTATAATGACTAAGGAAGGATAAGCTTACTAGTATTATAATGACTAAGGATCGACATATACACAACAATAATTTGGGACTGTATTGCTTTCACTATATCTTATAAGAATATCAATTCAGTATAAACTGAAAATAAATGACTACAACTTCTACTTATGAATAAATTTCATATATCTCTTCCATGTACAAATCTAAAAGAAAGTTATCTCTTCAGAAATTTTATTCATTTTGAACTTAATGGGAAGGACGAACTTCTTAAATATTTGAATAATTTTATTTTGGATGATGAGATATTTCATAAATTTAATTAATTTTATACAACCTCCTTATAATAATTAATACGGGCATTTTTTTTGTATAAGACAAAAAAATAGCAACACTTTATGACAATGAAAAGTGAAAATTTCGGCGTATCAAGAGAGATAACTCTTGCTAAAAAGTTAATTCCCTTGTGTACATTGCCGTATGTGATACACGCGAATTTTCTTCGAGAAATAGCACAAAAAATATTTACAAAGTTAATACAATTTTTCTTTTCTATGTACCATGCCCGTCAAGACATTGATGAAGAGCTACAAAAGACAGGAAGTTGTGGGGAGCCATTCCCCACAACTTCCTGTCTTTTGTAGTTCTTACGAAATTTTCTTTTTGTTATCTCTCCTAAACCTTGTTCTGCCAACCATTCACATGGCTGTTATGCACTCTTTTCTACGGTCTCGCTTGCCTTCATTTATGTCCTACGAGTGCCAAATTTTCCAAGCCCTCTTTCCTCATTATGTGCCCTAGAAATTTCAAATGTCACTTTAAATATAAATGTCCTTTTTGTTTCCATTTTCTCTAAAAGTTCATTGTTACTCACACGTTCAGTCTATGGTATTCTCAGTATCCTTCTGTAGAACCATATTTCTTTGGCCTCAAGTTCCTTCTTCATCTGTGATTGTCACTACCATATTGGAGGACCAAATTTACGTTACAGTTCTGTACTCTTCATAGTTTCTAAAGAAAAAAGAATTCTGTTTCTTAACACTTTGCTTAGCTTTTGAAAGGCATCTTTCCCTATCCCAATGCACCTTCGGGTTCCAGTGTTGCACTTTCTGATCTCTGTTAAAACCTTTCCCAGATATTTAAATTGCTGTACTTTTTGATTTTGGTATCTCCAATTTGTAATTTGCATATTGGGCTGTTCCTTTTGCTAACAACAATGCATTCTATCTTCTTGCAATTGATGTTTAATCCTTTCTTCTTGCTTTCCTTCATTATCTTCTGTAGGAGTTCTGGTAGTTTCCTTTCTGTGTCTGCTATCAACACTGTGTCATCTGCATATCTTATTTTTAAGATTGTGGCCGTCAATAATGAATCTTCGTAGGACTTCTAATTCTCTCAGAATCTCCTCACTGTACAGGTTGAATAAGTCTGGTGAGAAGACACACCCTTGTCTTACACCCCTTTCTATTTTTGTATATTTACTGAATTCATTTTCTGTCAGGCAGCTTACTGCCAGTGTAGGTCCTAGATTCCTCTAATATCTTTCCTAAATATGTTAAGGTTATTGATCAGTTCCAACAGTTATTTGCGATGTATTTTACAATATTAAAACTTGTGCACATCAAAAAATAAAAAAAGTTTATATGGCTGAGGTGAATACCTTACAAAAAGAATATTTGTTAGATTTTACTAGCATATCCTGTTGGTTGTTGATAAGATAGGGGTTGAGTACTTGGAAATAATCACTAGTTCATAATTACCTTATGTGCTGAGTCAGGAGTAGCAAAAATTTGTGATCCCCACTCAGTCAACCCTGACAGAGTCCAAGGCAATTAAATAATAAATAAATAAAACAGGATTTTAAATATTTAAAGTCTCATGCATTTGGTTAGATAAATGACTTTTTCTGTTCAGTAGTCATTGTTATATTTACTGCATGAACTATGTGATAAGAGTAGCACTGAACATACTAAAATTTATGGCTGCAATGACACATATTTTTCTGACAAGATTTCTCAAATACTCAGGCCAATAAATGTCGTTGGATAAAAAATACCGTTTAATTAAAAAACAGGGCGTCTACTCGAATATGAGTAGCTATCAAAAATAATGTTTAAACAAAATTAAAAATAACAATATGTCTGATTTAATCTATTTCCTAAATATTATATATGCGTGTGTGTGTGTGTGTGTGTGTGCAAGTGAGAGAGAGAGAGAGAGAGAGAAGGTCAGAGATAAATAAATGTAAGATATACCTTTTAGCATATATCAAAGCTATCTATTAACAAAGATTTAATAGCATGAATAATGGATTTTATCATTTTTTTCAAATTTTATAAATACTTTTATTTATTTATTTACTTATTTATTTTACACACTTTTAATTAGTTTTTATTTACTTATTACCAATATCAGCTATTTTCTCAACCCACTGCAGGACTCAGGTCTTCTTCAAGGTCTGTCAGATATGGAAAGTATTGGCCCTTATACTGGCAGTGGCGGTTGAATTCTGATTTTTTTCTTTGAGAGAGTCCATCCTGATATTTTACATGTGGCTATTAAGTGAGAAAAGATGGAGTCATGTATTTTCCCCAGGGCATTAGTGGCCACTGATTCCATTTACTGTACTTCTCACCATTCATATTTTAATGCTGTCATTTATTTTACAAACTGACCCATAATTGAATCAAAATCCTATTTCGATTAAGTGTAAAAGAATTTGCCTAAATGTTACTTGGGAGAGAGAGATTTAAAAAAAAAAACTAAAGATTAGGGTAAAAGGTGTTCATGCCTGATTCTTTCCTTTCCATTATGAGTTGAAATTGTGCAAAACTGAGTCATTGAATAAGTGTAGACAGGGCTGGTGTGGCTTACCTTTGAAACCGCTGATCAGGAGGTGTGTGTGTGGGGGGGGGGGGCTGATACTCAAGCAGTGACCCTGAGTGTAGAAATAAAATTTTACCCATGAGAAGGAAATACTTGGGAACCATTTATGTTTGGGATTCCCAAAGTGGGTGGTACTACATCTTTGTGGGGTGATGTGAAGATCCAAAGGTCGGTGAGAGAAAAAGGTGTGAAGAGAGAGGGTTAGAAAGAAGTGGATGGTAGGTAGTGAGGGGATTATCTCCACCTAAGATGCCAAGACGCCTGCTAGGTGGCACTGTTTTAGGATTATAAAAGGACTGGACAATAAATCCCTCTTCCTCTCTTCATTCTCCCTTTTTGAGTGACTTAGCCACATGGTACATATCTCTGTCTCTCTCACTACAGCTAAGCCTATAAATGTCTTTCTTCATTTTTCATCCGTGTGCAAACAAGTATATTTTCACTACCCTTGAATTATGTTATTCTCTTTATAAATGGATATATGTTACATTCCTCTACGTGCTGAAATTTATTTCTTCTGAAAATGCTGAATTCAAGTTTTTTTGAAATTCTTCACCACGGTCCAATGTAAACCTGTAAACCCACATTCTCTACAGTGGGCAGCTGGGTGGCACACAAACCAAATAATCATTTCTTTTGGATTTATTTTTACAAAATCTATATGCAAGAATCTAAGTCACTTACACTTTACAACGAAAATTAACATAGGATTTATACATGATCACATTGTTTGGTTTGTTTCGTTTTATGGCATATCAACCTCAATGGGTCATTTAATGCCGACAACTTTTTTTTTTCCTGATAATATTTTTGTTTTGTCAAAAATCTATTTCTGTTAATATTTTTTCCTCAAAAATGTATAGCTGGTAATATTATTTTTCCAAAAACGTATAGCTGGTAATATTATTTTTTCAAAAACGTATAGCTGGCAACACTATTCTTTCAAAAATGCATAGGTGGTAATATTATTTTTTCAAAAACGTATTATCAGAAGCCTTGTTGTTGGACGTAGTTTATCATCTTACCCAGGACGTGATCATATGGTTTTATTTTATTTTGTTGTCTGAAGTTCAAATGTATCTTGCTGATGATATCTGGACAAGACATGCCACACATCAGCCAGATCAAACTTTAGATTTGTTGGG
>OZ038481.1:137302901-137335401 GCA_964036315.1 Acanthosepion esculentum | reverse complement strand
AGAAAGTATCAAGAGAAGCAGTAAATCACACTGCCCCACAGACTTTCCAATATTCCGTTGAAAAAATTGAGAATATTATTTGGTGCAAAATTCCAGAAACTCTGCATCATTCTATGTAAGAAAAGATTTTAAAAAATCTTATTTATGGCAGACAAATATTCAGAAATGGCAAACCATGAATTTAAGCGTTCTACTAGGCTGGCATCTCGCTCTCACTCTTGAAACTGTTGAAACTGTTAAATATAGCCGTCTCTTCTACTCCAATAGCTTCATGTCTCATACTTCTCGCCTGTGGAACTCCCTCCCCTCTTCCTGTTTCCCTGATAGCTATAATCTCCAACTATTCAAATGTAATGTCAATCGATGTCTCCAGATGCCTTGATCTATCCCCTATCCATCTCTTCATCCTTTCCTCTATCACTCCTATTTGCTCTCGCTCCAACTCTCTGTAACCCCTTGCATGCTAGTGGCTTCCCACCTTGCTTGGGGTGAAACACTTAGAAACAAAAATAAAACGTATTATTATTATTATTCTTACTACAAGCACATATATAAAAAAGTATCTGTGAATCGACCGATTTAATAAGTGTGTCTCTTTTGATTTGTCATCTCTTCAAATCAAAAGAGACAAGCAAGAAACAAAAAGTGAAATCCAGAATGAAAAAGACACACGCTTTCAGATTTATTTCTAGAGATTCTTCAGCTAAAAAATTTTTACTGTGAGAAAAAAGCAATGATAATAAAATGGACTAAAACAAATAGTAGAATTAGTTTTTGGTTTGTTGTTGAATTATACCAAATAGTAGAATTTGGGGATTGGTCAATATTAAAACAGGTTTGCCTAAAATCCTGGCAGCATAAAAAGAGTCTTTATCATTTCTGTGAAACGTTTTCTTTATATTTGTTTTTTTTACAATAATTCTTCAGATGACCATTTTCTTGGATTGTTTTCATGCTCAATTCAAGACTTTAGAATTACAGACACTTATTGAACAATTTATCTACTTTTTGTCAAGTGACTAACATTAGAGAAGGAAATCAGAGTTACTTGAAAGACCAAAGTCTTGAAGGTTTTGTTTCATAAAAGACCCAGCAGAAGTTCTGTAAGAACAGGGGTCAGCAACCTTTTCAAGTGAGTAGGCCAGAAAGCTATGCAGTGTCTTGGAGGAGGGCCATGATATCAGATTTACTATAATAAATTGTCTCTAACCCTGACTGCTATGTCCAGAAGACTGCCTTGGTCTGGAGTTTTAAAGAAAAAAAAACAAAAAAGTTGATGTTATATTATTTAAACTAGTTTCCTTATTTGACTGCAGGAATAAGAGGATAACAACTAACACAATCAACAAAAAATGCAAATTCCTTACTACAAATGAAATACAGTTAGAAATGGCAAATTATTTAATGAGACACTTGTTTCTGCTTATAGTTTGATAACTTCCCCACATCAGGTGAAACATTTTTCGGCAACAAGAGCAAAACATCATCCAGGTAGTCATCACCCAACAATGTTCAAAAAACAATTTTAGTCTATTTCAGTTTTGAAAAAGTTGTTCACAAGCATATGTACTTCCGAATAATGATACAATTCAATAGGTTTTTATATTTTCTGCTTGGCAAAACATATTTCTTTTAGAAGTCAGTAGAGGATTTGTAATTACATTTTGATTTTTAAAATTTGTCACATTGTAAGTTGATTAACTCCAAGTGATATGTTTCTGCCACTTGCTCCACAAATTAATTAAATAGTTTGTGTCCAGGTGTTAAAGTTGGCAGTCTGGACAAAAATCCTTTGTGGGTCCGATGTGGCACGAGGGCTGGGGGTTACTGACCCTTATGTAAGAACACAGAATTAAGCAACGTGATTCTGAAATTGTACTTTAAACTTTAAAAGATAAAAAATTGGAAACTGACCACCAGCACCATCATTATGTAGAAGTTACTTGATATTTCCTAAGTGTTAATCGACATAAGGACAAACGAGGAGGGAATGGGTTGAGATAGATTGCATTGCAACCATTTTCCAAAAAAGAAGAGCTGTCTTGTCTTAGAAAAGAAAGATTTGGGTTTCTGCCAGGACTTAGGAATTGAAATCCTGATTTCTGGCACCATTGAGAAACTATCTGAGCTACAAAGCAGGATGTTTGGAAAGAATGTTTATTGCTAAGAAGAATCATTTCAAGAGAGAAAAAGAATGAGTTGGAGGAGAGAAAAATTCACTTCTATTATTTGTTTATCCATATATAAAGGGCAGTTGCCTGTATGTGTGTGTCTCCTCAGCTAAAACTAAAAACTACAATAATTTTCAACAAAATAAATATATATACAGACTCAGTATCATCCAACCCACCTTTTTGCAAAAAATTATCATGCTATGATTTGTATTTGCAAAGATAATTTTAAATTAAAAATACATAATAATTGCATTAGGATGCATTTTTAAGCGTTTCGAAATTCTCAGAATTAAAAAGTAAAGACAAACAGGAATAATTATTATTCCTGTTCATTTTTACAATTTACTGCTGATAATTTTGAAACATTATGTATTTTTAAAATTTCTTGAATTTATTTCCGTAGTAAATAAAAGCATAACTTAAAAAATGAATATTAAAACAAGAAATAAATTTAAAATATTCAAAACAAAGATTGTAAAAACATAACAAAATAAATTCTCATGGATATTGGGGGGGGGGACTTTTTAGTAGGTTTACCATCAGATATTCCACTAACATATAAGTAATCTTTTTCAATATTTTTAATTAAAAATTTTTTAACTCTAACCATTTTACTAAAATTAATATTTTTTAAAAGTTTAAATATTAAGTTTTAAAAATGAATGCAAAAACAAACAAATTATTCTAAATATACACAGTCATTTTAAACATGCTGGAGGGGGGATCATAAAAATTTGACTAAAAGTTTTCAAAAATATTCTGTTGAATTATTTTTTAATATTAATAAAAATTTGACTAAATTTAAATTTTCCAAAAATATTTATATTTTCATATTCTATATAATTTTTCTATTGTAGACAGGACATGAAATACAGTTTACAACTTTATATATATATTTTTTCATGAAATCAATCTCTGGCTTTACATTTTTTTTTTAAGCATAAAATGCATTTAAAAAAAATATAAAACCAAGTAGATTATTTTAAATGAGTAATTATTTTCTGATTTAATGAAAAATAATTACTGGTGTTAATTTGATAAAAATACATAGACAATATATTTACTTTAATAAATAGTGGAATGTTCATCCTATAATTGTTTTCTGTTTTAAAAATAAAAGATTTGTATATAATTCCCAACTTATAATTTCATTCAGAAAAAGAGAGACCTCAAGTCATATTCTTGAGAAATCTAGATCCCGAGTCTTTGCAATGGCACTAGATTATCAAGACAATGAATCAACATGTTATTGAATTTCAACATAGCAATGACACATAGGATGAAGTTATTTCTTCTGAGCAACACTGGGTATCCCTGCTAGTATTGAGTAAATTATACTTGCGTAAATGCTGAGTTATTATTAATTTGCAGCTAATTCTTCTTTTCAGTGATTTAGTTTTCTTATAGCAGTTGGAATCTCAACAGATGTGATGGGATGTAATCACATATTTCCAGGTAGAATTACATGAATATATGAGCCCATGTGCCGATTTGAGTATAGAGGATTCGGTTCTTTACAACTGTCAATATCATGGATAGCAAGACTATTATTACTACAGATAATATTTGGAGATTTGTTTATTCTACTCTCAAAGCTTCAATATAAACACTCAAGTTGTTTTCTTACATTCTATGACGGCTAAGTAAACTAGATAAAAATGAAAGCTGATCCAAATTGATTTCTTCACAGCCATAGAATGTAAAAACATTTTGCTAAAAAGCAATGATGACAATTCTTCTTCTTCAGGAAGTAGGTGATCATGGCTCTCCACAATTTCCTGTCCTTTGCAGTTTTTAGTAAATTTTGCCATTTTGTTATCTCTCTCGCACCCTGCAGTGTCATCCATTTACACAAGCAGGTTATGTGCTGTTTGTCCCCCTTGCCTTCAATATGACCTGTGAGTGCCAAATTTTCCAAGTCTTCTTTCCTCATTATGTGTCTTCTTTCTGATGTTAAATATAAGTGTTCTTTTTGCTTTGATTGTCTCTACAATTTCATTGTTGCACACCATGTTTGGTCCATGGTATTCTTAGTATCCTCCTGTAGAACCAAATTTCTGTTGCTTTAAGCCTTTTTTTTTTTTATCTCTGAGGAAATTGTCCAGCATTCACTGCTGTATAGGAGGACCAATATTACATAACAGTTTAGTACCCTTTACACTTTTTCTAACAAAAATTTCCTGTTTCTTAACATTTTGCTTAAAATATTTGGGCAATTACGGCTTCCATAGTTCTTTTGTTTTTCTTCTTTTATTGAAATGGCCACCATGTTAAACCAGAGGATGATGCATTGCAATGAGTTAGTTACAGAAAATTTATAAGTTTTTGAAAAATGTTAGTTTGGTAATTCAAAGAAATAAAATTGCTGATAGTACACAAATTCCTTTGCCTCAAGGCATTAAAATGCACACCAAGTCAATGATAAGGAAATAAACAAATGAAATAAAAAAAAACAATTCAAAAATTTAAAAAAAAAAAAAAATTTTCTTTCTTTGTTGAAATAGCAATATCTAGTTGCAGCATGTCATGAGCAATTCTGCAAAAAAAAACAATTGTACATTTTGGTCTACGTGGCTCAATGAAAAATAGCCAGAAAGAAGGAGGGTAAAACTCATCAGACAAAGATGTCAATGTTTAGCAATAGAAGAGGAATATTATTAAGGAATTGTCTTTCCTTTTTAAAATTTGTAATGGCAACTTACCTCTCCGACCCAAATGGGCCAGAGTTGTACGTATATTTTGCAAGGGAGTATGATGGCGAATTGGTGAGCTTCAGACGGACGGTGAATCGGGCAGCACTTTGTGCTGATGGAAGTGGTGGTGTTGCTTGTAGCCATTTTTATTGGCTCGTTCCGGTTGCTCATTGGCTGAGTGATGGCTGGGTCAGGTGCATTCAAGAGCAGTTTGGTTTTTGCTTCTGACAGGGAATGGTGTATTGGAGATTGAGATGCTGAGAAAAGTGTGGATTTGTTTTGCCTAGTGGACCTATTGGACTCACACTAACTTTTTTTCCCCCTTTCTTTTCCTGTGTGTGCATCCAACCAATTCAAAAGAAATGACTAAGTTTACTAAAGAATGAAGAAAATAAACTGAAGATGAAATAAAAGGAGCAACCATTTCATGAGTATAATTAGCAGCATTGAAAAGAGGAAAAGAAATAGAAAAGTAACGGAAATGGAGGTAATATCAGGGGGCGCTGGAGAATTACCTCGGAGGTCTAAGAGGGCTTGAGTAACATAACCTAAATGTGCGTATCGGATGAGTGAATTGCTAGCGAGGAAAACCATCTGAGAATCGGCACTGGAATGACAAGGCATATGCATCATTGATTCAGATCGAGGCTGGCGGCATGCCCAATTCAAATTCTCTGGCTTGGCAAGAATGTATAAAAAAGGTGTGTGTTTGTTAAGACGTCAGGTCACATCAGTGCATACTGAACCAGAATCTACTGCGAGTGTGTTTCCAGTGTCTGTGCTACACAATACCAGGTTTACACAGGTGAACTGGAGGCTACAAAAAGTAACGGCATAAATGGGGGTCAAATTAAATAAGAATATGGTTAATGCCAAGGAAAGTGAAATCTGTCTGTAACATTCACAATAAGAACAGGACTAACATCAGTTCATGCGGAGGTCATTTAACATTTGTCATGGAAAATATGGAATGGTGATACCATTATTGAAAAGGGAGGTCACAGACATAACAATCCCAATAGGGCAGAAAAGAGGAATGGGGATAATTTCACTGTAAAGGCTAACTAATTTATTTGGCTGCAAGTAAAATCTCTCCATAAACATTATCCTAACCCAGACTTGAATTTTATAAATACAACCTGGGAATTCTTTTTTTTTTTTTCGAGTCATTCTCATTCTTTCTTTTTTACTAGCCAAATTACCCACGCCTTGCTGCATGTCACATTTCTTTGTAAGAAAATGATGATTGATTTTAAACCATTGTTATAATTTGTGGAGAAAAATGATGTATTTCAATATTACTCAATGATACACTATTTACATTATTCAGACTATTGTCCTCATGTCGCCATATTTATTACGTTTTGGCTATTGTACGCTCTGGCCTTCTTCAGGTGGTTGGAATGTTGAACTGAACCGTTTATTTCGCTCACTGGTGTAGACTGTTCTAGTTCCATGTGCCTGGTTTAATGAATATCAGTTTTCTCCTATTAATTCCCCTCTCCAAGTTCTCCACTGCCTTAACCGGGTATTGAACACACACTTTTTGGGTCCTGTCACTGGATCTAACCAATGCCTTTATCCATTGTGCCATGATTCCTTGAGGACATCTGTGTATGAATTTCTGGGTATTATAAACCTAATGTCTTCAGCAACCATTTTTTTACCATTATTGCAATTTTTTGCTGTTATCATTGCATGTTTTTACCAGAGCTCATATTGCAACTTTGTTGTTATTGCTTTTCTCTGACACTCCTTATTACTGGTTCCCATATTGTATTCATTTCTATGTTTGGTCGGCTCAGGAGATTTTTATGGCCTAGCATATATGCTGATTCCTTATTTTACAAATTTTCCAATAATGTTCTTTATCTATGATCTCAACCTGATCCCACAGAGGGCAGTGATCTCCCTTTTCTCTCCATATGTGGTCAGCCACGCCTGATTTTTCCACTTCTCCTCATGTTACAGCTTTCTGGTGTTCTTGAAGCCTTACCTGAAATAAAGAGTTCAGTTCGACATTTCAACCACCTGAAGAAGGCCAGAGCGTACAACGGCCGAAACGTTGTAATAAATATGGTGACAAAGATGAGGACAATAGTCCGAATAATGTAAATAGTGTACATAATACCTCATCTCAGAAATATAGACAGTTACTCAATGATCTTGCCGATGTGAACTCCATCATTTGGATTTCTACTTCTATATTTTGGATAGGAACCATTCCCTTGTTCAAATTTAATTTTAATTTAAATCAAAGGGGAAAAAATTTCAGTGGGTGTTTCGTGCAAAAACAGCTTGATCTGACCCCTTTGATATGTATTTGATGCAATACTTGATTGAATGAATTGATGAGCTGATTTCAACATTGACATGACAATTGAATTGTCACAACAAATATGGATTGTAAGGCACTAACCACTTATGGGTGATTTTTTTGCTCAACTTGATGTCCATATTATCTCATCTTGATCTTGCTGACGTGACCTCCATCTTCTGGATTTCTCCTTCTATATTTTAGATAGGTGTCATTCCCTTACTCAAATTTAAATTTAATTTAAATCAAAGGGAAAAAATCTTTCAGTGTGGGGTTTGTGCTCCTTGGGGACTCCCTTTGATCAAAATGAAATATACTTATTCAAGTTCTCTAGGAGTCATTCACTTGTTCAAAGTTAACTTATATAAATGGGAAAAATATTTCAGTGGGATGTTTGTGCCCCTTTGATCTAAATGAAATATACTTATCCAATTACCCTGGGTAATATAGTTTCAGAATATATATGGTTATGGGGGTCTATCTCCAAAACCCTAAAATGATAACAGACAGACAGAGGCTACAACTTTATATATATAGATAGATAGATAGATTCACACCCAACAAAAATGATGTGCTATGACTAAAGAAATTCTACATTTTCATAAATGTAAAGAAATTCTTGTAAAGGAAGAAAAGTAAAAGCTTTGTTAGGAACTAAAATGAACACTTAGTATAGTTTGGTAAGAGTACACACTTCAGGTTAATTCTCAAAATCTTCACAAGTTCTGGTGCTTTTTCAAGACCATGTTGTTTTCCTGTATAGCATTTAGAGTCTCACTAAATTCTCTTGGCTTAGATAATTTACAGTTCTTCTCTGCCAATCCGAATTGAATGATGGAAGATACTGAGATTAGGTGCTGAGTTAAATTAAATTTTAACGTAAACTTTTTAAGAAAATGTCTCAGAAAATGAGAGAAAGTAAAACAAAAAATATAAACTTTAAAAAAGGAAGAAAGTTAAGATATTGTAAGAGACACAACTAAGAAAGTTGCAAATTCTTGAAAGAGAACCAATTTATTTTCACACTTTATTTTTTTCTTGACATCACAAAGATTATGATAACAATCTGATTGCTTCATTCATTGT
This sequence comes from Acanthosepion esculentum, assembly GCA_964036315.1. Classification (NCBI taxonomy): domain Eukaryota; kingdom Metazoa; phylum Mollusca; class Cephalopoda; order Sepiida; family Sepiidae; genus Acanthosepion; species Acanthosepion esculentum. Next base: position 137,327,131 of record OZ038481.1, on the reverse strand, counting down.
CTTTGTGGTTTAAGCATTGATGAGAACATTATCAGGATAGAATGAATTATTTTTAAAAACACAGATAATGACTCCTGCCACCCAAAACTTCCCAAGCTAATTAGCAGTTTAAGGTAAATACAAACTTCCAGAGAGTTAATGTTGTATACAATTTTACAAGTACAATTAAAAAACATGCTGAACTGCTATTTACATATCACTCCTGGCTGTGAATGCTAGACAATCTCCTCACAGAGAGGGAAGAGACTTGAAAGATATGTGGTTCTACAGAAGGATACTGAGAATACAATGGACTGAATATGTGAGCAATGAGGAAGTTAAGGAAAAGGATAAGAAAAAGGAGACTTATACTTAGAATCAGAAAGAGACAGATTAAATTTTTAGGGTACAATGAGGAAAGAAGGCTTGGAGAATTTAACACTCATCATACATACTGAAGAGAGCAGTGAATAACCTTTCTAATGAGCTTGTGTAAATGGCTGGCAAGACAGGGATTGGGAAAGGACAGCAAAAATATAAATGTTACTAAGATATACAAAGGACAGAAATTTGTGGAGAGCCATGGTCGGCCACAGAAGAAGACGACAACAATAACAAACGATCAATGTAAGTGAAGGTACCACAAGTGGAGTAATGGAAAGCAGCTTGTATTGAGGAATCGGAAAGCTGAGTTTGAATTCCAGTTGAGTGTATCACGTTCACTTACGTGCTAATAACTTTGGGAAAGGTATGAATTCATCTAGCGTCATTCTGCAGCTACAGGTAAATAACAGGACAAAGTGGGTCCCTATAACCTTAGATGGCAACCAATGTAGGAGAAGGACCACTCTGAATTCAAAATATGAATGCCTAGTGTACTGGCCCACACCACATTCTGTATTTGGCTGGTGGTCAAGAGCTTGGAGAGGAGATGGGCACCTCCAAGTTATCTGAAAGCCTACTGAAAAGATCATGAGGAAAAAGAATCAAAATGTGTTTCTTCTGCCCTCAGCACCCCACCGCTAACAATTGGGAGGCAGTGGAGAGTTAAAAAAAAGAAAAAAGTGTAAATGAGACATTAAATTTCTTGAAAGAAAAAGTCATTGGAATACCTTTAGGAAAAAGATGATCAATTTGATTTGCTAATGATATATGGCCTAGTGGTTTAATTTAATTCCTTGGCAGTTGTGAATTCAATCTCTGGGTTGGAAAGTGTCGAAAAAAAATCATATATTTTGGTTCAAGCAAAGAGATAGACAAGTCACATAAAGATAGGTAGATTAAAGAGAATCGATTGATATGAGTTATCTCCCCCTAAGCTTGGCCAGTGGAACGAGAACAATCTAACCCTGTGGAGTGAATAAAGGGTTTGGTTCAAAATCTGGTGGATACAGCAGCTACAATGAGATGACAACAACCAATATGAATAGATTGATCTGAATGGAATGGCATATAATATTGATTTTCATCAATTGCATATAATATTGATTTTCATCAATTGCAAAAAAAATAAAATAAAATAATGTTGAGTAACTCTTTTTAAGAGCTGCTCTTTATGTCATTACAAATTTTAACAGAGTTGTAATAACTAAAAACTTGTGGTGTTTGATTGAATTTCTAACATTTTGCATAATCTTTAGCCTAGGAATACAAGGTTGTAATGTTTGTTTAGTATAGATGAATATTTTTGAGTTGCCATGGATGTGCATGAGAGTAATGTGCATTGCCATATGAATTGTTACTGAGTCAGCATTGTCTCTTATTTTGTTCACTACAGTAATTGGTACAGCTCCAATAACCATAAAAAAAGATGGCAGCAGAATTATATCTGCTGTCAAATGCAGGGAAATTCATTCCTGGAACATTAAGAAGAAAGACTTCCAAAACTGGAAATTTTGGTTTTCAGTTAGTAATGCTAAAGTGACTCAATTTGCATAATTTAGGAATGGTTCATGGAAAGATAGAACTTAATTTTGGAAAATAAGGTGTTTCTTGGAATTCTCCATGTTGATTTCAATAGATTATTAAACAAAACTGGTCATATTTTAAAAATGGATAAATGAAAGAAAATACTGACAAATGTATTCTACCAATGCACAAAACTATACCTCAAGAGATCAATTGCATAAAATAAATAAGAGTTGTTAGTTATTTATAATTAGCAAATAAAATTTAATTTTCATGATGCCATATAAAGTTTTTCCAGTGACGTAATAGATACAAATTTGTCATTAAATCCTGAAAATGTCATCATCCATTGGCGTAAACTGGATGATCTTGTGAAAATGAGAAATTAAAAAAAATATGGCAGTAATTAAAATAAAAAATTTCTTACTGTCACAAATAAACATGATAATGGAATTTGGTAAAATGCATTGTGAACTCAATTATATGGGTGTTTAGTTTGAAGTTCAGATTCAAATAGCTAAGGCATTGGATGGGTCTCACTCCCTCCACACATCTAATGCTTTCATTCCTTCTATTTATAAAAACTGAACCCTACCTGGATGATGCATATAAAACAGCTAAAAGTAGTTAACCCTATATGACTGCAGAAGGGTTGGTTGGAACCAGAAAGATGGGGCACTATCTTGGGGTGGGTAACTATTTGGGGGGGGGGGGGTTAAGTAAAAGTAGCAAAGGTATATCAAGAATGTGGATTTCAGACTAACATCAGTAACTCACAAAAACTCTAGGCACCCACAGGCAATGCAAGAATGGGACTCCTCCAACTAACAGTGAAACATTGCACCAAATTATATATTAAATCAATGCTGGTGTCATCTAACAGAGACCCCTATATTTTTTGTAGTTGTTAAGCAGCATCACTATTATTTCGGCCCTGGTATAAATTGCTGTACCTCACCTTGACTGAAAACATTTGCCATTAGACCCTAGGAAACTTGTTGCATGTGTGTTCTGCTGGAGTTTGCAAGGACCACAAGTGAAACTGTCATGGCAGGTTTGACATACATAGAGGGTTTTGTTGTGGACCATTAATATCCTTTCATGTTTGCTTTATTTTTTGGTGATGTTTTGTTCCAACAAAATAACACCCCACCTCTTTCCCTCCCCATCATGTGAAGATGACCCAAAACTGGTTCCAGGAGCACTCAGATGTATTTCAAACATTCCAGTACTCCATCCCACACTTATAAGATTTAAATTTCATTGAGCATGTATGGGACATGTTGCAGATCTGAATAAATGTCCTGTAGCCACATCCAACAAAAACAGATTAGTTATGGAGAGTCCTGAAAAACCCACAAAATGATTGCAGCATCTCATTCAAATCAATCAAGGCCTTGACATTCTATTTCAGAAATCCTACATAAGGTATGAAAGACTTAGATAAAAGCTAGCATCTAGGATCAATTTTGTAGGCTATTTTCTCAAAAAATATTTGGAACAAATATTAAATTTGATTTAATAATATTGAAATTTTTCAGAATAATGTTTTTCAGATTTAGTCAAACTTTGACAAGTATGCAGGACTAAATTTTTTCAAATTTATCAAAAAAGTAGTTTTACAACATATTGTAAAATTTGGCAAACACTAAAGAAGAGATAGTTTTTCCGTATTCCATGAGAGAACTAATAGTAAAATAAGTATTAACCATTTCCTTACAAGGAAACATTCGGTATTCATTAATTGAGCAGCCATTCTGCTGTTGTTTGAAAAGATTTTCAAAATGACCGTGCAGGCAAAAGTATAAGAAATATTGTGAAATCTGTTGTGTATATATATATATATATATATATATATATATATATATATATATATATATATAATAATAATAATAATGGACTCTCCCGTCGGTTTTGATGTATGAGGATCTGACAGCTTAGTTGATTCAGTTATGAAATTTTGTGCGATAATCTTAAGTGGCATTTAAGACCTGCTAGTGATTTACAAAGGAGGCTACATATGGAGCAAGAGTGAGGATTGTGGGATGATATCACTGTTAGATTGGCTGACCTTTTAGATCTTGCTCTCACTTCTTGAAGATGATTCAGACAAGCAGATTGAAAACTGCTGAGTCCACATTGATCTCCATTCTACCTACTCCAAGGCTAAGCCCTCTAGGGTGTTATGTGGTATATTGACAGCTGACAAGTTGCTTTTCAGCTTGTCTTTGTATCTTAGCCATTGGCGTCCTACATCCCTATAGCCCTGATCTAACTGGATGTACATTAGGATCTTGGGTATCCTGTCATCAGACATTCTCAAGACATGACCAGTCCACTGTAACTGAGACTGTATGAGAAACGATTCCTCCAATATTACACCTGTTAAACAGGTCTATGTTAGATATCCTATCTTGAAGGTTAACTCCACAGATTGAACACAAACAGCTTTTATGGGAAACATCTAGCTGGCGTATATGGTACCTGTATGGAGTCCACGACTCTAAGCCATACAAAAGGATGGCAAGTACAACAGCTCTGTAATCCCGAATTTTTGTATCCAGTCAAATACCCCGCTCATTCCACAAGCGATGGTGAAGTTTGCCAAAAGCACTGGTAGCCTTAGCAATCCGATGCATGATTTCATTATCTAAAGTTCCACTGTAATTGACTTTTCTACCATGATAGGTGAAAGACTTTACATAGTTCAGGGCTTTGTCTTCTACTTTCAATGGTCTCTCTGGAAATTTGTAGACTGGTGGGTTTTGTTTCTCACCATATAATTGCTTCGGAGTGGGACAAGGTTGGTGCACAACTTCAGTTTTCTTTATGCTAAGTGTAAGACCAAATGCTTTACATATAGCAGAGAAATGATTTATTAGATGTTGGGCCTCCTCAAAGGATGTCGCTACGAGAGCAACATCATCAGCAAACAACAATCATGAATAATTTGTGTAAGAAGGTGGGTCTTGGCTTTGAAGCGCTGATGATTGAAGAGACCACCAGTTGTTCTAAACTGAAACCTGACGCCACTCTCTGTGTCTGCAAATGCATTTTTCAGCATCACCGAGAAGAAAAGGGCAAAACGGTCAGGGGCCATGACACAACCTTCAGCATCCCAACTCCAGGGTTCCGTAGGCAGAACTCTGCATCCACTCTTCAGGGAGTATCAGCAATTCACTGCTTACATTTTTTCTTTATATGCATTTAACATTGGTGTAAGTTTTTTCGGGGGTGGATTTGTCCTTTTCGGCCTTATTTGTTTTTTTCACTTTACACCCACTGTTTAGCTTTTTCTATTTTCCTATATTTTGTTTCTCTCATTTGTATATATATATATATATATATATATATATATATATATATATATATATATATATATATATATATTTAAAGATATTTTTGAAGGTACAAAATTTTATCACAGCAATAAACGTATGAAGCTTGATATTACTAGACATATTAAAAACGGGCGAAGCAACCGGTTTCACTCCCGCTCATCAGGCTTACAACGGGAGATTTAATTTAAATTAAAAACACAGAAAATGTACAATAAAAGGAAATGTGGAGGAGGAGGAAAAAAAATAATTTTTTTTTTCCCCTCCTCCTCCACATTTCCTTTTATTGTACATTTTCTGAAATTGAACCAATTATTGATCATATATTTTAGTTTTTATTCCTTTGAAAGTATAACTTATTTATTTTCTTTTTCTTAAATCATGGCTGATAATATTTCTGGAAAATTTACTTCAAAAATATTATGTTGAATTATAAGAAAAAGTATTCTTTAGTTTGTCTGTGTTAATGTAAATTTATCTGACAACAGACTCAGATCCTCTTACCTGAGGTGTCTCTAATAAGGGAAGTGCTAAGGGCGCTGGGGTTATTTGGGGTCTCTTGTCTCATGTATGTATGGGACTCGACTTCAAACTTGGCCATGTGCCACATTTTGTTTGTATCAATTCAATCAAATAAAAAGCTTTGCCAAAAATATTGGATTTTTGTTTTCAACTTTTCCAGGTGACTTAACAAGGGGCACAGGAAAGTTGTCGGCCGGGCTAACTTCCAAAAATCAACATTCTATTAATTGTTGATTAACTCCCAAAAATCAACATTCTATTAATTGTTGATTAACTTCCAAAAATCAACATTCTATTAATTGTTGATTAACTTCCAAAAATCAACATTCTATTAATTGTTGATTGCAATACTGATTTTTTGTGAACTGGTACCACCACATAAATTTGAAAAATGAATGAAAATAAAATTATTTTTTTATAAAACTAATTGGATTATCTTACTGTTTCTAGCCTATACAAAAGCAAAGGTTCTTTGCAAGGCCCAAACTATTTATCCTCAATTCTGATCAATATGATTTTTATTGAAATATAAGCCTACACTGATTCCTAAAATTATATATCTCATTGAATAATATAGACATATCATGTATATTTATTTTATAATAATCCTTTTCAGTTCTCTAATAGGCATAATTAAATGAAGATATGCTGTCTAAATATACATTCATCACACATATATATGGGCATGTGGCTGTGTGGTTAGAATGTTTGCTTTCTGACCATAAGACCCAGGTTCAAATCTCTCCACAATTGATTTGTCAGGAGGAAGTAGACTTACTAATGTTATTCATTAATAATCAGCATTGATATTAAGTATTATTTATTCAAGCAGAAATTATCTTCAAAGTTTACTTGAGTCTTCAAATTTTGGTCTTAATAAAAGAAGATAAACTTTTAAAAAATAGGGTATTTACCTGTGTACTCACATCACTACCAAATGTGACACAAGGCTGAAGTTTGAATTGGATTTAACAGCAATAACGTGGAGAAATTGCACAAGCCCACTCAGTATACTTCCTTTTAGAGAGGACTCAGGCACTGGGCAATAAACCCAGCTCCCTCCCAAAGGAGAGCTACTGCCTCTGTTAGATGCAGATAATGCATAAAAAAGTGGAACTGACAAAAGTTAGTAAGAAAAGTTTAATTGTCAACAGCATGCTCTGGAACAATTGAAACCAAGCGGGACTGGATAGTAAAGAGGCCAGAGGTTTTTTGGAGACAGGTCTGGAGGGGTTATCTAAATAAGTGATGTGGGGGTGGTGATGGAGTGTGAGGGAAGGGGGAATAAGCACATTTTAAGTACAGACATGGAAGTCAGTCATTTTAGCAGTGAGAAGGCTTAAGGCAAATGTGGAACAAAACAAAAGAAAGTGGTCCAATTAGGCTAGGAGACAGTAACATTGTCTCGCCTCCTCCCCCTTCTTATACCCCCTTACCATTCACCATCCTTCAAAATCCTCCTCCACTTTGGGCTGTGTATGTTATCTGCCTTTTTCCCTACAGGACATGTGATTAGGATAGCCATTGGAGACAATGTCTAAAATTGGCCAGCTGAACTACAATCAATGACGTAAGCTTTAAAGTTTAGACCAGGGTTGCAGTGGTTGCTCTCATTCATTTTCTGGTGGAATCAAGAACATTAAGTCATCAGACCATGTTAACAATCGAACACTTTTTTTTTTATCAGGGTATATCCCTAAAGTATTGGGTGATTAGTAAGTAAGAAATAATTTGCTTTCCTTGGCTTTTACTGCAAGCATCAGTGTATACTCATCTACCTCTTTTAGGGAATTGGGGAGGAGTTATTTGGGAGAAGGATTCCCAGGAATCAGTCTTCTATAGTTCTAAGTATGGAAACAATTTCTGAACCAATATGAACATTTTCAAAAATTGAACATTTGTTGCCAATATGAATTAATCACCCTTCATGACATGTCATTGTAAAAACTGCTGAAGACTTGAGTAAATTAAAAATATTTTAAAGAATAAATTTAAAAAAAAACTATTTGCTATTATAGAAGACTTTTTTTTCAATGTTTTTTTATGAACCTGAAAATAAAAATCAAATTGTAAAGAATTTAAATTCTCCAGTGTAATTCAACAAGAATACTGAGGATACTTGCTGTCAATCTCAAACAAAGGCCAACACATCTTACAGAGTCGGAGTCAAGATTCATATAAATAAGAAATGAATCGAGACATCCTCACGATAAGTTCAGTAGATATTTAAAAAGATATTTAAAAAAAAGGTTTTTCTTTTGATTCCTCGACCAACACAATTTTTCAGGCCAAATATCTTGGAAAATTAAGACGTGAACTTTGTTCTTAATCCTATTAAAAAATATGCAGAGAAAAGGAACCGGGGGGCTAGGGGAATGTGAGAGAAGAGGAACCGGGGGGGTAGGGGAATGTGAGAGAAGAGGAACCGGGGGGGTAGGGGAATGTGAGAGAAGAGGAACCGGGGGGGTAGGGGAATGTGAGAGAAGAGGAACCGGGGGGTAGGGGAATGTGAGAGAAGAGGAACCGGGGGGGTAGGGGAATGTGAGAGAAGAGGAACCGGGGGGGTAGGGGAAAGTGAGTGAAAAGGAACCGGGGGGGTAGGGGAAAGTGAGAGAAAAGGAACCGGGGGGGTAGGGGAATGTGAGAGAAAAGGAACCGGGGGTAGGGGAATGTGAGAGAAAAAGAACTGGGGGGGTAGGGGAATGTGAGAGAAGAGGAACCGGGGGGGTAGGGGAATGTGAGAGAAGAGGAACCGGGGGGGTAGGGGAATGTGAGAGAAAAGGAACCGGGGGGGTAGGGGAATGTGAGAGAAGAGGAACCGGGGGGGTAGGGGAATGTGAGAGAAGAGGAACCGGGGGGGTAGGGGAATGTGAGAGAAAAAGAACTGGGGGAGTAGGGGAATGTGAGAGAAGAGGAACCGGGGGGGTAGGGGAATGTGAGAGAAGAGGAACCGGGGGAGTAGGGGAATGTGAGAGAAGAGGAACCGGGGGGGTAGGGGAATGTGAGAGAAGAGGAACCGGGGGGGTAGGGGAATGTGAGAGAAGAGGAACCGGGGGGGGTAGGGGAATGTGAGAGAAGAGGAACCGGGGGGGTAGGGGAATGTGAGAGAAAAGGAACCGGGGGGGTAGGGGAATGTGAGAGAAAAGGAACTGGGGGGTAGGGGAATGTGAGAGAAAAGGAACTGGGGGGTAGGGGAATGTGAGAGAAAAGGAACCGGGGGGGTAGGGGAAAGTGAGAGAAAAGGAACCGGGGGTAGAAGAAAGTGAGAGAAGAGGAACCCGGGGTAGAAGAAAGTGAGAGAAAAGGAACTCGGGGGTAGAGGAAAGTGAGAGAAAAGGAACTCGGGGGTAGAAGAAAGTGAGAGAAAAGGAACCGGGGGTAGAAGAAAGTGAGAGAAAAGGAACTCAGGGGTAGAGGAAAGTGAGAGAAAAGGAACTCGGGGGTAGAGGAAAGTGAGAGAAAAGGAACCGGGGGTAGGGGAATGTGAGAGAAAAGGAACCGGGGGTAGGGGAATGTGAGAGAAAAGGAACCGGGGGTAGAGGAAAGTGAGAGAAAAGGAACCAGGGGTAGAAGAAAAAGAGAGAAAAGGAACAGGGGGTAGAGGAAAGTGAAAGAAAAGGAACTGGGGGTAGAGGAAAATGAGAGAAAAAGGTAAACACACACAATTATTATTTTTGTTGTTACTAAAGTAAAATTCTTCTAATCAATAAATTATGATTTATTGATCTGAGAAACTTACAGAAAAAGGAAATATGTGCATTTATTTGCAAATCTAGAAAAAAAAAATATTACCAACTTTAATTTTGACAGCAACGCAGCTTTTTTTCTTCTGTTCATTTAATTTCATTACATTTATTAATGTGCAAATACCTTTGGAAAAGGTATGAATTCATCCCCTCTCCACCCAGCTATGGGTAACTAGTTGAATGTATCCCTTCTCCACCCATTAGGACAAACTGGGTACTATAGCCTTGGGTGGCAACTTGTTTAGGAGAACAACAATTCTGAATTCAAAACCTCCAATTTTGGGGTAAATAGTCTCACTAACCTAAAATTGGCCAAGCATGGTGAGTACAGCTATACCCTTGAAGACATGGTTAATCTGGGAGGGGTTCCACCAAGGAGTGATAATAACCAAGAAATAGTGTGCCTGCTATACTCCTAAGATATAGTTAATCTGGGAAGGGTTCCTCCAAGGAGGGAGAATGTCCAAGAAATGGTATGCCTGCTATACTCCTAAGATGTAGTTAATCTGGGAAGGGTTCCTCCAAGGAATGAGAATGTCCAAGAAATGGTATGCCTGCTATACTCCTAAGATATAGTTAATATGGGAAGGGTTCCTCCAAGGAATGAGAATGTCCAAGAAATGGTATGCCTGCTATACTCCTGAAGACATAGTTAATATGGGAGGGTTCCTCCAAGGAGTGAAAATGTCCAAGAAATGGTAGGCCTGCTATACTCCTGAAGAAATAATTAATATGGAAAGGGTTCCTCCCAGGAGTGAGAATGCCCAAGAAATGATACTTTTTTTCCATTTGATTTTAAAATGAAATGTATAGCAGAAAATATTTGAGAACAAATTTAGTTTTATGACAAGTGATGAAAAAAAGAAAACAAATGAGGATAATGTCATCTCGTTAAAATTGTAGAGGAGATTTGATCTATAGGTTAACAAAGTCTATAATTATAATTTTCAATGGCGGAAATGTGTAAAAAGCCATTGATGAGTAAATCCAAAGAGAAAGATGATTTGCTTTGTAGTGTTGATGAGAAACTGATTCAATGGACTACAAAGTTTAACTGGAATTTGTGGAATGACAAACAGCAACTCAAATTGCATCAGAAAAATCTAGAGAGAGCAAATAACAGAAAACATTAAAAGATAAAATACCAAAATTCTGCTTTCAGGCATCAATAAAGAATCATTCTAGATAATATGTCAAAATATTTTAGTTGTAAAATTAATTTTGGAATTCAAATATCAAATCATGGACAGATAAAGTATGATTCTGAGAGAGAATGAAGTGATGTTCCTAATATGGCTTCTGTTGCTTTGATAGTAGGAGACTAAATCAAATATTTAAGATATGCAAATATATTGGAGACCATTAAAAATGACAAGCACTTCCTATGAAAATCTCATAGGTTTTCTCCATTTGGAATTTTTGATGAATCCTAATTCCTAAGTTAATGATTAAATAAGCTTCTGGCAAGATCCATGACAATAAAATACCATTGGAGATACCCCCTCTACACCACCTACTATTGCAAATATTTTCAATATTTGAACTTAAAATATTGTAATAAAAATCATAAGTATGAATGCTAGTCATTATTTAAAGAAGTAAGAGGGTACAAATGAAAAGATTAAAAATTGACAAGGTTTTCTATTTCACTGAGGTATTCTCTTCTCTATCTTCTCTTTCATTCTTTCTTTTAACCAATTCACTCCAAGCAAGGTGATAATGCCACTGAGACGCTACTAGAAGTGAAAGAGAAGAAAAAAAAATTAATGAGGAACTGGGAACCCAATAATAGTTAAAATTTCAGAGTTTAGTTGGAGATGTTAGAAGTTTAGTATGGAAGTAGACTTTAGAAGGAACCAAAAGACCAATTCTAAGCTGGAAACAACGGATAAATATCTACACCCATTCAAAAGATCAGGGAGGAGTGTGAACCGGATGATAGGATTATGTATGCTTTCCTTGACTCACTAAGCAAACTGCATCTCTGTTATATATATTTCCTCTTAATGAAAACAGAATGGTTCATTATTTATCTGAGGCAATGGCAGGATGTAATGCAATTGTTACCTAACTTACTGAGGAAGCAAAATATGACAATATTGGATCCCATTAAAATTAAGTTTTTCAATTTTAACCCTACCTTTCCACTGGAGTGATTTTTTAAGACAATGCATTTCGATTGACTGCCAGAGTAATTTGAGCCAATCACATCATGGAAATGGAAAAAAGCAGAAACAATTTGGAAATTTAGCTTTCAGGAAACATATAAATAAATGAATTGTCTATAGAAGATAAGCCCAGTTGTCAACGACAAAATGTACCCAAGGAAAAGAGAAAATCCTATAAAATATCTGAAGTTATTTTTTAAGCTTACTCAAGTAAAAAGCTACAAGAAGTGTGTGTAGAACATCCAGTGAGGTTCAAATCCACTACACACTCATGAAATGACCAGCAAGGTGAGGCTCATTAACATCTCTGAAGTTATGTCCCATGTAAATATTAATATTCATCAAATCCTCACATGTGGGTCATAGAATATTCCATCTTATTAGAAATAGTTATAATCAAAAATTATTTTCTTGAGTTGGTTTCAAGATTTCTGACTCATGTGATCAATGAATAAAAAATAAAAAGTTGCTTGGAAAATAATTATTTTTAATGCTTTCTAAATAGGACAAAAGTAAAAACAACTTCATTTTTAAACAAATATTTAAAAAATAAATTTGAAAGATTCCTAAATGAGGAAATGCTCTTTCTCATTTTATATATATATATATATATATATATATATATATATATATATATATATATATATATATATATATACACACACACACACACACACATATATATATACAGATGTTTCATTGAAGATGACAGACAAGGTACTGCAATTAATCTTTTTATTTAATTTTTCTTGTGTTCGAACAAGTGTTTTCTTTTCTGGACACAGAGTATATAGAAACTGTCCAAATGTTCTGTGATCCCGAGTGCTTTCAGCTATACTTTTAGACATTATCAAAGATGATTTTATTTTTACTTTTTAACTGGATGTATGGGTTGTGTGTATGTATCTAGAGTTATAGGGATGTTTTATTTAACAAACACAATCAGCATATTATGGCTGTGTTTGTAGTTAATATTATTTTGTGTTGGCTTTTTCTTTTTTATTATTAAGGTTTACATTATTTTTAATGGTTTTTTTTACATATTTGTATATTTGTATTTTCTACTAGTATGTTTCGGATAGAGTCTGGTAAGGTTGTGTGTGTGTTTAAATGGGCTCTAATGAATCTGTGGTCAGATAGGTGTAACATAAATGCTCCTTAAGGATCTGTTTTTAATCAAACTCATGAATAATTACATTGGTCACACTACTACATGCTTATCCAGACACCTTATGTTATACCTATCTGATCACTGCTCCAAAACAACAACAATAGACATGTGCATATATATATATTTTTACAGCCATAAAACAAAAATTACCTCAACATGGGATAGTCTATTTTAAGCTGTTCTGTACATGGCTATCACCAGCCCCTAAATGTCTGTCTCAGAGCATTGTTTTAAATTTATTTTCAATGTCAGTCCTCTTCTGGTAGACGCATTGTTAATGGGAATGGGTTTGTGTTAGTGACTGGTGGGGGTGTGAGGTATCTTATCCCAGGGTGGGGGAGCGGTTTGGGGTTGATTTACGGCTAGAACCTTTCATTGCAGTTTAATATCAATTCCTACTATGTGGCATTTCTGATGCAAGCTCCAAGTGTATTTTTCTGGGACACACAGTAAATAGTTTTTGTACTACAGGTGTTCAATACTATTAATAAGTGATGGTGATTTCTAACTTAAACCCGTTAAGATTAATGTAAATTAGCTGAATTATAGATTTATAAATTGTGGGTAATACCAGAGCACAGAAATGGAATAAATCCTGCTGTCCAACACACTTATATGCGTACATATCTTCATACATACATACATACATACATATATATATATGTACAATGTACATTTACATGCCCATTCATATATGCCACTATACGCACACATACAACCCCACATATATACACATGTATTATTATGGAATTTGGAATCTATTTCTACATTTCGTGATTAGTTCTCTCCGTTTATTGAATAGTTTGCATTGATCTTTATATTTTATTATCCTGATTTTTCTCCTAACCATAACTTGCACCTATCCATAAAACTATTGGGGGTGTTCGCAAAATCTAGAATTTCCCAATTTATTTGAGGATTCAGACCCTTTTCCTTCAATTCCCAAAATTTTTCGAAAGGGCTGTTTGGTGTTTTAATTTTGGATTGGTGAATGAGTGTGTGTGTGTGTGTGTATTGATTCTTTTTCTAAGTTCTCCTGCAGAAATTCCAATGTGAACATTAAGGATTGTTGTATTTTCTTTAGGGATAATGGTTGCCTGATATACTACCTTAGTACCAGGAGTATGTTTATGTATGTATGTATATATATATATATATATATATATATATATATATATATATATATATATATATGTATGTATATATATATATATATATATATACATACATACATACATACATACATACATACACACACACACAGAGAATAAATAAATGTAGGACATAAAAAGGTTTAAAATAAATTTTGATGATAAATAAATACTGAACTGAAATTTGTTAAATGTTGAAGTGTGAGTACATCATCAAATGTTTCAGGCTTAAACACAATCATCAAGCCTGAATGTCCACTTCTATATTTATATACACTCTATTTTGGTACTTTAACCCATAAATATAGCATACCTTAAAACTTGGTTCATTTTATATAAAGAATCTTTATTCAACAGTTGCATATTAATTTACCAGATAATTCTATATATTTAAATTATTTACTAGTTTCTTAAAAAAGCTATTATGAACTATAAAAAAAAATTATGTAGGAAATTCACAAAGCATATAATTGTTTAGCATTTTGTTAAATTACCAGTTCACCTCATTTTTATTTTTTAGGAAATGGCATTGTTTAGGTTGTATAATTTATGTAACCGTTTGACTCTGCTTTAGTTTGTCTGGTTGCCGTTAGCTGCTAATCTACAGGTTATGACCCATTTTTAAAAAATAATTTTTAATTTTGCTTCTTCACTTAGTTTAATGTAGGTCATATTTGAAAGAATATTAACAATGTGATTGGCCCTGATCTGTCATCTCGTCTGCAGTCGCTCTCTCACAGATGCGATGTTGCCTCGCTCTGTCTTTTTTACAAATACTTTCACGGTAATTGCTCCAAGGATCTGCTTTCACTTGTCCCTAGGCCTCATGAATTTAAACATCCTACGAGGCTGGCATCCCGTCCCCACCCCTTCACCGTTGAAACTGTTAGATGTAGACGTCTCTTCTACTCCAATAGCTTCATGTCTCACACATCTCGCCTGTGGAACTCCCTTCCCTATTACTGTTTCCCTGACAAATATAATCTCCAACGGTTTAAGTGTAGCGTCAATCGACATCTCCAGTTGCCTTGATCTATCCACTTCCCTTCTCCACATCCTTTCACCTTTCATTCCTATCTGCTCTCGCTCCAAATCTTCTGTAACCCTCTTGCCTTGATCGACCCACTGTCTTTCTCTTTCTTCACATCCTCTCCTTTACCACTCCTGTCTGCTCTTCCTCCAACCCTTCTATAACCCCTTGCATGATAGTGGCCTCCAGCCTTGCTTGGGGTGATACGCTTAAAAAAAACAAAAAAAAAAAACAAGAGGTTGTATACTGCTTTTAAATCTAAATAAATTGTTCACTCGCCAGTAATTTACAATCACCTGATGAGATGCATTGATATGCATTGAAACATGACTGCAATTGTGTAGCGATTTTGACATTTTTGGTGTAATATCATAGAATAAAACAAATAATATTGCTCTACTTTGTATGGAGCCCTCTTTTAAATTAAATGTTATAGAATTGCATTGGAATTGTAGCCTGTCTGTTCTTATCTTACCTGGAGATAAGACGTTTAGCCATCTTGACATCATTTGTTGTAAGAACCACTGAAAAACCCTGTGAGTTATTCATCTAGAAAGAGAACAGGTTAGAATTGTTTTGTGTCAGCCCCTCTATCTCTTTCCCACTGAGCAATGGTGAGGGGAAAAAGATCATTCAGGTCTTCAGTAATTGTACCAACATTCATACTCTGGCTTCTATCTTCAAAGTCCATTCAAGAACCATCATGAGAACGATGAATAAGTTTAAAAAAAGGGAACAGTAGTGAGGAAAACTAGATCAGGACATTGCAACGGCAAGAGAGATCATCATTTCAAATAAGGTAAATACATTCTTATTGTTCAAAGTACAGTCCAATAGTGTTATAAAAGCCTGAGAGAATTCCAGTAAGATTTCTTTAATTATTTCTAAAATACAATGGTTCAAAGCTTAATCTAACAGTTGGACAATTTCGCTGTTACACCTGGTATATGTGTGCGTATATATATATATATATATATATATATATATATATATATATATATATATATATATATACACACACACATATACATACACACACACACACACACACACACACACACACACTCATAGACAGGCATACACCTACCTAACATATGTGAATTATCATGCATGCATATATATGTGTGTGTGTATGCATACTTGTGTTTGAGATACAAATATGTAACTACAGCGTTTATCTTTTCCCCTCCTGGGTTTGAAAACATTTTGGAACAGTCTACTATTGCCGTTGGAATTCTTCACATAAGAACATTAGTACTGAAAAATGTTACAAATAAACCTGAGGTTATTTATCTAAAGTTGTAGATTTCAATCGGATGTATAGATATCAGCAGAAAAGGAACAAAACTAAAAATGTGTCTGTGTGTTCGAGACAAATGTCTATGAAAGTTGGCATTTCAATGAAGTCTGGATATAAAAGTTCTTCCGTTATTTTATTGCTTAAAGGCAGCAAAACATAAAATAAAATGTGAAACGATGCAGGTTCATTTATTCTCAATAACAAAATCTTGAATGACACTAATGAGAAATCCATTTTGTTTTAGGACCTCATTTACGGCAATTTACTGATAATTACTCAGCTAAGAATGACATAAAATAGAAAGAAAAATTCTATTTCAGCAATATACCAAAGACGAGAGTCTGTAGGTATGGTAATATAAAAACAAAAAAAATTTCTTATCTAATTTCAGCAAATGTAGTAATGCCAGCTTAAATTTTACACACTTTTTATTTCTTCTAATTCTTGACAGAAATGAAATTACATTTTGTAGCACTTCAATTAATGACAAATTCTTTCTTTTCTCATTTTTAATGTATTTATTATGGGCCTGAAAAAAATTTTTTTCGTATTTTTCAATATGTGATGTTTGAAAATATAATCTAGACATTCATATATATATATATATATATATATATATATATATATATATATATAAATATAAAAGTGAACATAGAGGCGATAGTCTGTTTCATGCTAGATGCAATCGTCAGGCCACCATGGTGGTCTGATGATTGCATCTAGCATGAAACAGACTGTCGCCTCTAAGTGTTGACTTCTATGTTCACTTTTATATTTACACACGCTCTATCTCTGATATTGAGCACTTTATCCCATAAATATAGCACACTTTAAGACTATATTTCTTTATATATATATATTATATAAAAATTATTTTCAGATAGAGCGTATCTGTGAAGGAACAAAATGAATAAAAAGAGACAATAAAAAAAATTATTCTTACCAATGCGTTTCATCCTCCGAGAGACTTTATCAAGGCAATGTAGGATTTATTTTGTTGCATGTGTTTATATAAAAAAGCAAGGATGTTATTGGTTTATCAAGGCTTTTAAATTTGAGAACATTCATGTATGTTTAAGCCAAATTACATGACAACAATTATATTTAAAAAAAAGAAAACGGTTAAATCTATCACCTCATTTTTGAAGATGTACCTGTAGTTAAAGTGCGAAAATAGTTTCATACACTTAAGAGGAATGTCTTTAAAAAAAAAAAAAAATCTAACAAATGATTGTACTCCACCTGGGAAGAGTAAGCCTTGATATTCATTCTCAGTGACATGGAGACCAAATTCCTTTTGTTTCATCATAGATGGAAGGAAAAACTGCAATTCTCAGAGTTTTTATATGGATTTAATTGTCCATGTGCACATTTTTTGTGGGTAGTTGATATTTTTGTAGCCTCTCATCTTCACATATGAAATTTTTTTTAAAGTCCAGAAACAATTATGTGAAGAAGAAAAACTGAAAAATATCAGAAAAAAAAAAAAGAAGCTTAACATTGTTGATCAAAAACAAGCAAATCCCTCCAATTTACATGGACACAAGTTTTGGCAAAATCGTAAAAAGTTTGTTAGAGCAAGCCAGAATAAGAAATTCAACATAAGAATGGAGAACTGTCAGGGTCAGGGGAAATTATGTTTGTATCAGGTTAATATCTGGAGATTCTGGTTCAAATCCCAGGGCCCTCAGCAAAAGTCACATTTACTGCAGACGTTTTCTTGATCGCATGCACTGCAAGACTTTATTAACAGGACAGAAATCATAATTGACTGAAGAGTCTGTCTGTTAGAATGTAGGCGAGAGAGAAAATTACAACTGGTGGGTGGCAGAAACCAAGCAGAACCAAGTGAACTCTTGCAAAAACAAAAGTATTTCTGGGTAATTTGATCTCAGTCAGTTGGGAGCTTTTTGACTGCAAAGGATCATGCACGCATGCATGCATGTACATGTATACAAATGCACACACTTCTGTTCACAGATTGTACTCATTCTGCAATCAAATCCAAATGCAGAACATGTTTTTTTTCCTTTTCTCTCAAGTGTGCTAGTTTGATGATGTTCATGAGAAATTTTCTAAAATTAAATCAAGACATTAACTTTAGGAAAAAAAAAATTTACTTAGTACACTTACTGTAATTAACTAAATTCCAATCCATCACCAGTTCTATGACTGGGGAGGGGTCTTACTATGCAATTGGGTGGGTGATCTTAGGGTTGCTATGCAACTGAACACCAGACAATCTTCTCCCACAAGTTTTGTTTGTACTTCAAATTTCAAACTTAAAATCAAGGATTTCATTTCTTTTTTTTTTGTATATATTGTTAAAACATAACATCAGGCACCCCCCCTCTACTTATCGACTCTGCTCACCCCCCCACAGTGTGTGTCACACAATGTCAGCTGGAAGGACACACAAGTATTCACAAATCAATATCCCTAATGATAATAAAATATCTGTCTACTATAGATTTTAAAAGTTCATTTAAATAATATATATATATACATATATATACATACAAATATACATACATACATATATATATATATATATATATATATATATATATATATATATATATATATATATATATATATGAATAGGGATCAAATATAGATCAGAATCTGACAATGATAGGATAAGGAATAAACAGGGGATATTTATAAATGTTTCCAATTTGTTCCATATATACACACACAAACGCACATGCATACACACACACACATATATATATATATATATATATATATATATATTACACACACACACACAAAAAAAAGGAAAA
Source organism: Acanthosepion esculentum (assembly GCA_964036315.1). NCBI lineage: Eukaryota > Metazoa > Mollusca > Cephalopoda > Sepiida > Sepiidae > Acanthosepion > Acanthosepion esculentum. The sequence continues at coordinate 137,308,032 of OZ038481.1, read as the reverse complement.
CAACAACTATACTTTTGCTTTATTCCTTTATATGAAAAATCCAAAATGAATTTTTTCTTATTTTTTCAACTTTCATTTGATAATTTACAAGATTCCTTTCCGCTTATTTTTGTGATTAGAACTTTTATCTTTAATTCTGTAGTAAACTTGAAGAATTCATTTGCAATAATTATTTTTATTGACAAAATTATTCAAATGCCTTATATTTTTTATATTTAAACACAAATCCTGCTTCTTCCAGCTTGTACATGTTTCAGCTTGTTTGAGTTTTTTATTTTTTAAGATGTAATTAAATCAAGTTCTAATTTATTTAGGCTTGATGGACTTTATTAAAGGACCCAAAAACTTGTTAACCTTGAAAAAGTTTATGATAATCGTCATAGTTTCTGAAGAAGAAAAATCTGAAACAACAAAAATGTATTCTACTGACCAGAATTAAAAAAAGTGAAACAGTAGGAATGGAAACAAAAATAATGAATCTCTTCAAAAAAAAAAAAAAAAAAAAAAAAAAAAAAAATCCTTTGGCTCCACAGATAAGACAAAACTGACTAAAATGACTTCTTGCAACAGAAGACAAACAATCTCTTCTTTGTCCAAGATTTATACATCCAATGATGATATATATATCTCCAGACATAGCATCAGGCCTTTCTAAGAGTTTGGTATTTGAAGTAGTGTTTGCAAAAGAAAATCCTAACTGTCAAAGAGGAACATTGCTGAAGAAATTTATTGATCTTTTTCAAGGACAAGGACATTCATTTCTTACAAAATGTCATCTTCTCTGATGAGTCAGTATTTCTTTTTTTCAGAGAGGAATAATCAATGTCTCTGTAGGTCAAGATTGGAAGTAGTGGCATAATGGTGTGGGGCAGTTTCACCAGTCGATGGGTTGGAGTACTGATTATTGACAATGCCAGTGTATCTGCCAGACATAACAAGGAAGAAATACTGAAATAGAATCACATTCCCTTTTTTCCAAAAGCTTCCATAATATGCTAATAAAAAGACAGGATATTGTTTGTGTACATCCTCTTAAATCAATCTAAACTTTTTTTTCAAGATTATGAAATTCAGTCTTTGTTTTTCATGAACAGTTTCCAGATGTCAAACATGGAAATAATTTTTGTGAAACAATCAAGTTCAAGAATATTCAGAAACAAAGCAGCAAGAATGGAATAAGTTAGATTCCAAAAAGTTTCATTAACAAAATCAAAAATTTGATAGATGCAAAAGAAAATGATTTATTAAATTCTGGTTGGGAGTCAATAAATTTAAGAATCTTATATAAAAAAAATAAAATAATGGACATTTTCTTGTAATTTAAATCTTTGGCAGTTACATTTTCTTAGATATACTCTCAGCATTATATAATAATAATAATGGTTGCACATTTCTTAGTACACCTATCTGCTAGGGTGTTAGCTAATCCCTGCTACAGACACCTGCTCAGATATATGTGTGTTTCGTCAATACCCACAGAGCTCACTTGTGGCTTATAATGCAACTATACTGAATTGACCTTATAGTTCCTGGGAGAGATTGCATAATCTTGTATGATCAGTAGTTGAACAAAAGCAGTATTCTTAAACCCTCAGTCACGATGACTTGTGACTTTGTTAACACATACATAAACACAGAGTCTGTCTATATTTCTGAGATGAGGTATTATGTACAGTATTTACATTAGTTGGACTATGGTCCTCATCTTTGTCGCCATATTTGTCACAACGTTTCGGCCGTTGTACGCTCCGGCCTTCTTCAGGTGGTTGAAATTTCGAACTGAACCCTTTATTTCGATCACTGGGGTAGACTGTTCTAGTTCCACGTGCCATGTTTGATGGATGTCAGTTATCAGTTATCTCCTGCTAATTTTCCCTCTGAAAGTTCTCCACTGCCTTAACCGGGTATTGAACTCACACTCTTTGGGTCTGTCACTGGATCTAACCAACGCCTTTATCCACTGTGCCATGTGTCCTTCAGGCACGTGGAATTAGAACAGTCTACCCCAGTGATCGAAATAAAGGGTTCAGTTCAAAATTCCAACCACCTGAAGAAGGCCGGAGCGTACAACGGCCGAAACGTTGTGACAAATATGGCGACAAAGATGAGGACAATAGTCCGACTAATGTAAATACTATACATAAACACATACTTTCTTTATAATTCTTACAAAGTGAATATTTTGCTTTGTATTTTCAAAACAAATCTTATTATTCCACTTATCTATTATTATCTTGTTAGGCCTTAATCTATTACTTATACAAACACACACACATTAATTGGAAAAAAATGTTTTATATCAAAGTCTGTCCAGTTTTATTTGTTGTTGATCTTGTATTTATACCAATAAATTATCTAAAATTAACTGACAATCATTAACTCTGTAATCTTTGCTTAATGACATGAGCAAGATTACAGAGTTATTCAGATAAGTTTTTTTTCTATTAGTTTAACACACAACTTTAGAAACGTTACACAATGTCAATGATGTGAAACAGGAAACCATGAAAATTTACAAAAGCAGCAATGAACAGTTTGAACAATTATAGTCATACTTGTTAAATCTTATTAGATAAGCACAAAAATTTATAAAATTGTACTTGACAACTACAAACAAAACAACTACTAGTTTTAACCCATGAAAATTTTATGGTTTTCCTATTTAAATTTCTGATTCATCTTAATTCTTCAGTTAATGATTGAATAAAAGCTCATGACATCTTCTACAATATAATATCTGTAGAAATTACCCCATATCATTAAATATTTGAGCTTAACAACTTTAATAAAATATTGCAATAACAATCATAGATATGAACACTGGTTGTTATTTTAAGAAGTGGGTACAAATGAAAAGATTTGAAATTGACAACTTTTCTCATTTCACTGAAACAGTCATTAAACATGTCTATCTTCCGTTCTTTTATTTTCTCACTGAAACCAAGTAGCATCTTTAATATGCTTTTGTCTTCTCATGATCAAAATGGTATAGTCCATTACTTATGAGGTAATGACAGGATGTGACAGTCATGCAAATTAAGGAACTAATGAAGGGTGGGATAAGGACAATTGTTAGATGATGGTTATTCTACTAAAATTCATGCTAGATTATAATCTACTATAGGGAATTGTAGTTGCCACAATTACTAATTTTCTTTAAAATCATTTCACACCAAGCAAGGCAATAAAGCCACTAAGATGCAAATGTGAGAGAATATGAGAAAAAGAAAAATATTATTAAATGAGAGAGAACAATAAAAGCACAGGAATTAAGAAGACAGAAGATAACAAATGAGATTGCATATAAATTTTTGAAGATCAAAATTGATTGAGAAGCCAGAAGAAAGTTTCACAGGCGATAAGTGTGAGAGAAGAAACTACTAGAGATAAACACCAGCTTTTAGTAACATTGTAGCTATAGTATATATATATATATATATATATATATATATATATATATCTGTTTATACATTATTTTTTATAGATATAATTTTAAGTAAATGCTCTGTTTTTTTTACTTTCTTTTTAATTAAGTAGTATTAATTACATTTACTGGCCTGAAAGTTTGAGAAATTTCATAGAAAATATGTGCTTCTCTGACAGGAATTGAACCTGTAACCCCATTGGGAACAATCATTTGATCTAATGTGCTGTTAACCATTCAGCCACAAAGAAGCATTTGGTTAGCAAAGTCCGAATTACTCATAATTTCTCAGGCTGGTAAATGCGATTAAATCTGTTTAATTAAAGAAAAAAAAAGCAGACCATTTACTAAAATAAATCATATCTATAAAAAATAATGTACAAACAGAAAATATATTAAAATAATTGTCAGATTTAATCTATTTTGTAATATATATATTTATATTTGATATATAATAATAGTTTATATTTGATATGTAATGATAGTTTTTAAATAATTTAAGTAATTTTATTACATTTACTTGATTTAAATAGTCTATTAGTAACTAAGAGTAAAAATAATATTTTAAAATTGTTGTTCAGTATAACGTATTCTAACCCAAATACCCATTTTAGAAGGAATCTTTAAGTATACAAGTATGAATTTAATGGAAAAAATGCCAAAAAACTTTTTGTCGTTGATAAAAAAAAACAGATGACATGCGTTGAACGAATGTCAAAATTCGTGAAAAATGCACTCCTAACCTCCCTAAACTTAACCTCTTTTTCAAACGTAACTCAAAATTGATACAATAGTTAATAAAAATGATCCTGCTACCGCCCCTGTCTAAATGATTGGATTTCTCTGTATCCTTGGAAACTAAAAATGATGAATTGTATGTGCGTTTAAAACTCAGTAAATTTAAAAATAAATTATTACAAAATTTGCTTGAAGATGAAACAGTACTAATGCTTTTAATTTAATTATATAATTAAATTTGAATTTTTTAGTTTCGGTTTTTAAAACATGGTAATTCCTGTGTAGCGAAGAAACCATATTTGAAATCAGTTAATATATATATATATATATATATATATATATATATATATATATATATAAAAATTATACAAAATATTGATATTATGATATTGATAAATAGCGATATTATGTTTGTAACATGTATTTCCATCTTGTGAATTTTACAAATATACTAAGATGAACAAATAAGGTTTTAAGGTTATAATCAAATCATACTAACTAGTTTGTTAAAAATTCTTGATAAACAATGACAACTTACAAGAAGGGAGTTGAAAAAGAAATTTAAGTTTGATAGATGCCCATTTGAACCCGGCTGAAAAGCAATTTTCGTCAGTAAGTTTTGTTTTTTTTTACTGATAGGTGTAATGCACACTGTTTAAAAAAAAAAAAAAAAATTGGTTGTCTATTTTAAATATGGGTACCCACTACACTAAATATAATGTTTGAAGTTAAAAAATGTCAGATAAAAATTAAATCCATTAATTCTTTAGGAATTGCTTTGTTTACCTTTTGGATATGGAAATGAGCAGATATGGGCTTTCAAGAAAATCTGAACAAAGGGACATGCATTCCTTAATAGGGTAAATTGAACTTTGCTAAACTATGACACACAGTGTCTTAACAGTCTAAAGCATGTCAGAGCAGATAGTGGGTTTTTCCTACGAAGATGGATGCAGCTTTGAACCCCGC
>OZ038481.1:137230401-137297901 GCA_964036315.1 Acanthosepion esculentum | reverse complement strand
TACTGTCACAGCAGACACTATCACTAACGATAGTGCAACAGCACAATTGTGTGTGTGTGGTGGTGGTGGGGGGGACATGGCAATCTACAATTTAGCAAACCTTACTGCCTGACTCAAGGGTGACAGCAAGGTTATGAAAGAAATCCAGTTGCAACAAACAAACTGAGTTTGGGCCAAATTTGGTAAATCCACACCAAGTTACACTGTGATTTCAGTCAGTAGTCCCACTCATTTACAACTAGGCAGTTTCACTCGCCCTGAAGTTCTTTCTGTCATTTATCAATATTCACTATTGGACTCGTTCCAGTGCTTAACCACGGTTGAAGCTTGGCACCCGATTACAGAAGCATTCACAAGCAATCTGACTATAAGGCTATTGCTCACTGCCTTTAAATTCTATGTCACACATCTTGAAGTTGTCTAGTAACAAGTGTTGTATTTGTATTGAGTTACTTCTGCTTGACTTATCAATTGTCAACAGAATTGCTCATGATCTTTCTACCTTTGCTTAACAGGTCATTTCATCCAAGTCAAGGGCAGGGTGCTTTCTGCTGAAAAACGATTCATGGCATGGTTGCTGTTCTTTTCTTAAAAGTGAAACAAACTGGCATGAGAGTTATCAAAGGTAACCCCCCCCCCCAAAAAAAACAATATTGTTAGTGGCAGCATATAGAAAACTGCACTGATGTTATGACATCTGTCTGTAACAGAAAGGAAATGCAGAATAAGCAGCTACCGACCACCACTGATAATGGTACCTACCCCTGTCAGTGAAAGAGATGATGTCTAGTGTGCTGTCTCTGTAAAAAGAAAAAAAATGCTGCCCAGCCAGAACAGAGCTGGTATGAACCCCGCAATGTCTAGGTATGAAGAAATAAAATGTCCACTAGCTCCTTCATGAAACGGTAATCTGAGAGTTGTTAGTGATACAAATGATTTGTTTTGCTAGTCAACTGCTGTTTTGGGCTCAATAAAAGCTGGTATATTTTTTGAGAAAGAACAGTGAGCAATGGGCTGTTCTGAGCATATGATGCGATTACCATGCGATACCAAGGATTTCTGTCTGCGTTGTAGGATGCCTCTTCATTGCAGATATCCAACCAATAAGAAAAATCATCGATCTTACAATAAATGTTTCTGTCAGTGGAAGCAACTTCACCGTCTGCCAACAGGAGATGACGGCAACAACGAGCAGCAGTATTTGTTTATCTCTCCACAAAAATAGCAAACGTTTAGGAATGGCAACTTTCTGCTTCATAGCTGGCTGGAACTCTGATACAAGGTTATCTCAAAGCTGCAATGAGCTTTCAAATTCACAAGAGCCCTCCAAAATATGCTTCATTTTTCCCAGCTAGCTACTCTCAGATGAGCCAAGCAATCACTAGTCAAGTGTTTTGCATTGTTTTATTACTTTATTCATTTCTGTGTAGTTTTAGAAAAGACAGACAGACAGATAGTTGATAACAAACAATCACAACATACTTCAAGGCAGTGACAACCCCTAATTGCTCAAGTGTGACCTTGTTAATCACAGCACATGATTTAGTAGTCATAATGCTTTGGTGGAGGATATTTTTTTTTTTAAGAGTGGCAGCAGCAGAAGCAGCTCACATGTGTGCCATCATGTTTTGTTCTTGTCTTCTTTCTCTCGTCTCAGACTCTCAAGTGAAAAAGTCTCTCTCCAAGAGGGATACAGTTTGATATTGGCTACCTTTCATGACTACTGAAATGGCTGCAATCACCAATCTGTAGATTCCTCAACAGAAATCTTGTTCTGACTTTTCTAGGCATCAAATGCCGAGGCAAAGACAATGTGTATAATAATGAAAGCAACAACCATCGACATCGTGCATGCATGACGCCTGTCATCATTGGAGCAATTTCAAAACCTCATTAGACCATTTGATCAAGAGAGCAATGAGTGACATCAACAAAAGGCAAAGATGGGATTAATGTTGGCTGTTAACATGTGCTTCCTGGTAATTCCATATTCCCAGCATTGGTTAAGCATCAATCATGGAAGGTGGTTTAGAAGATTCCTGAACCACCCAGGCCAGGTTTAAGCCCTACTAATAACTCCAGTGTCGTGTGAAGGCACCTTTGTACATCTAAGTGCATCATAGACTTCTTATTGTTCTGCCTTGTATCGGTCATGTTGCTCTAAGAAGTGTGTTAGAAAAGACACCAAGATGCAATAAATGCCGGACTTTCAACTAAAAAAACGTTTTACACACTAGTTAGCAGGAATTTTTTTTTTTTTTTTTTTTTTTTTTTTAAATCAGGATCAACCGAATGGATTGCTTCAACTAAGAAAGGCCATGTACCACCACTGACTGAAACAATCTATCCTCGAACCTACTTTGTTCTTAAGATTTACCTTTCCGATGATGCAATCGGTTTTTGATTCACTATTCATACTGATGACACAACTATTTGCTCTTGTATTAATGGTAAGTCTGATCAGTTTGATAAAGATAAATAGGCAGTTGATGCCAAGACTTGTTAATCTTAACACTTCCGAAATAAACAGCTTTCTTTTAATCATCTTATAGAACCTTTTTTGCCTTTTATCTGTCATTCTGTCTTCTCAGTCTAACATTTTCTGCTGAGAATGAATTGGAACAATTATATAGAATTAATTGCAAGGAAAGTTGCTTCAATGTGCTGCACTAGACAATCTTCCTCACCAGAATCTGTCTTACACAGTTATAAGTCTACCAATCATCCCTGCATTGAATATTGCTGCCACATCAAGTCTGGTGCTTCGACTATGTTTCTAGAGATTCTTGATAAAATCCGAAAGGAGAATTTGTAATTTTATCAGTCCTAAACTGGCATGTCATCTTCAATCATTTCTTCACTGCCATAACAGCCCCCCACCCTGTGACTTTTCTATAAATATTTTCATGACAATTGTTCTGATGAGATTTTCTCTTTCGTACGTCAACTTCACAAATATAAGCACAGTACTAGATTGGCAGCTGGGCTTCATCATTCTACTGTTGAAATTCCAAAGTGGAAATTCTATTCTAATAATTTATTTTCTCACACTTCTCTCCTGTGGAATTCTCTTCTTTTGCTGTCAAATATAATCTTCAATCATCATCATCTGTCTCCTTGAGTCTTGTTCTTTTTATTGTCCTTTCTCCTTAATAATGCAGAAAATAATAGTTCTTGCTCCATCAGTGAAGTTAAGCATTGTTGAGCTTGGTCAGTATTACATGGGAGATTTCTTGGGAACACCAGGTACGGTAAGCAACCTCCTACAATCCAAATTACATTTTCAGCTTTAAACCACAAAGGGTCGATAAGCCATAAAAAACAAAGAAGTCAATCACTCGATCTTCAGTAGCATTTTCTCAGTTTCCTTTTCTAGGTAACCCCTTGCATCTTAGTGGCTTTATCACCTTATTTGGGGTGAAAGGATGGAAAAAAGATAAAAAGGGAAGAGTTACCAATCTGTCAATCATAATGGTATCCAGACCAGTGGAGTTTTTTTGTGCTAAATTAACTTAAGCTCCCCTTTAGCTCTTCTGTAAATTAAGTTTTATTTGGTATTGTTTATGATCAGAAGAAGGATGGTGTCTTATCTTCAAACCTTCAACCTTTATTCTCGATCATAGAAAAAAATGATTGCAAGACATCAATGCTCTTGTGATGGTGCAAGAATAACTCAAATGGTGCAATTTGAGTGGCTCTCCTTTGATCACTGACTTGTCATTCAGTGAGACCATCAGATAAGGCTTTCTTACATCATTCTAGGCAAAATGGAAGAGCCTAAAGTGAGTGTTCTAATTTTATGAACATGAACATACCTGCTGCTAGAGAAACTCGGTTAAGAGCACTCTTGGAGGAGAAACTGTTATGGAATTAGGAGAAAGGTAATCAGAGATTTGATGTAAGAAGAAAGGAAGTGGAAGGGAGTGAGGAAGACGATATGAGGCATTTTACAGCAATGAAAAAAACAATTCATCCTGAAGAGAATGCTGCTGATAATCCTCTTTCGTTGTGAATGCTACTTTCTCGCAAGTATTAGACCCAATTCCTGAGCCATTCATCATTTTATTCATTGCTTAAAAGCTCTGAGACCAGCAGGATTACTAACAGAATCAACCAAGTAAGGTCGATGTTTTTCTATGATCACTGTTGACAGAAATCAAGGGCAGTCATATATGTTAATCTTTGGATCTGTCTTTTTTTTTTTAATTTGTTTTTGGATTTAGTTTAACATACCTAAAGTTAGAAAGATGGGCAGGGTATGAAAAGGCAGGCAGGTGTGACTGTTGTACATGAGCTGCAACCCTTGCTTGATCAGATCAAGATAAAGCAAGCAAGTCTTATTTGAGCACGGAGTAACAAGAGTGGAGTAACAAGGGTGGAGTAACAAGGGTGGGATGTTCAGCAGAGGCCTTGATCACTGACATGAACATATAAAAAAATATGGCACTTGTTTGAATTAGTAACTGGTGTATTTATTTTTCAATAGGAACTGCAGATGGGAAATTAAAAATGTTCTTATGGTAGCAACTAGCAACAAATTCAACAGTCGCTGAAGTGAGTATCATGACTACAGTGACGGTGAATAGATACGGATATGCATTCCAGACACTGGAAGTTGTGGCAATATATGAGTATTTTGCATGATGGTATATTCCTTGTAGGCAAGCATCCAATGTTGTACTAGACAAAATGGCAAAGACAGTGTTGATTGATTCTTTAGTAGGAAAGTAAGGTACAAAAGATTGATGGCAGCTGTATTAATTTGTTGTCCTCAGTATCTATTTGACAAGTACCTTGACAGTCAGTTAAGATAATTGAGGTGTTAAGTCCAACTGAGGGTCTGATAAAGAATATCTAACAAAATCTTCCAAAAATTATTGTATGTTTCTCCTCCATTGGATCAATATTTTTTTATTTTTTTTTTTTTAGAGCTTAACCTATTTGCAGGTTATTTAAAGCCAGAAAATATTTTTAGATTGTAAGAATTTTTGGGAGATGATAGTAATTTACTGATATAGGTAATGATATGAGTCAAGCAGGGGGTCTTGAAACTGAAATAATTAGGCAGGACCTGGCAACTCTAAAAGAAGCTACAGCGATGTTGGAAACCTTGATTCTATCCCAGGTAGGAATGAAAGCTCCCATGAGATAATGGAAGTTGATCACTACAGGCAGATGGTTAATATCTAGGCTATAAATAGAAATAGAGATCAAGGTAAGAGGCAGAGTAGAAGGGATTATCCTACCCATCAAGCACCATAGAGATAGCGACAGGAAAAATGATCTGCCTAGTTGAATAGTTTTGGACTGTCCACCTTCGGAATGTACACTGATCACCTGTAGGAGATGTTGTCGTAAAGGGCACTTACAGAGACATTGCAGGGTTCAGGGAAATTATATTCGATCCGTCTGTAAGAACTTCACAGAACGGACAGGAGGATTACTAATGCCAAAAATAAATGCTATGGGAAATCTTAGTACAGTTACCATTGACATTGATGGCGTAAGCTATAGAGCGTTGATAGATACAGAAACAGAGACTTCGATTATGGACAGGAGGGTGTTTAACTCTATAAAGAATAAACGTGCTTTTGAAGATAGACAAACTTACAAACAGCTAACGGGACATACTTGAAGGTTGACCAATATGCGGCTATAAATTTCTGAGTTGGTCAACTAGCAGCCAAACACAGATTCTATGCGATTTGAAATTTAAACAGAAATATTATTCTAGGTCATGATTGGCCGCAGGAAAATGGCACATGCATTTATTATGATTTAGGACCTTTGTGTATTAATAATACATACACGTCTTTAGAAGAGGATTTCCTCATAGCAAATATAGTGCAGATGACCTTTGACACCATATTAAAGCCTCAGATGGCCACTTTATGTTTAATTAGAATTAGGAATAAATTAGAGAAAGAACAACCGTATTACATAGAACAGATAGATTTGGGATATCTAAGTAATTTTCCAGGTATTTCAGTGACCAATGTGTTAGTAAGGGTGAATAACCATCGGAAGATACCGATAGTTGTTATTAAAAATACAAATCAAACGTTTAGGCTTCGACGCGGATGTGTAGTAGGTAGAGTTTCTCCAGCTGTCAATGTAAATACTGTGTCCAGTGGTGGTTTTAGTGGTAGTAACAATACAGATATCAGTAATTTTGTACTACCCAATGAATTTAAGGCTCACATCCAAAAGTTATTAGAAAAAAAATAAGGGTTTATCTGCAGCTACAGATAGAGATCCCACCAGCGCTGATACAGTGAAAATGAAGATCAATACTAGTAACCAACGTCCGGTTAAGAACCCATATCTTACGCCCTTGAAGCTCCGGGATCAAGTAGATGAGACCGTGGGTGAGATGTTGGATGCTAAGGTGATAGAAAACTCATAAAGGCCTTGGTCTTTTCCCATAGTTTTAGCCCAGAAATAGGATGGAACGGGTTTGCACTATCGTTCTTTAAGTGAGATAACACTGAGTAATGCATATCCACTATTGATTATTGATTATTAATGATATATTAGCAAATTTAGGTTATGCTTAGTTTTCTAAATTAGATCTGAAAATGGATTATTGGCAAGTGGAAATAAATGAACGAGATAAGGAGAAAACAGCTTTTTATTCCCATAGGGGAGTTTTTCATTTTAATGCATGCCTTTTGGATTAACAAACAGGCCTACTATTTTCCAGAAATTAATTTCTTTTCATTTAGATAGAATGGAAAAGTATGTAGTTGTATATATAGGCAATATTTTAATTTTCTTTGCAACAAATGAAGATCATTTAAAGAATGTACAAAATGTATTTAACCAGATACATAAATTTAAGTTAAAGCTAGCGAAATTTGAATTTTTTATGATTGAGATAAATTCCTTAGGTTTAATGTAAATACAGACAGCATTAAGTCTAAGGAAAAATGACGGCAAAATATAATCATTATTTATTCCCAAGAAAAATTAAACGGATCTGTAGGTTTATTGGAATGTGTTCGTATTACTGGCACTTTGTTAGGATTTTTTCTGGATTGGTAGAGCCACTAATTCAGTTGACAAGAAAGAATGCCATGTGGAAGGATAGTTGTCAGCAAGCCTTTGAACTTTTAAAAGATAAACTTAGTTCAGTGTCGATATTCGCTTACCCTACATCAGAACAAGCCATGCTTCGAATTCGGCTATTTGGCGTGTGCTTGACACAAACTCGGTTTGATGAAGTAGCAGGAAAAGAGATAGAAACGCTGCTTTATTTCCCATCTCACCGATTAAGCGATATGCAAACTTGCTGGTCGACTATGGAAAAGGAAGCATCTGCCATTGTTTACTCATTACAAAAACTAAATCACTACCTTCATAATGCGAAATTTATAATATTGACGGACCACAAATGTCTTCAGTACATTTTGAAGTCACCAATATAAAATAAAAAGATTCAACTGTGGCTCTTAGTATTGAAGGATATGATTGTAGGGCAGAATATTTAGGAGATGGAAATAATGTATTTGCAGATCTATCAAGATCAGCCAACCCACCTGTGGATAAAGATTTTAAGCCATTAGACATAGATGATCAAATGTATGAGATAGCAAGTAATTGATGCCAATAAGTTTGAACTGCAAGATTTTGCATTGTACAGCCTGGAAGAAAATCCATTACGAATGAAGTGAAACCACAAATACTGGTTGTAAATATTAGTTCAGATCACGATGCAGATAAGGACATTAAGGAACTGAATCGCTGCATTAAAACAGGTAACATGAGTGTTAAGGAAGGGAATAAGTCTGTTCTGCTGGAGGATATATTTTTATATTTATCAAATCCAGATGATGAACCTACCGTATGATTATATGTCCCAAATCATCTTCGTTTGAAGATTATACAACAATATCATGATGAAAATGAACGCATCGGAATAGAGAAGAGTGCGAAAACTATGAGGTGCAAATACTTTTAACCTGGACCTGGATAAGGACATTGCCAATTACAATAGGACGTGCATCCCATGTCAATTTAGAAATCTCCAAAAGTAAATCCTAGAATGAAGGAAACTGACTTGCCTCCATATCCCTTTGCTAAGATTGCAGTTAATGTATCAGGACCTTACCCTTGCTCATTATCAGGCAATCAATACATAATTAGTTTTATCGATTTGTATAGTGGATGGCCTGAGGCATTTTGCCGTTCCTAATAAAAAAAAAGATGAAATCTTCGCTCATTTATTGATAGATTAAATTTTTCCTCGTTTTGATGCTCCATTGCAGATAGTTTCAGTTAACGGCACTGAAAACGTAAGTCACATTATGAAAGGAACAGTGGAAAAGCTGACGATTGATCATGTTACTACCTCGTCTTACCATCCTCAAAGCAACGCTGAAGTGGAGAGACTTCATTGTACGATGCACAACATATTATCAAAGAGAGTAGACGATAATGAACGCTCCTAGGATGTACACTTGAATCAGACGATAGCAGTGATAAGATTCAATGAAAACGAGACAACAATGTTTTCGTCTTTTAAACATATAGAAATGTAGTGTTACCTGTAGATAATATTTTACAACTTGGATGACCTTGCTATGGAGATGAACATCACCAAAGAGTTTTCCAGGAACAACATAAAGCTTTCATTAGAATGAAAGCAAATGTATCTAAAACGAAAGAAAAAGCCACAAGAATATGCAGAAAATAAGAGTAAAGAGATTATCTTTGAAATAGGAGAACCAGTATACTTCAAGAACCACCGGAGAAGGCATAAATTAGATAAAAGATGAAAGCCATATTATATAGTTATAGAAAGAACAGCTTATGGGTGCAACTACAGAGGCACACGCTGTCGATCTTCGCAGTGCAAAGGTCGATGAATGGAACATTCCAGAACGGAGAAATAGACTGATGCGAAAGGTTACCTTAGCGGCACTTATGAGTAACAGTAACTCAGAGGAGGGTATGATAGTAGATCCACCACCTGATATAATCAATAGGTTTCAGAGGATGCGTGAAAACCCTGAGGAAAATGTGCTGTGCCTCTGATGGAGAGAACAGTGATACACAGGGAGCTAGATATAAAAAAAAATAATTAATAAAAAAATAATTAATAAAAAAATAATTAATTAGACCTTAAAAAAAAAAAAAAATATAGAAATGTATGTATCTGTGAAAATATTAATGTAGCTAAGGGTGTTTTTCGTAAAATTCTCGACCATACGCCTCTAAAACCGACAAGAGAGAGAAGTGGTGGTCAAGAAGATCCGAAAGGAAAATTTGTTTTTATGTTTAAGAAAGGAAGAGAAGTGTGAAAAAATAAATTAGACAAAGTCTAATGAGAAAATTGATTTCCCGAAATAATGGGCTCAGTTTAAATTTTTGGCAATGTGATGGATCTGTGAAGGAAGTCGAGAAGGTCTTCAATGAAATTGAATGGACAGTGAGGAACCGATTCCAAGTATTAGTGTTGGCTAGAAATAAAAACTGAAAGTCATGGATAACACAGAGTGTGATTGCTCTGCACTGTGTGAGATGACATCTTTCCTCAATTCACAGTCAATCAAAAATAAAATGCTTAGTTTATGACCAGATGGACGCAAGGTTATTTTTACTTTTGTTTCCTTCTCGGGGGTGAGGCATTATTTGAACTGATATTTTTCTTTCTCATTGTTGAAATTTTATCTGTTGATTTGTTTGTTGATTATTTTATGTATGTTGTAAACACTAAATATTGCTGTAGCGGGCAAAGGCTGAGAGGAGAATGTGAAAAAATTTTCAACGATATTTTTTCTTTAAGGTGGGGGGGGCGGATATAACAATACAAGTCAAGCAGAGGACTTGTTAAATTTAAAAATAGCAAGACCTGTCACACAACTAGATACGGAACATTTTCTTTCGACCGATGGCTATCAGTAATTGGAGTCAACTTCAAAGTACAAGAGCAAGAGGCTCAGACTGAGAGAAAGTGATAGAAGGAAGATTAATTATTTTTTGTAAACAAAGATGACAAGACAAAGAAAATAGTTGTCCATAAAGCTAACCATTTCACGCAACTGCCATTGCTCACTTATAGTAGTAAGTTACTACCTAAAAATAAAACCTAGTTTACTACTAGGAATAGTTTTGTTCTTCACTCATGGGGTAACAATCTGGTCAAAGGGTAATTTTTAAGCCACAAGTGTTTGACTGAAAGAAACTGCACCCTGTCAATGAACCTGGTGTCTTGTCTGAGCTGCAATGCAACATACATCCTACTAATTAACCCATAGCTGGGGAGGGGAGAAAAGGTGGATTCATACCTTTCCCAAGGTTATCTGCATGTGTGTGAATATAATGAACCTGACTGGAATTTAAACTCAACTCCCCAATTTCCAAATGAGAGAGAGAGGTGGGAAGCTTATAGCCATATCACAATGAAATTG
Source organism: Acanthosepion esculentum (assembly GCA_964036315.1). Lineage (NCBI taxonomy): Eukaryota > Metazoa > Mollusca > Cephalopoda > Sepiida > Sepiidae > Acanthosepion > Acanthosepion esculentum. The sequence goes on along the minus strand of OZ038481.1, from coordinate 137,287,489 downwards.
GTCAGTATCATATATATATATATATATATATGTGTGTGTGTGTGTGTGTGTGTGTGTGTGTGTGTGTGTGTGTGTGTGTGTGTGTGTGATTAAAATGAAAGATGCTCCATGTCTCATTCTTATAATATGTAGATTTAATAAAATTTGATAAATAAAAAGCCAACAATATTGGCAATTGATGATATATAATTTGTTATATATTGTTTAATATATAACAAATATCATCAATTTTATTGCCAATATTGTTATAAATTTGTTGGCTTTTTATTTATCAAATTTTATTAAATATAGTGTGTGTGTGTGTGTGTGTGTGTGTGTGTGTTATATATAGGTTTAAAATTTTCCTTATTTGTAAGGGAAAAGTGTTTAATATCAGAGATAGAGTGTTTATAGATAAAGACAGTGTGGACAGGGAATCAACATTGCATTATGAATGGCACTTTCATGCCACAATGTGACCTCAGTATTAAGATTGTACTGAGGCATGAAACTGACAATTACTATGCAGTGTAGATATCCACACTGTGTCCTCCTTTTTCTCTCTCTCTCTCTCTGTGTGTATATATATATATATATATATATATATATATATATATATATGTATGTATATGTATAATAAAAATATACTTTTATGGTATGCTATATTTATGCTCAATATCAGGGACTGAGTGTATATAAATATAAAAGTAGACACTGTGGTCAACAACAAATGGTTACAGTCTGTTTTCAGCTTTAACACAATTTTCTTGGCCTGAAGATTGTGTTCAAGAATTAAACAGATTAGCACCATTGTTCATTTTGTCTAGTGCTAATGTTACTTCATGTTTTAGTATTTCTGGTCTTTCAAATGGTATTTGATGCATTCAGGTTATCAGGAGTCGGAACTTGGTCATGAATTTCAAACAGGCCATTTCATAAATGGCCCGCTAGAAATAACCCCACTTCTGTTTCTTCATCATCACAAAGAAGTAAATGGGCATCAAGATGATTTGTCTCAAAGAGTTCAAATTCTTCAATATTTGACATATAAAAAGTGACACTTCCTGACAAGAACAACCATATTGGAATAGAGTATTCACTAGCTGATCAACCCCGGAAATTAAATAATTGTTCATCAGAAGCAACTTCTGTCGCAGCTGATAGCCAAGATCATACTGAACGCCATTGTATCCTGCAGAACAAAAGCTACCAATGAATCTTAGACAAAGCATTGGGATTTGAGTACAAGAGTTACTACTTGCTATATAAATCCAGTATACCATTCAAGCTGCTTGTTGCACCGAGTATTTTAAGGGATTGTCCAGAGGAAAATCCATGACTTTGTCAAAAGGTTACTCATGTCTACTAACATCAATGTAGTACTTCAGAAATTATGAATGTGGTCATGCCAAACATATCAAATAACTGACCGTTTCAGACATCATACTTGGACAAGTGAAAAAGAAAGTGAGGGAACACTATATTATAGTATAGGTTAATTGAAATTGATGGCAAATGAACCTTAAAATAAACATATTCACTCAAAGTGTTCATTTATCTTGATCAAATGTGTTAATGAAACTGAGCGCCACTCAGTGTAATGAGGTTTGCTGTTGCAAACTCTTTACATCCTAAAGAATAATGGATGACTTTGTGTTCTAAAAATATGTAACCCCTGTGCAATGAGCAAATGGCAAAGATAGATGTGCAATTTAATTAACAGGTTGGGACTGATAGCAAAACAGTATACACTAAATAAAGCATTAATCAGATTAAGGTAGCAATTTATGTCATAACTTTAGCACACAAGTTCAATCCTCCATATTCTGAACCTTGTCATTCCTAATTTTATAATTTATGCTTAAAATCAAACATGAATGGCTCTTGTTTCTGATCAGTAAGAAAGAAAACAAAAGTGATATCAGTTACATTAAGTCATAGAAAACTGGACAGACTCAGGTTTGAAAGATCAAAGTGATTATTAGGTACTGGAAGAAAGAGAATGAGAAAGGGGATAGGGAGAAAAGGAATGTATCAAGGAGCAAAAATCAATTTCCTTAACATCAATTAGGGAACATATGTTAAACTAATGCAAAGAGAGTATACATTAAACAATAATGTAACAGTCTCCAGGTAAGAAGTATCTCCAATTGGACAGCATCTGCACTTTAGCATATACAACTTTTTCTACTGCTGAGTATATTCATTCGTTTATAAATTAATGCCTTTTAAAATAAACTCACTGATTGACTTATTTGATGTAAGGTAGCAGTTATACATGATCAGATATTATCAGTTTCTAAAAGAAAGGCAAGTATTTCATTTACCCCTTAACATTCCCATTACACATCTATATTATATATATATATATATATATATATATATATATTCAAAGAAACAATCACGCATAGAATCAATCAGCAATATTAATGCGATTATTTGCGATATCCCATCGCTAGTAGAATATAATGTATGCATTAAAATACTATTAATCCATAGAATGATGGGATCCTCATCCATAAAACTGTTGTCAGTTGTTTCCAGTTTATATTTTTAAAATGCTAGTACTTTCGAATAATCCTTTATTCATCCTCAGGCATATTTTTTCCATTAAAATTAAGACTTCGAGACGAAATAATTGTTTGTAGACCGAAAGATGTTTTTTTTTTATGAATATGCTATTATTGACGGTTGTATACAATATCGGAACGTGCAAAGTCGCAACGTTAGGTTTTTCAAATTTTAAGTGAGAATTTTTTATTTGAATTTATGTGTGATGTGGCAAATCCATGTATTCTATTTTTACAAGTGTTTTCAGTTAATAAGTCACGAACTAAGTATAGAGTTCAATTAATTTAGTGTAATGCCTCAGTAGGTTTTTTTAGGAATTTTTGGAAACAACTGACAACAGTTTTATGGATGAGGATCCCATCATCCTATGGATTAACAGTATTTTAATGCATACAATATATTCTACTAGCGATGTGATATCGCAAATAATCGCATTAATATTGCTGATTGATTCTATGCGTGATTGTTTCTTTGTATATAAAATACATGCTGCCTAATGTTTTCTATTATATATCTTGTACACCAAACTAAAAGGTATTCCAGGCATGTGTGATCTGCTTTTAGCAACAAAATCTGGACATCATACATCAGACAGGAAAAACGTCTGGAAAGCTTCTGTCTCTGCTGCTTACAATGAAACCTGAGCATTACATGGAAAGACAAAGTTATCAATACTTTGTGCTGGAGCGCAAGCACACTCCTGGAGCATGCATCTTCTCTTTTGTCAGTATCGTCTTCAATGGCTGGGTCAGTTACATGGAATGAAATGCAGCCGTACACCAAAAGACATCATGTATGGCAAGCTGTCCATTGGGGACCGCCTAGTAGACTGCCTAACACTATGTTGAAAGGATGTTTGCAAGAGGGACATGAAATATACAGGCATCAACTCCAGAAGCTGGGAACAGCCAGCAGATGATCACAGTGGTTGGCATCATGCAGTTCATGGAAGAGTTATGAAGGTCGAAGAGAAGGCAAAACAAACTCTTGGAGAAAAGAAGAGAATGAAAGAAGCAGAGATAAAGCAATGTCAGACCTCCATTCCACATTCCAGCTTCATCTGTCACACCTTGCAGAAGAGAGTGTCATGCAAGGATTGGCCAGTTTAGCGACTCCAAACACTGCTCGCAAAAGGAAATTGTTTAATCAGAAAGGGTGCTACCAATATCATGATAGATAAATGAATGCGCCTATGACTACAACCTCGTGCTATATAAAGGATGTTCCAATAAATTGGATCGATTTTAAATGTAAATTAAGTTTACGTGTCTAGTGATATTTTTTCTTTTTTTGGGGGGGGGGGGATTTAACAACTTAAGTCTTTGGCAATTTCAACCATGGAAAGATTAACAATCAAACAACGTGTTAAAGTTATCGAAAACTATTACGAAGATAGATGTTCAAACCGAAATGCATTTCATGCATTTCATGATTTTTTTGGTCAACATAATCGACCAACCTAGAGTGCAATTGGAAACGATGTAACGTTGTTGTGGAGAGGTTCATTTCCTGTGTGCGATGACGAATACAGGTGTCTGGATTTTCGGCCACATTCTCGTGCACTGCAGCAATCTTTTCAGCTGAATGGCGTAAACAAGCATGCAATGGTGTTTTCACATCTGCCACCGACCCAGTTTGTTTGATTTTACGAACGATTTTTCCAACTTTAACACGTTGTTTGATTGTTAATCTTTCCAGGGTTGAAATTGCCAAAGACTTAAGTTGTTAAATCTGAAAGAAAATGAAAAAAATCATTAGACGCTTAAACTTAATTCACATTTAAAATTGGTCCAAGTTATTGGAACATCCTTTATAACTGCATGCATTCACATAAAATGAGTGAATTATAAGGAAGAGAAATAAAAAGAAATCTGTCAAAAACAAAGACTCGCCTGGCATCCTTCAACAAGGAATGCACACATCCATTAGGTTCCAAGAGTTGTAAAAATTGACATCATAGTAATCGTTTGTCACATGTCAACATCATTAAACTCATCTGAATCTGTCAGTTCATCACTATTAATGTCGGAAGAAGTGTTGATATCCAATTCATTTTGCATGTCTTCTAGTTTTTTCATTTTTTTTTTTCCTTGGTTTCTAGAATAACCTGGGGGTTGATATAATCTCTCAAATGAGAACTCAGAATCACTAGACTCCATTTTGTTGTCATGCTGGATTTCTTGTCATCAAACAAGAAAAAGATTCTAAAATTTGTATTTTCTTTACTAATTGAACAAAGAAAAGTTGGCGTTGTAGTAGCACATGGTCAAAATTTGAGTGTTTGCATAACTTCTTACATTATGTGTGATGAGGTCTTCATATATATTGCCAGAGTATATTCATAGAGACATGGTGAGCCGAACATTGAAGGCCGATATTTATGGGGGTGGGCTGGAGCATGTTGAATGTTAAAAGGTTAATAGAATGCACCACAATATTGTCTATCTCAAATTTCAGTCAAATGTCTTTTCAATCGTCTTTCAACTCATATAAGAGTAGAAATCTTTTCACATTAATTGGAAATTAAATGGGAATAGTATAAGAATATATCTATAATATGATATAGTGAATTCATATCCCGAGGGAAAGAAGTGTTTTTTAGTGGCCAGCTCTTTCAGGATCAGATTTAGATTTATGCTCAGAAATGACAAATGATACATCAGAGGTCCATTGAAGTCACAGAGAAAGTACATATGATTGTAGATCAAAATTGAAACCTGAAAAAGCAGGCTGAGTAAATTTCCTCAAGTCATAATCTTCCTTACTTCCCCCACCTAAACACACTTCAGTTATAATTCAGATAAGTAAATATATCAAAGAGTTGTTGACAATGAATTTGTTTCTAATATGCTGAAAGTGGGCAACTGCATTGGTTACTTGATGGTAGGCAGATTTCAGATCAGTTGTAAGAATCTAAGTACCACAGTGACCCTCTTTTGTAGGCAATTGTTTGTAGTAGGCAAGAATCTAATATCGTTAAAGGCTTCAGTCTGAGAATAATCAACCGCCATTCTTTTCTTGTGTCATTCTTTAGTGGTCACAAGAACTTGACCTCATCAAGAGAAATTGCTTCATGCAATTATTGCTTCTGCAAATAAACTCTTCACTTTAGTTGTAATAAAGTGTTTATGCAGGGAATTATATTTCCCTGGCTTTGTAGCAACTGGTCTCCAATAATTGGTAAGATTAACAAAAGGTTATGGATGGCGAAACCAAAGTAATAGTCAAAGCATGCTCATTAAATGAAGACTTCTCCCTACTGTAATTTACACAGAAGCTTATGCCATTACTCCATATGACATCAGCTCGTAAATCAGCCAGACTTAAATTGTTATTAATATCTTCTCCATTAAACATTAGCCAGAAATCTTAGCGAGCTCAATGAAGTTGGTACCAAAGTTCCTGTATATTATTTGTTAGAATGAATCGAGTGATTTTACAAGAAAATATTAGTTTCTGAGAAGATTTCCTCACATATCCTTTCTTTTGGAAGATCTCCATTAATGATAACCCTTGAGCCACTTAAGCTGGTATCATTTGACAGGTTTTCTCATCATGAATATTTCCACAACAGCTAATTTCTGATTTTAAATATCAGTTTTGAAATTGAAGCAATTTGCTTTCGGCAGAACATAGTTTGCCTAAGTTTGACTGGCTGAATGAAAAGTGCAGTTTTATGGAAAAGAATGAACCTGCTTTAGAAAAGTAGAAATCACTTGTTTTAAATAGCGGTGTGGAAAAACATTTTGGCTACCTGCTTAATAAGGTGTTACTCTTGTATGTGTCTGCAAAACAACTCTTTAACTATTGCACTGGAAATGCTTAGATATGAAAGTAATACACCTTTTGAAATAATGATATTAAGTATTTTATAACAACACATTTTTATTATTAGCTATGAAATTCCTAGGTTTATCAGATTTTTAAATGGACTATCAGCAAATGACTAAAAGGAACTGCTATGTAATATCAGTTCCTTCAGTAATGGTGGTGAATGCTGGAAATCTCATAGATGAAGTGCAGAATGACAGCAATGAAGATGTGTTTTTTTTTTTTTTTAGAAGGATGCTGAGAATACCATAGGCAGAACAGATGAGCAGTGATGAAGTTTTAAGGAAAATGGAAATAAAAAAGGACAATTATGCAAAAAACAAGAAAGAGCTGAAATTTCTGGGGGACATAATGAGAAAAAAAGGTCTAGAAAATTTGACACTCATAGGACCTATTAAAGGCAAGTGGGTCAAAGGAAAGCAGCGATTAATCCCTGCCTAACGAGCTTGCGTAAATGGATAGCAGAACAGGGAATGGGGAAGATAGTAAAAAGAAAAATATATCTAAGAACTATGAAGGATAGGAAATTGTAGGGAGCCATGATCGCCTATATCCTGAACAAAAAATTGGAGGAATGATTTTTTTTTTTTTTTTAACTATTAAACTACATGTTAAACACAAACGCTTGATAGGTGGACAAATTTTTTAATAAAAAGGAGGTAAAGAAGAAATAAAATAATTACGCACATGCAAAGCATACATATGCATATATAAGTGCATTCATGTGTGTGGGAGAGATAATCCAATTCATATGTAGAACAGAAGTCTAGAAAAAGTGACAAGCATTGACAGGTGACATAAATAGATGAAGAGTCGTTAAAAAGCAGTTCTTCACACCCAACCAACAAAATCAGAATTTTGGTCATTTGGTCAGAATTCGTGAGGAACTTTTCAAAGAGGAAGTGTGCAAAACGGAAAACGGAAAAGGCAGTTAATTAAGGAAGAAGTTTAAGCCTTTCTGAATCTTTACAATTATCTTTTGTTAGTTAACAATTGTATAGACAAAAATTGCTACATATGTGGGTGTGTCTCATTTCGTACAAAGACGTACAAGGCAGATGCATGTGCAGAATATGCACCATCAAATTACAAAGATCAAGTACTTTGCCACATTTTAAATCATTCCACAATTTTCAAAGGAAGCTGACATTATCAGAATTAAAGGATCATAAACATATTTCTGCCAATTTTCATGATTCATTTATTAAAAAAAAAAAAATTACATTTGTTCATACATGGCCAGTAAATTGAAGACAATTTTTTAAAATAATTTTATATATATAGACTTATACAATCTCATTGTAATGAATAATGGCTCAGGAGTTAGTTTGATACTCCCCATTACAACAGGAGGTGAATTTAATCCTCATCATTGTTGTCATATGCCAGGCTTAATTATATTAAAAACATTTACTTGTAGTGTAGTAATTAGCAAGCTAATCATTATTTATAAAGTGAGCCGAAGCCACACTGGATGCTCTTAATATATAACCTTATGCCAGACTAAGCTAACATCATCATCTGTCCCATGACCAGGTGAGGTCAAAGGGTTGATGCTCAGCTGAGCACCTGACCAGTTACGATCAAAAATCTGAACTGAAATCTGGGAAGGTCCTCCATACATGAATAAACATATCTCCCCCCTGGCTGTTAACTTTAGTGTAGGCAGTATTCTCCACCCAATGATGCATTGTCATTACCACAATGGCTGCATATATAGCTGTGGTGCCCAGTCTAATAGATTTTACATTGTGCTCGATGACTGTTGACCCTGCAGGAAGGTTCACTCTCCCACTTACTTTGACAAGTTTTGTTTTTTAATATTGTTGGGTGTCTAGCTACCCTTCTCACTAGAAAGGTCTGGATGGGGAGCTGGTTTAATATCCAATGTCCCAAGCATGTGGCCAGTAGTACTGGGTTACATGGCACCCATAGAACTCATCAAGTGGGAGCTGGTACAAAAACTAAGACTGGTGCATCTTAGTAAACAGACGGAAGGGATAGAGTGTAAAACGGGGAAAATCCTAAAGCTGGATAATTTGACAAAAAAAAAAAAATACAAAGAAGTAGATGAGAAGGATGAAAGAGATGACAATTTTTCTTAAAAAAAAAAAAAAAAAAAGATTTAAATTATTAAAACAGAAAAACAAACATCAGTAAGAAAAAACCTAACTTTTCAGAAATCGTTTTATACACTGGAAAATTGTTCCTATACAATTTAACCCCTTCGTGCATTTGTCTTTATTAAACCAATGTTTCAGTTAATCAATTTGCCAGTCGTTATTAAGTGTATTCTACAGTAGGTGGCCAGAGAGTGCCCCAAAATAGAATAATGGTCACTAATATACTGTCTGGAGCGATCCATTTTAGCAGTGACAGATACAGCAAGTGCCAAGTTGATAACAAATTATATCAGGGGAGATATGATACATTTGAATTAATTTTAATGATTGTTATTGCATAGAAGATCACCATCTTAAGAAATATTTTACCTTTCAAAAGAAAACACAACTTTTCCTGAACAGGAAACCTTTAATGGAGATTCAGGTTAAAAAAAAGGAAAAAAAAAAAGATGATTTTTGTTCTCAAACAAAATCAATGCGTGTGAAATTTTTGGTATCTTGTGTAAAATGTCATTTATAGAAACAACAAATCAAATGCAACACACACACACACACACACACACACACACACACACACACACACGTGTGTGTGTAGTGGTTTGTGAAAAAAATTCATAGGAAACGCCTTGAGAATAATATTTAGTAGATTTCTTAATATTTTATAATAGTAAAAATGTTACTATATTTAACTGAACCCCCAACTAATTCTTGAAAAACTAAATGGAATATGGGTTAAAAAAAAGTAAAAACATCAGTTTAAAACAATTTTAATAATCAAAAAAAGTGAAAGAAAAAGGTGTTGGGCTTAATATGAACAGTGCTTCCTAAAGAATTAATCCAAAGAAATGTTAAAAGACAAACAACACTTAATTTTTTTTTTTTTTACTACAATTACTTTGATTACTAGTATTACTAAGTAGGAAACAAGATATAGAAAAATTGGAATGAAAAAGTGACAGAATATTTATAAGAAGCCTGACAATAAAAGCTACTGTGGTTGACATGTTTAAGGTATCATCTCTGTAAAAAAAAGCATCTGAGTTGTGGGATGTGGGTTCAAATTTTGTCATAAGCAATCTTTTTTATTTTGTTTGGTTTTCATTCTGTTCACTTTAATAACCAAAGAAAAAAAATCTGTTGCGAATTAAAAAAAAAAAAAAAAAAAAAAAAAGATATAATAGAAATTTGGAAAACTCATTAAAAATAAAATGCTTACTCACAAAATTAAAAATAAGCTTTATTTAACTACAGTAATGTATTTGTAGAGGTTTTTTGTTCGACCGCAGAAACATTGAATATTGGTAACATATTTCCTTAGTATAAAAACGGAAAATATTTCTTAATAGAGATTACATATTAAATATGAACAGATTCTCTTGCATCTAAGAAATGTCTGATTGGTTTATTATCAAAATATGTAAAAATAAAAACTAGAATTAGAGAATCTTTATTGATTCGTCTTCAATGAAAGTAATTTGAGCTGTTGTTTAGATTCAAAGAGTGATCTTCATGATGTTTGCATTATTGAAACAAAACTGCTGTGAGTTCAGCTAAGGGCCATTGTGCTTTGTTGGGGCGGGCAGGGAAGTTTTTTAAAATGAGTATTAAATCAAAGAAAAAAACAAGCAGTAAGAAAAATAAAAACAGCTTTTAAAGTTTATCACTGAACATAAATATCTTTTAAAAAATGTCAGTGAATTTTATAAAAGGTTTTCTTATGTTGAGATAAATGAGTTTGGGTCCTTGAAGTGTTCTTATCTAAGCAGAGATGGTGATTATATTTCTGAAAGAGAATCCTTGAAGTAATTGTGTTTTTCAAGAGGAGAATGAAGACAACTCTATGTAAAAACCAAAAATAGAATGAAAGATTACATGGGCTTCAGAAAATGAAACGTAATGAGTGGATAGATCACTTTGCCAGGAAAAATGATGATCCTTTCAAAATTTATCAGCAATGATATAAATATATTGGATATAAAAACTCAGCCCCATCTCTTTAGCCAAGGACAGTCTTGTATATAAACAACACTTTCGTTACTAAAATATGCTTTATGGGTTTTGCTATAGAGTATATCTATGAGAGTAACAGATGAGAATTCAAACTTTCAGTTGCTCAATATAAGGTTATACATCAAACATAATTTGGTGGTGGGGAAGACAAACTTGTGGGGGGGGGGATTAATGGGGATTGTATTTTTGTATCTGAGCTGTTGTTTAAGCCAAATATAACCTGATATGTAATACAAGTGTAAAAATAAAAAGTCGTCTTAGCCAGGGTCTGAAAGGCTAAAGTGGGATTTTGCAAAAACACGTCAGAAATGGGATAGAAGACAAGCGAGCAGGAACACAGAAAAACATTGCTGCTGCAAGAGTTGAATTGCTTAGACTATCAAACTCATTCTTTGGGTTTGTTTATGTTATTACGCCAACATTTAGATGTGAGGCTATCAACAATTTTCTTCAGCTTCAGAAATGACTAACAAATATAAAACAAAAAAAAACCCTCAAAAACCTGCAAACAAGATTGGATTCTGGTTGAGGCTGTTTAAATCTGCTCTTGGAAAAGGTATGAAACCACTTCTACTTGCATTCTGTTCCACTGCCAAATGTTGCATTCTGTGTTGTCTCTGGGTCCGCATGCTACTGCATAAAATGGTATCAATGAAAAGGATGATTTCTTTTTTTTTTATTCGGTGAAGGTAGATATGGCAGCTTGGATTCTAAGAGGCAGCGGGAAGAACGATATCATAGGAATGCATATTGCACATTGGCTAAACATCGCTTTGCTGGTGGTCTTAGTTGACCTCTTAACCTGAGTGTGTATTCAAAATTCGTGTAGCCCTCTTTTGAATACACGCAGTTTAGGACTTATATCCAAAACCAAGACAAAGGGCAATCCATTAATGTCACAATACCATGCCCACGAGGTACTCCAAGCCAATCACTGAACATTCTGGCTCTGGCGTTTGCATTCTGTAACCCAAATATCTTCATAAAAGATCTTATCAAAGGTATGTCAACAAAGAGTAAATAAGTAAGGACGCTTGCATAAATGACTCTCCTGTAATTATCTCATCAAAACAAGTATTTTTCTCTGATAAAAGTTGATTTTCAATTTGTAATTAAATGATTACATCATAAGTAAAACTTTTTTCTTTTTTTTTTCTAAATAACAGCTTAATCAAAAATTTAATTTAGGAAAACAATTTTCTCAAAATTTTAGGCTTGGTTAATATTAAAGTTGAAAGTTCAATTTATTTGTTCAGTTGTTGGGTTTATTAATAATTCTTATTAACTTAGCAAACAATGTAATTGTAGCCTCACCGAAAGCTCCATATTTATGGCCTTGTTCCAGATTTTGCTATGCTGCTTTACTATAGAGTAATCATTACCAAATTAATCTAACAAGACATTAGTTTGATGTTCACTGAATGTGCCACACTTTTAACCTTGTACCAGACTAAACTTTGTAATAAATAGAGTGGTACGATGGTTGATAAGCTCCTCTTGCAGACCTGTTTAAGGTAAGGAATTTTGTTCTCCTGAGTGCCACGTTTAGATGGCGTTGTGCCAGGCTAAATAGAAATTAATAAATATTTTGGGCATCTTGCAGTAGACTGAAGGTCAGTCTTACAATGTTGTTGTTCAATGGGTGCTTCACAGGTGAAGCCTTGTGCCAGCCTAACTTCAGCTGAGTAAACGCTTACAAATCAATTTGTCTCAATGTACGTCTTCTTTATTTCTTCAATTCTTCTGTCTCTACTTCCTCAAGGCTTTCGTGATTTCAGAAAAGATAAGGAAAGAGGCCACTATCATTATTATTATTATTATTATTATTATTGTTTTTACTGAAGTAAAATATTGCCAAAAAGAAGACGATGATGAATAGAAATAAACAAAAAGAACAAGGAACAAATTGCAGAAAGGAGAGAAGACAGCAGGTTGTGGTATGCAAGGCTGTATTGAAAAAGAATAACGTCAGACTTCGAAAAGACAGCAATGGATGTTGATGAGGAGAACTTGAGATATTTGGGTGGAAACAGTATGATTTGTGCCATGTGCTCTGTAGAATATATTAAAATAATAAACAAAGTAAAAGAAAAGCAAAAAAGAAAATTATTTCCAGTTGCCACAAATAATCTTTCAGAGTAAACAATTAAGTAGAATTTTGAGGCTGCAAGGTAACAATTTATTATTTTCTGAGATAAAGAAATCATATTAATAACACATTAAATAAAATCCTTACTTACAAATAACCACTATCTCTTGCTTCTCTGAAGATATTTTTATGGATGTTATTAAAACTGTTACTATAATTATTTTAGCTATGACCCAAAAGCCTAAAAATATCAACATTGGAAACAATGACACTTCATCTCTTAAAAGAAGCACTAAAAACAAAATAGAATCAAAATGACAAAAAAAACAAAAAACCCAAGCAATTTTATTGGCTAATAGCCTCAATAAAAGCCTGCATTTTCCTGTCAACTACTTTGGGTTTCTTTTTTTAAACTTGTTTAATAATTCAGAAATTAAAAATATTCTTAAAAAAAAAAAACTTTACTCAAAAGGAAGATATAAAAATGTAATAATTCCTTTGGAAGCAATTTATCATTTGAAAATCTGTCGAAGGAAGATGAATTGTTATGTATACAGAAGTTAGTAAATAACATTTACTCACGTTAATAGATTCTCAAAAGAAGAAAACAAAGATGATTGTGTTTAAATATTTGTAAACTGAAGAAGATATTTGACAGCAGTCACTAGATTATTGAATTACATCAACTAAGTTTAATCCATTGCAACTTGCCATTATATCTTTTTAAAATTATGTTCTTAAATCTTTGTATTTGTAACTTTATTTCTCAGACATGACTAATTTCAGCTTCCAGATTAAAGCAAAAGATTACATATAAAAAAGAAATATAAACTGATTATATCTTGAAAATTTTAGTAAGACTTTTTTTCTAACCCATTTCTTCTGTTTCCATGTCAATCTATTCATTTTAATGCTAAACTTGTTATTTCATTGCTTTGTAAACTCTTTCCAAATAGTTTATTATTATAGAAAATGAAACAATGCCATGAGACAAGGAAAAAAAGGATTTGGATTGCAGGGAATTAACTTGATGTTAGGAAATTTATTTAATTCTGAAAAGTTGTAAGTTCAATAGAAATGCTACCTTTTATAATTGGACTATAAAAATTATTTAATGAGATGTAATCAGGCTGTCATGAAACCTGGAGGGAAATTCATTCAACTTGAAAATATGAGTTGCAATAGAAAATAATTTTCCTATGTTTTAGAAAATTATTTTCCATGAATAACAAACCATTCTAAGCTTCCATTTGGAATATAAACATCACAGGCATAACAGATGAGTGTTTGGTTAGAATTACACACCAGTGTTTGGTATGTGTTAGGATTAGTAACGAGTGCAAGTAACTGTTTTATATAAAATCCATTACAATAGCCACCAGCTGAGTTTTATTTGACAATAAATTCTTTTGATATATAAACAAGAATTTTTACAGTCACTTGAATAAGAATTAAGCTTAAGTTCAACATCAATTTACATTCAGTAATTTCTGCAATATGACCTTACACATAATGAGATAAAAAGATATTAAAATTTTGGCATTAAATGTGTTTGGGAAATTATCTGAATTACTTTGCCTGAACAAGAAAAAAAAAACATCCTGGTATGCCAAAAATTATCAAAGTGATAATTGAAAATTTATTCTAACAGCATCGAGCATTTCCATCATTAATAATTTACAAAGCATAATCTGTTATACGACTTGTTATACAAATGAAAATGTTGACAATTTTGTTAATTCCTTTATTCTTTTTGTCATGCTATCAATTTCTGCATGTTTTTTTTGGCTATTGACAACTACATGAAGCCTTCGTCTTCTTCTGAGAAAATCACAAGGAAAAAATTCCATTACTTTCTGGATCTGGAAAGACATTAGGAAATTACAAAGAAAGGATAATCTAAATCAACGACATATGATATAAAAATGGATGAGGTGTTAGTTGGGTTTATTATGTCAACTTAGATAAGTAATATCAATTACTTGGCAATACTTATCTCCTCTCTAAGTAGTAAATTATACAGTACCAGTTGGTTATTTTACTTTGATTTAGAAAATCATTGGGATGCAATACTGAGACCTTCATATGATTTCTAGAGAAAAGAAAGAAGTTACCTGGCTGTGGACAACTCGTCTTTAAAACAGTAAGTAACAGGATTAAATAGTAACAAACTGAGTGTTTCTCGTCTACTCTATACTTCTGACACCTTACCTAAACTCTGTAATTTTATGGTCTTTTAAGCAAGAGTAGATGTTTATCCCTTGTTACCTGTTTAGGATTGGGTTTCTGGTTCCTTCTAAAGTCTTAATTCTCTTTCACACCCAGTAGTCCCTTGCGTCTTAGTGGCATTATCACCTTGCTTGGGGCGAATAAAAAAAATTAATGATGGGAGGGAGAGAGAGGGTGAGAGAGATAAACCAGCCATGTACAAAATTATAGAAAGACTAGAAATATTAAATCTGAATTGGCAATTATAAAAGATAAACATTATAAAAGAATGAAGCAGCAGGATCAGAAGAGATTGTAATAGAAAAGCTCTCAGCCTTAGAAGATTTTGGCATTGATATGATCAGAGAAATAATAAACAAAATATGACAGTGGTGAGATACTGGAAGATCTTAGCAGTACCAACTTCTAAGAAACCAGGTGCAAATGAATGCAAGCTCCATTGAACAATCAATTTAATGAGCCACATAACTCGGCTAATAATACGAATTCTGATGAATAGAGCACAAAGCAGAATTAAATGAAAATAGGACAAGAAAAATCTTAACACCATAAGATAGATGGATGACACTGCTGATGGCAGACACACAAGGAAAACTACAGGACACCTTCTAGATAAAGTAGTGAAGAATTGTAATAAGAATGTATGATTCTCAGCAAGAGAATAAAAATTAGAGATGTCAACATCAAACAAGTACTTTAAATATCTGTGAAGTGTTTTAAAAGCAGACAGAAAATATGACATTGAAATCCAAAGACACATTGAAATAACAAAAAGATGCTTTTCAAAAATTAAGCAAAGTACTAAGAAACAGGAAATATTTTGTTAAAAACAAAGAAAAAAGTGCTGAACTGCTATGTAATATGAATCCTTTAATATAAATGTGAACATGAGACAATTTCTTCACAGATGGAGAGGCGACTTGAAGAAACAGGAATGGGATTCTACAGAAGTATGCGGTGATTACCATGGACTGAAAATATAGGCAACAAGGAAGTTTTCAGGAAAGTGGAAGCAAAAAGGACGCTTAAATTTAGAATCAGAAAAAGATGCAGTTGAAATTTTGGGGATATAAAATGGCAAAGGGAGGCTTGGAAAATTTGGCATTCACACGACAGAGACTGAAAGTAAAAGAGATAAAGGGAAGCAACGAGACACCCAGTGATGAGCTTATATGAACGGATGGTGGAACAGTAAGTCAGAGGGATGATGAAAAAACAAACATTACTAAGAGCTACAAAGGATAGGAAATTGCAGAAAGCCACAGCTGTCCATGTCCTGAAGGGACATGGTACATTGAAGAACAAGAAAAAGATTAAATAGTAACAACTGTGAATTGGTTGGTTTGTCCTATAATCTAAAAGGACCATTGCGATGTTAAGTTAAACTTTTCATTTTTACAGCCTCTTGGATTACTTGGCAGTAAACACGAAGTAAATATTCCAGGTTTTCAGAGAGCCAGCAACAGAGAAAAACAAACAACTTAGAATTCAGAGTATGAGAACATTCTATTAAATAACTCATTAACTAAAAAAATTCTGATAAAACTTAAATAAAAAATTTATAAACATTTTCTATTTGTTCCTTATTTCATCATTATGTCAGATTTAATCCATATATATATATATATATATATATATATATATATATATATATATATATATATATAATTTTGTGTAATTTTATATATCAACAGTATATACAAAAATATAAAAAACTGGTAAGGTTTTTCTGAGATGGGTTTCATACGACTGGGCTTTGATAACGTTGCTACATCTACACATGCACATAGGTAGTTTCAAAATCTTTTGCAAGAATATTTTTTGAAAGAATTTGTTTGTTATTTTAATCTAGCCAAAATCATCTGTAATCTTTTTTTTTTTTATCTCTCTACCACCTTTGTTCCTGATTATCCCACACTGTGACAATATAAAATCTACCAAGAATGGTGATATATTGCAACAGCCTGGACGCAGTCACTGAACTAGCGATCAAGGCACTTTCCAGACATTTTCATGGTCAGTTTTGTTACTAGATTGGAAAAAAAAATCTTTCCAAACATTTGAAACTGTGTCTGTCATTTTGTGCACATGTGCAGATGTGGCAACATCATCAAAGCCTAGTCCAATGAAATCCTAATGGACGAAACATGTTACAAAAAACCTTTCTAGTTTGTCATTTATATATATATATATATATATATATATATATATATATATATATATATATATATATATATAATTCTGTCAGTAATATTTGTATTAATTCTTGACCTTTCTTCCTGATTTTTAATGCATGAAGGGTTGCTGAAACTTTCAACCTAATTTCAGGAACAAAAAAAGAAATTGTGAAATTTATTTTTTTACTCATCAATTACTATATCAAGAAAAGTTTGTTAAGTCAGAAAATGACCAAATTGGTGAGTAAATTCAATTGGCAAATCTTTCCTACATCTGAAAGCAGATCAATAAATCTGCAACTCGTCATATCATCGTTAGATGAATTTTGATTGGAAATTTTCCCTGAATAATATCCATTAGTATTCTTCAATTTGTTAAGTGAATTGTTATAGAATGAAGCTATATTTACAAAATAAATATCTCTTAAGTAAAGTGTTTTGCTTTTAATTCTAAGGTAAAGAATTTATTGATGTTTTCAAATGTAGTTATGTCATTGAAAGTCACAATGAGCCAGTCCAGCACAGGTCAAATTCTGTCAATATTTCTGTCTGCTTGTCTGTGTGGCTCACCTTTTATTCAGGTTTTTTAACACATATGCAAATTAGCGATAATTTTAAAAGAACTAGAACCTCATATGCACTTTGCCTAAATTGCAAATGGAGGATCTGACCAGACAGGTAAGACACTGTGGCCTCTTAGCCAGAGATAGTTTAGAATTTCTTGGTCCTATTTTGTCACAAGTCAGGACTAAAATATGACTGACTACTGCAAGTATTTACATTGCCACTTTAGAATCAATCAGAGTTTTAAAATATTTGTTTAATAAATGCTTTTTCTGATAATATGGCAGGTGATACAAATTTTATTTATTTACGACAAATACATAGAAAATGTTATCAGAGAAGAAAATGTCCTAGATTTTGATATTTACAATTCTTGTCCAGATATACAAATTAGTTAATTTGCATCTGACCAAATTGTGTAACATTTTCAAATGTTTGACACTTTCTTTCAGGAAAAACCATTTTGCTTCTTGTAATTTGTAAATTGCATTCAGTTACAATGGTTCCAAGTTTTGCTGTTTAATGTTAAGGACAAATATAAAAAATAACAAAAAAAAACAACAAATCAAAACTAAACAAAAAAAATCATTCCTTTTCAATTGGTATATTGGCTCAAAATGTGGTCTGTCATTAGAGTTTATCAGGAACACAAAAGCATTTCAAGTAAAAGCAGTTGAACTGGGGTGAAGCTTTTAGCAAAGCAATGCAGTCAAGAAAACTCAAGTTCAAAATGTAAAGACATGTAGGTACTTTGAAGAATCAAGCAGTTTATCAAACCTGGAATATGCATTCCTCTTAAAAGGATTAAGAGAAAGCCATCAAATATCCTGGCAATGATTTATTGGACTTCTAAGAAAGTCATTGCTATTTAAGTCTGACTTTACATCCATATTTTTTTTTTTAAATAGTTTCAAAATCTACTTTTTTGTTTTTGTTGTCATGCCTTATTTTTATGATCTTTTCATCGATTCAATCATCTTAGCCCCACTCTTTGCGTTATTGTCTCATTTTTGTTCACTTGTCACAAATATAAGATGCTCGATGTTTCCAAGATAATTTCAATTGGGATTAACTAGAATTTTCAATAATTAATAATCTTAAAGTAATTCATTAAATGTCTTTGTTCATTTACCTGTCATTGCACAGGGACAGCTCGCGGTCTGATCATAAAATATCCTGTGGCTAATAATGTGATCCTTGGAACAGAAAATTCCAAGGATAGTGTACAATTCACAATATAAGTATAATGCTAAACTGGACATTTACTTTGTGACCAACAGATTAGATAAGCCAACTTCTTCATTTTGTTTAATCAAATTGAGTAGACATTCAGCTGATAATTTCCAAGTCAATAACCAAAGTTATTTCATTTTTGATGACATTTTCCACTCACCAGGAAATAAAGGATTAAGAAAAAAAAAACATGCTGAGGAGAGGGGGGGTGGGGGGGGTGTTAACCCTAAGCCCCTCGACAACATTTATGAACTTAGAATTACTCACAGTCTCTGATGTTACTGTTGTGTTTTTGCTGCAATAAAAATCTGGATTTAAAAGAAATATGGGAACATGAAATTGTTTGTGACAGACAACCCTGACTCCCAGCATATATATAAATCCATTTTATTCCAAGAGTTTCACTTCTTGGAGCCAAAGACTCATTTCAGCTTTGGTGGGTTTTCAACTAGAAATACAACAATAATTGCAAAAATGATAGCAATGGTGAGATTAACCATTTGCATACAAGAGACTTAACATTCATTCACTGAACAATTAGTGCTACTGTCAGTTGAAATCCATAAAATCTTTTTCTCAAAAGAATTTTTCAGGAAATTAGACTTATCAAGTCCTCTAACTGTTATAGCTCTTTCTTTTTCCTTTTGTTTAACATAGTGTGAGAAGTTAATATCTTGATTATTATTTTCTCTTTTAGTTACATGTTCTACCTATTTTTATTATTATTGGTTTTGGAAGTTGCTCAAGTGATGTGATTTTTGTTATTTGGTAAAGTTCTTTGTTTGTGATTTTGTTGTGGTAGCCTATAAAGTCTGATGAAGAACTGTTTTCTTTAAGACCGAAAGGAGTCATTCATTTAAAGGTATTTTCTGAGAATCAGTTTCATCTATTATTTAGACCAGCCTTTCTTAACGAGTGCGTCCGGACGCACTAATGCGAGCTAAAAGGTAGCCAGGTGTGTCCCACGTTAACAGAAGAGTAATTTATGAATTATTTTTATATTTAAAGAATCTTTATTTTTAAAAAGCTAGGCACACCAAGCACAAGGCCCTCATATCTAAGTGAAGGCTTTGTCATTTTAAATTGGATGTTAAATTCAGTGGATAATCCTTTCCCTTTTGCCTTCCTCAAGCAATTTAAATCAATCATTATCAGCCTCTGTAAAAAAAAATAAAATAGCAGTCTTCATAAATCCCTTTAAATGAAAACTGTACCACTAATTTTCTTTGGGAACATTGAACAAAAAATTTATATTTTCAAATTTCAAAACTAATTTTTCTTTATTAAAATTTAAATTTCACCCCAGAGTTTTAGTTATTCTACAAAAAAAAAAAAAAAAAGAAAAAAAGAAAAAAAGAAAAAAAAAAGACTTCAGTATTCTACGTATTTTTTGAATGCCTATCACTATTGTTGTTTTAAATTCAGTATTACAGCTAATACATTTATTCAGTGTCCCTAAGCGCACACCTACAGAAGCTGAAGAATGTGTTGATGAAAGCATGTTTACTGTGTGGAAATTTTGCCTTGTAAAAATATTCAAAGGCAAAGAAAAGGAAAAGAAGAAAGGCAATAAGACGTAAATTCAAAATTTTATATTTCCAGAAATAGCTGAGATGTGACGTACAAATATTGTTTTTTCAATTTGGGGGGGGGGGGGGTAGTTTCTTTTCATGACAGGAAATCGACTAGACACAAGAATATTTCTTACTGATTCAATGTACGACTTCAATTCTGTTACGTCTGACTGATACTCAGATTATCATCTGGACTCACGACTTTATACATTGTCTTTTATTTATACCTGGCCCAGATACGTAGTAGTAGACACAATATGTACACCTGACAATTTAACAGAAAATTACTCGGCTCAATTTGAAAGTGCGTTACTTGAAGAGTATAACATTTCTAAAACTTAATAACTCGATATGCTTAAAATCTGCAACTTTACAGATTAATAATTTGACATTTTCTGAATGATGTGCGCAACTTTTTGCTTTCTCCATAGATTATATATTGATTCAATTTTAAGATGATATCCACTCAGTACAGATATCATATATTATTAATAATTTTCAATAAAGAAAGGTTTTTTATCTTTTATGAAATTGATTAACCATACATGTTTTAACAAAGTGCAATTTGAGCCTCGGTTCAGTTGGTTCATTTTGCCAAATCTTCATTTATAAATGTTTAAAGTATTTCTTCAAAAACACTACAACCATGACTTTTGATATTCAAAACTTTACATAAGGCTGCAAGACACACATTTCTTACATGACAGTGTGACACACAGAATAAAGAAGACATACAAAAATGAAGAACTATTATATCAGAAAATAACTTAATTGCTATTATTTTTTTCTTCCGCAATATGCTGCAATTTGCAATTAGTGTCTTAATTATAAATTTTAAGGTCTCATGTACAATAATCTGGTTGCATTTATTTTACTTAAATACATAACATAGACTTATGTACATTCTAACTCTGTATTTTTCAGCTCTGAACAACAAACATAAGCAAGTTTAACACTTACCGAAATTTGAGAAAAATTCGGATTTCTTAATTTTGGAATCTGAGAGGAAGCAGCAAGAACAACTTACCTGGAAAAAAAACAAAATAAAGATGATGAAGAGAAGACAATAGTTAAAAAGAAAGAATTTGTAAAATGAAATAAAAATGAAGGCAAATGTCAACCAAGTTAAATTCTATTTAAAATGGAAGGCAGTAAATTCTGCAGATGATTACAAAACGAGGGATAAACACTGACAGAGGAACAGGAAGAAAAGTAATCTCTGTTGACGAAAACATTTTAACAAAACTTGGTTGATAAATTAGAAAATTCAAGATACATTTTTATAATAGAGTCAAAAATTTTAGATTTATTGATTGATTTGTTTGTTTTTATGATTTATCAACACTTTTGCAGGTTATTTAAAGCCAGAAAATATTTTTAGATTGTAAGAATGTTTTGGAGATAATAAAGATTTTCTACTGATACAAGTTCTATTAATTAACCTATAGCTGGTGGGTTCATAATTTTTCCCAAGGGTATTTGCACGTAAGTGAATATAAAAAAAATAAAATGAATGAAATTGGAACTTGACTCTCCGATTTCCAATTCTTAGCCATTATCCATTATACCCCCTTTCACATCCAAGCTTACATCACCTGGTTGCATACATCGTGATGTAGCCTTGTTTACATACTTGTGCTGGAGAACTGTTCAACCTACAAAAGGCGATCCTGGGTATGACGATAAACTACGTCCAACAGCAAGGCCTCTGATCAGGAGGCTTTGAGGAGCGTGGAACCACCTCTTAATTGCTGGTGTTCCCAGGTCCCCCCTAACCCGGGATGGTAGCACCTGTTAGGGTTCCAACTATGGGCAAATAGTTAACCCTGAAAGTGAGGTAAAAAGCATTTTGAAAGTGTAAAAATGGGTTTTAATACTAAAAGTACTTTGTAAAAAATTATTACCAGAAATAAATTTTTGAAGATAAAAAACTATTACCAGCAATACGTTTTTGAAAAAAAAATATTACCAGCAATACGTTTTTGAAAATAATATTACCAGCTATTGATTTTTGACAAAACTAAAATATTACCAGGAAAAAAAGAAGAAAAGTTGTCGGCATTAAATGACCCATTGAGGTTGATATGGCATAAAACAAACCAAACATACAAAAGAAGATTCATCTACTTTTTGGTCAGTCTTGTTTTTAATACTCCTGGGTGTCTAGCAACTTTCTTCACCAGAAAAGCCCAGTGGAGGAACTAGTTTAGTTACTGATGACCACACCCTGTGACAGCTACTACTGAGTTATATGGTGCAATTAGCACTCGTAGAGTTACCTGACACCAATCAGGAAGGGAGTAAAAAAAATTCAAGTCAGATTTGGGGAAGTAGTTTAGATCAAGAACATCTCAATACTCCCCTCAGTAAATTAAGTAAAATCTGATAAGGCAGAAGAAGGAAACTTAGAGAAGGAAGATTGTGCTGCACCAAATATCAGTTTTATGTGCCATCAAACATGGTAATAAAAAGAGAATATGAAGTATATCATTTTTTAAATTTTAGGAAATTTCTATGATTGCTTGAAATATTAATAACATGTTAGCTACATATTGCATTTAAAGATTTTTCTTTTTTTCTAAAGAGAAAAATTCCTTTCAAATGTTTCTTGCGGTCAATAAAAACAGATTTTTGGCCAGGTCATATTTTGGCAGGAATGAACAATCTAAATAAGATATTAAAATATTTGTACAGCAATATATTAAAAACTCTTCACTGCATTTCAGTTGCAAGCTAAAATATTATGACCTTGCAATTTGCTAGATATGTCCTTGAAGAATATGTATTTTCATTGCTCTCTGTTCTGTTCATTGTTAATAATATATTAGAATGCTTTGAAAATATTTCCACAGACACTTATTCCAATGTTGGTTGATTGATTTGCTTTTTATGGATTATCAACCCTTTGTAGATTATTTAAATCTAAAATATATTTGTTATTGTAAGGAAATCTTTTTTTGTGAATGAATATTGCATTAACAATATTTTGAGAATAGCAATGAGTTTTTCAGATGCAAATCATAGTATTTTACCCACAGCTGGGGAGAGGATGTGTATCAAAATATTTCCCTAGGATATTTGTATGTAGTGCACTCAACTGGAATTTATACTTGGATCCCTGAGTTCTCATACTGATATCTATTCCACCACCCACACATCCCAAAGCTTGTCTCATGCAGATATATCGTGGAAATCTTTGTTTCTATTATATTATTAATATTATTATTATATTGTATCATTATCAATACAATTCAGCTGTAATTTTGGTTTCAGATGCGACAATGGTGAGAACAAGTATTGAGCGTTAGGCAATTTTGAGGCACTAGTATGAAGCAGACCCCAAACTGCTGAAGTTTCTTGCAAAATTTAGAACATAGAAAGGAATGAAAAACAATGGTCTGAAACTGGTTTAAACATTTTACAGGCTGTGCCTTGAAATAAAGCCCAGAGGTGAATGACCATTAGTTGTTCATTATAATTTATTATAAGGCAAAGTAGAGGCGAACCAGAACATGAGTAGTATTTGAAGACTTTCAAAAGAGCTTGAATCATTGAAAGATGCCATATGTAGAACCTTACATAAGCTTTAGACTGATCAAAAAGTTTGTAAAAAAAAAAAAAAAAAAAATTTAATACAACCTATTATAATAAAGGAAAAATTGTATATAAAATTAGATATGCGTATAAAAGACAATTTATCTGATGGTATGTATGATAACAAGTCTGAGAACTTCAATACGAGGAAAGACATGCAATCTCTGATCTGCTAAGGGGGGCTGTGCTCAAAACCTGAGGATAAGGTTGTCATGATGTCAACACCCTTCTCCCGAATTTCATATTGGTAGATTACATTCACTGGTGCAGTCAGATGTTAGTTGTCATCCTTTGGGGTCATGTTGTGCCAGCAGACAGCCTCCTAAACGGAACAGCGCATCCTGGCTGCAATTCGCTTAACTGTACGGTAACATCACTCCACTATGCCATTCCCAGCTGAGGCATATGCACAATGGAATTGCAAGTTTATTCCTCACTCACATGCAAAAGCTCCGATCTCCCTGCTGCAGAAGGCTGTGTCATTGTCCGTAAGGAGCTTGTGTGGTGGGCCATGCTCAAAGAACTCCAACTCCAGCTGTCGAATCACACTTGCTAAGTCTTGTCTCACCAACTGCTTCCAAATAGAAAAATGTGACGGGCTGCAGTCTCTGAGCATTAAGAAATGACTGGCACCATGATGCAAGATGTCCATTCTTAACCTCTGCCAGTTCCTCTTCACCTCCAGCTTTTCCTTCTCCTGGTAGATTGGCGCTAGCTCTATAAATTGGCATTCTTCACATGACTGTATGGCTGAATTAACAGCTACTTTTGTTGTTGCTGGGCAAAGTCTCCTGGCAAAGTAGGTGGTATGCCATACTTCCAGGTGCCCGCTGCTTCTGTGGATAGATATGATTTGACCCATGTCCAGCTCATCCACATAGACAGCACTGATCAGTGGCTCAGGACCATTTTCTTCATAGCGTTAAAATCAATGCTGTGGCACCCTTGTCAGTCGGTCGGCCATGTTTTGAGTTAATGTAACCAACATCACATCCCTGGTCAGCTCAAGCTCCTTCACCAGATTCTTGAGTGTACTCAACTGCCTCCTACATCCAGGCCTCTATCTGATGTATATCCCTTTGGTCATCCATCTTCATGTAGAGGGCCTGTGTGTGTCTCTCTCCAGATACAATAGCAGCAGGCTTGCCCCATCATCCACTAGCTGAAGTCTTGCCACCACCCTCACCTTTTTCAGCCAAGCTACGTCTCCTCACCAGTAAATGGCTTTATTATGTCTGCTTATGTATACCTTCACCGTAGTAATGGTGCCAAAATAGCTTGTAGCGGGAAACCGTTTCTTCTGTAGCACAGACACTGAAACAACACTCGCAAGGGACTCTGATTTGGCACACACTGTAACACACCGACCCTACCTGCGTTGGGCACAAAAGCTTACTGCTGTCCCAAAAAACACTTGCCTCTTTTATTCGTTTTGCCAAGCAATAAAATTAACATCTTGTGCATGCTGCCAGCCTCGGGGTCTGGTTCAGTGATGTATGCACTATGTCATTCGAGTGCTGATCTTGTACGGTTTCTCCTCACTCACAGTTTGCTAGTCTTATGTGCAATTTTATGGCCATCAATTGAATTAATGTCAAATAAAAACCAAACACCTGGTGAGAACAAACACAGCAAATATTTACAAAGGGAGGGAGGGAGGGTGGGAGCATCAAGAGTTGTTTTGTTTTTTTTCATTTTCACAATGGGATGGGGAGGGAGATAAGAGAAAAGAAGGAAAAAAGAATAAAACTTTAATTGGAAAAGAAAGAAAAATCAAAATCTCAGGCCAACAGCAAAACTGGAGACAATGTCGGAAGAGAAGGAAAATAAAATCAAATGAAAAAAAAACCTGAAGATGACTGATGGGGTAAAATTATGCTGGAGGGTGGGGCCTTGGACACAAGGGAGTTGGGGGATAGGAATCTAGTCAAAAGAGGGAGGTTATAATATTTTCCATGGCTTTTTGATCAATACAAACTGTCCTTTTTGATCTTTCTTTTTTTTTTAAATATCAAATGCTGCAAACAAACAAGAAACTTTGAGCAGTACAGATTGCAATTTGCTTCTTGTACTGAATCCAATAAAGTACATGGCAAACCAAAAATCAGTGACAAATAATAAACATAGCTAGTAAAGAAGGAGAAATACTAATTAATATAAGTCTTAAGTTTACTTCACTCTTTCAGAGTTGGCCTTGTGTCAGACTAAGCTAAGTATAAGGTTGGCCTTGTGTCTAGAATAGCCACATTTCCTGCTGGATTGATTGATTGATTGATTTTTTTATGGTTTATCAACCTTTTGCAGGTTATTTAAAGCCAGAAAATATTTTTAGATTGTAAAAATTTTTACATAATTATTCACTGATAGAAGTCCTATTAATTAATCCATAGCTGGGGGAGAAGAAGTGGTTTCATACCCCTTTCCCAATCGATTTTGAACATAAGTGAATATAACAAAGCTGACTGGAATTGGAATTCTGCTCTCTTATCTCCAATTCTGAGCCGTTATTTCATGAACTGCACATCCAAGCTTACAGCAGCTGGTATTCCCAAAGGGTCACCCAGCTAGGTACTAACCAGGTTTGATGTTGCTTAACTTCAGTAATAGCATGAGAACTGGCATTTCATACTAGAGTTAAAGATCAATGTTCAAGAAAGAGATAAAAAAAATCTTGAATGCTGATTTTTCAGGCAAGACTCTCTCACAGATTTCTGCTATTCCAGTTTTCTGATACCAAGCATAACATTAAAATAAATGAAATTTACTAAACATCAATAATTCAAAGAAACTCCTAGTGATTATTATTAACAAGAATTTATTAGGTTTTTTATTAGTTTTTTTCTATAAAAATAGAAATAACTGTGGCAATCCTATAAAGAAGAAGAAAAAGAAGAAGAAAAAGAAGAAAAAGACAAAGAAGAAGAAGACAAAGAAGACAAAGAAGAAGGAGGAGGAGGAGAGGAAGGAGAAGAATTTCAAGGGAATGACAATAGAATTGAATTTGGGATTATTCTTTCATTTATTTATTTTCTTTCTAACAGAATGTTTTGACTTCCTTGAATAATGTGAGTGAGTCCGTGAATGATAAGCCCCCACCTCTCTATATAGTAGGTGAATTCAAGTCTTTCTGAAGACTATTTCCCTGTTCTTATATTGCTTTCAATGTATCTTATTGACAATAATGTCAGTAGAAAATGTAATGTAAGGTAGTCGAAAAATATTATTTCAAAATAACCGAAGTTGTATTCATTTCTTGGATGCTAATGCTATAATTAAAAAGATTGCAAGAGTACCATACCAGATTCTTTATGGCATTGTCTAAGACAAGCAAAATATTACTTAATATTACCCATCTTTTCTCCAAGACACATGACATTGGGTTACCTGGTACCACCAGCACGGAAGAATCCTTGAGTTGACTATGGCTAACTTTTTAAGATGAAGATAATTATGTTTCACCTTGTGGTTGAAATAATTGCAGATTTCCCATGTGTGGCAAAAGGCAGGTAAAAAGCAAGAATTTTCAATGCTGATTTTCAAATGAAGTAAACCCCACCAACACTGGAATGAATATGGTGTAAGAAAATCTTCTGACCTTTGTGCTTTGTATTAAGTTTACAGACAAGAGATTTTGCGGATAAAAGTAAAAGTAGCAAGTGCTATGATCAGGTTGATGAAATAGGAGAAAATAGGTGTGTGTATGAAACAAATATTAATTTTGATCAGATAACAAATGTAAATAGTTTTTATATATATATATATATATATATATATATATATTCAGAGACAGACAGAAATTATTTTTCTTTGACCTTTTGTTTCTATTTTCCGAGAAGAAAAGAAAACGAACACACAAAGTGTAATCTGCCCAACAAGTAAAAAGAAAATCCCTAATTATAAAATCTTTTGTTGTTGCTAATCTTGCAATTGTTTTAAATATTTGATCAGAATAAAAGAAAAGTCATCTGAGACAATTTACGTCTTTAAAGTTTAGATTTCATATTTACTGATAAAACTTTTACAATGGTTTAATTGTAAATTGCAAAATAAAGCAATTATCCATTGCAATATTTAATATTACAAGCAAATTATATTTATTTATACATAAAACTTAATTAAGCAATCATTTTTCTTTTTTCATCCGTTAATCACAGGCGTTTCTTACATAATACTGGTAGATATCCTTCACATCCTAAAAGAATATTAAGCTTTAAAAACATTAGGCAAAAAAGTATAGAAATTATCCAAAGGTCATATGAAAATAATATGTAAGAAATAAAAAGATTATTTATGGAAAAGCTAAATTAAAAATATTAAAAACGTTTATTTTTATTCACTAATCAAAAAGATAAATCTAATAGAAAGACCATTTCTTTGTTAAATCTGTAATACAAATAAACAATGCAAATTATTTCGTCATGCTCTCACCTTTCAGACTTAATAAACTGAAGCAGAAAGAGACATTCTAATTTTGAATTCTATCAGCATCAGTAAAACTTATTTTTATTGCTATTATTGTTGTAAAAATTTAATATGCTTAAGTTAATACAGCACAAGGCCAAATGTTGGCGGGGGTTGTCAAGGAAATCATCATTCAGCTCGGTTTTTGTTTGAGCTTTGAACACTGGCATTTGGGGCTTAACTTCTTTTAACTATAATTAATTTTGGATTATTTTTCTTCTTTTTATTAAAATGTTTTTAAAATGATTGGATACACTCTGACCATTGCCATGCTCAAGAATTTTGTTTTACATGAGTGATAATAATTACCCAGTGGTGATCATAATTGGTGATACTTAAATGAATTTAATTATGAATAGTTAGACAAGACTCAAATCATAAATCTAGGTTCAAATCTTGTAGGCAGTTACTTCTTTATTCTATTTTACTTCGTTAAATGATTTGAAGATCTGTAAAAAAAACGAGGTGTAAAAGTAAAACTTCATATCAGAATTCAAACAAAAGTTAAGACTATTTTTTTGGTTTTCAATTTTTGTTCTTATAATGAAAGCAATTTCATTCATGTGAATTTTTATTAATATTTCTTTTAAAATTTAATTTTTTCTACTTTAAAAACCAAATCAAATAAAACTGACATTGATGGAAATCAAAACTAGAATTTGTATTTGTCATGCTGGTTTAACATCAAAAATACTTTCGGAGAAAAAGGTCAGGTTAGGAACGTTTTATTTAGTCTGAAAGGTGAGAACTTCTTGGTTAAACCATTTGCATTGTTCACTTGTTTTACAGTGAAGACGAAGAAATGCTAGAAAAAGTGAAAGAGTAAAGACAGCAAAAGAAGAAGTGAGAAAGTCTGAAGGTGAAAAATGGAATTAAAATAGCTAAGCTGGGGGAATAATAAGGAAGACGGAAAAGACAAGAAAAGGAAGACATATTAAAAAACTCAAAAGACAAACAGAAGATGAAAATGGCAAAGTGTGCAGTAATTTAAAAAAAAAAAAAAAAAAAAAAAAAAGAAAAAAGAAGCATAACTTGTAAAATTGTCTGTAATTGGTGGTGGGAAGAATTTTCAATGAAATGGCAAAATCAGAAAGATTCTCCTCCTTGCTTTCAGACATTGACAACAAAGCAAGATATTCCATTCCAAATTTTAATTTTTATGGTAAAAAGAACTATGCAGACATATGTATGAAGACCAGATGTAGATCCACCCAGAAGTAGCAGTTATATTCTTTCAACAGACACTGGTGAGGTGTATGTGTGTGTGTGTGTGTGTGTGGGGGGGTATTTCAGATAAAACAGTGAAACAAAATAGGGAGTGGTGAGGGAGGCGATGTTCAGACAGCTGCAACGTGCATGAGCAGTCACCCCAACTTCTGCATCGGCCAACCCACAACAAATTTCAGCCATGAATGCTGTTTTATGTGGAAGACTCTAGCAGTGATGATGAAATTAGCAGGAATTTTCTTTATCATCATTTTAAAGGCACAAAAAAAAACAACTTTTGAACAATGTCTGACGTTCTTGTTCTGGTACTGAGAGAATTAGTGTCACATTTTCTTTTTATAACTGTAAATAAAACATTCTACTTTTCTTCGGTACCAACTATTTTATTTGAATAAACATTGGAAAGGTTATTTTCAGTAGTTATTAAAATCAGTAAAAAAAAATAAAAAAAATTTGGTTTATTTTTATTCAAATATCTTAATTATTAATTAGCCTACTTGTACTGTAATTTGCAGTTGCACTGATTATATGTTTTGCATGAGTTACCTAAAGTTTTTATCTATTCAATGAACTCTATTGTTGTATGCAAGAAAGAATTTTGCTTTTTAAATCATTATAATTTAAAATTAAAGAATGCTAACATGAAAACAAAATTAGCAGGATGATCTCCCCTACTTACTAATGACATATTTGTAATTATAGTAAAATGATGCATATTGATACTGAGTAACTGCCTCCTGTGATCAAACAAACATTAGAATATTTGATTATTACATAGGGAAGATCAGGTTGTATGACTGATAAATATATAAAGTCATAATGTATGACATATATTACAGAATAGATTTTTGCATGGTATATCTTTCACATTTTATCACAATCTCCAGACCGTTTAAAACTATACGTAAAAAATGTGGACAGAAAATAAAGAAGTAAACACAGACACCCAAAAATAATGGAAACACATAAAATTTTGGTGGTATATTACCCTTTAGCATTATTTGTATTCTTTTATTAATTTTTGACTAGTATTTCTTTCATCTTCATTTTACTCGAGTTTTATCACAAATAATAAAATGGTCAGTCTGTGGTCATCAGTGAAAAAATAAATTCTCGGTGAAACTTGAACTTAAGTCCTTTTTCTTTCAAAGTGAACCCTTTATTTAATCTATAGGGGTAGATTGTCCTTGTCTAGGGATATCTCGTCTTTGTCTCTTTGGAGTACTGCTTGATTATTGTTCTCCCTGTTTTCCACTGAGTTTGAGTCTCTACTACCTGGCCCAGGGATTGATCTCAAAATTACAATATCATCAAATTCACAAACCAACCTAGTGGATTTGTTCAAAATTCATCTGAAGAAGGCCATAGGGCACAATGGTTGAAACAAAGATGTGGAGATTAGTCTGAATGTAAATAATTTAAACAAGAAAATCTTGTAAAAAAAAAAAAAAAAAAAAATGTACATAAGCAAATAAAAACATTTTGGGCTGCGGATCTGGACCTGCAATCCTGAAATTTTGGATCCCTTACGTTTTTATTACTGTCATTGTTTTCAGTGATTGTTTTACATGAATTTTTGTGACAAATTCTTTTGTACGATAATTTTTATAACTTGGAAATAAATTTGGGAATATTCCGAATTAATTGTGAAATCCAGCAAAAGTCACCCATGAAATAAATAATAATCGTTTGTATGGAAAATAAGGACCTACATACATCAAATTGTTTTAAAATTAATTCAAAAGAATTATCGTCAAACTTTTAAAAGATAACCTTAAATATTAATGCAATTCTTAGGTGCAGCGATCAATTTTGAGTTCTTCTGTAGTTTATTGTTGTTTATCACGTATGGTAGCAGTATGCCTCGCAAAAAGAAATCTCCGCCAACAGGGGACCAGATTGCAATCAAAAGAGCCAAGGTTGCAGCTCCCGAACAAGCTGAAGGCCGCCCTATCAAGAGCCCTCTGCAGGAGTTAGCTTATTTGATAGGTGGCCATCTTCTTACCATCAAAATAGAGAGGTCATATTTTCAAAACTAGCCATATGAATTTCTTGCCTCTTCAATCGGTATTTTTGTCTTGTGATTCAATAACTTAACTCTTGTCATCCTTTGCAATAGGGCAGCTTTTAAGCTAGTAAATAAATATATATCTCCCAATAGTATAAAAATTATTCTTAATGGCTACACACATTATAGTTGCTATCCCTGTTTTTTTATGCTAAGCAGTGATATTAATAACAACCGGCCTAGATTGAGACGTCCCACTAAATATAGGTGTGTTGTGTGCAATATTTTTCACAGTCTATACTGATAATTCTAGGCAAAAATAGGGTTAGAGATAGAGGGAGTAAAACTTTAACCCTCTTCAGACTGCCAAGGGGTGACACTTTCAGTCTAAGCAGACGTGTTACTCTGTCATTTTTGATGGGTGTCATTACTATAATTATATTATTTAATGTCTGTTGATGTCATAATCTCTGAAAATCTGAGACAAAATGTTCATTCATATTATTTTTATATGTTTTGATATTTGGACAAAGATATTCATTTTGGTTCTTACAATCACAGTATTTCAGCCATTCTACTCTCCGGCCTTCTTCTGGTGTCTGTATTCATAGTCAGTAACTTTTACTGAATTTTGAACCAAACACTTTATTCGGTCCAGAGTGGTAGGTTGTTCTGCTTCCACTTTCCATGCTTATGGGAAGATAACTCATGTATCAGTTAATGCTCAGTTTTATTCACCTTTGTGTTGCTTGTCTGTTTCTCCCACTGGAAAACTTTTCCTCACTACCAAAGTCAGGGATTGAGCTAAGAACTACCAAGGAATCAGATATGTTTTGACCAATGTCTTAATTAACTTGGTCATATACAAAATGTGAATAAGACAAGAGAGTATTAACTGATATGAGTTGTCTCCCCCTCAGCATGGAAAGTGAAATAAGAACAGTCATCTGGATTGAATAAAGGGTTTTGACTCAAATTTCTGAGAAGTTTAATGAGAAGCAACTGAAAAAATAGGCCAAAGGTTACTAAGACGAAAATGTTGTATGACAAGACAAGAGTATGTCAGTTTAAATAAAACATGGCAGATAAAAACAGTACTATATTAGGGAGTAGTGAAAAAACAGATTTTTTTAGTTGGAAGCTGCATTTTTCAGACATTGTTTTTGCGATTGTAACAAACCTGTGTGAAAAATTTCAGGCCATTTGAAGCCCACTTTCCTTGCAGCATCACAATTGACATTTTGTCAACTTTTACTGCACACCAAAAAAATAGGTGTCATTTATTGTTTGCCAAGATGCTGATAAATTGTACATCAGTGACATCAATTTAATTCCAATATTATTTAAAACAGACATCATATTAAAATATTACAAGTGAATAGTGAAATCTTTTCTTGTGCAGAATCTGAGCATCATTTTCCTAGACAATAAACTTTGCTGAATATATCTAACTCTCACTTTGTATCCTGTCACTTCAGTGCAAACTTCAGTCATCACTTGTATCCCTCTTTCGATCGCCTGAGTACTGTTTGGCCGGCCACTTGGGCACTGCTAATGCTATCTCAAAAATGTCATTAACCTGTTGATCAGATAGAGAAGCAATGTAAGGAAGCTCAGCCTTGAGGTTATTCATCCAGTTAATCATGGAAGGATAGTTTGTTTTTTTTGTTTGCCACTTTAGTTTGGGGGTCACCAATTTTCTCATGTTGATTACAGGAAGCACACATCCTCATTAACATCTCCATCTTCATTGTCCTCCTCATCATCAAATGTAGTTTAACAAATTCTCGTCAACAGCAACAGAATCTTCTTCCTCTGTATCAGAATCTGTCAGTGCATTTCTCCATCTGCTGATTCTCCTTTTTCTAATTTTTCCTATCATTGAGACAAATTTTTTTCCGATAGTCATGTCCTCATCTGCACATAGACCAAGAAGTTGACCTGTGTGGGTGAAGTATACATTTCTATGGGCAGTCTTCATCACTATCGTCTTCTCCTTTCTATTCAGGTTTTTTATATATAGCAGGGGTTGAAATACGTTCCTTGAGCCGTGTGTTATGTAAGGGTGCATCTTGATGTAGAACCACACGTTGGAGCACTGAAATTCATAATTGTAATGACAATTCTTTTCATGGCTGGATCTTGATGTTGCTACATACAGCCTGAGGATATTCCACCTTGAAACGCAGGTAGGACTTGGCTCAATAGCAGCCAAGTCGTCATCATCAACAACACCTGTAATAACTCCTTTACAAATCCTATACAGGTATTTCTGATCCCAGGACAGATGTTTCTCCACTTCTTCATTCAGGACAGGGAAATCAGTGGAACTGACTGGCTGGAAGGCAACAACTGGCAGCTCAGACAAAGGTTCCTTGATCTGCTTTCCGACAAGACCACGTCAATGCTCAGGATGACTTGGTTTATCGTCATAGTGATCAAAAACTATGTGGAAAGACATCTCATTTCTGTGAAGCCGACAGATGGAATAGTGGAGCAGGTGACCAAGTAAAATTTCAAAATGGTGAATGGCTGATCCTACATTTACATTACTTCCATCACTACCAACGCTGCATAAAATTGGCTGCTCAGTTAGATTTTTCTCCACCAGAAGCTCATGAATAGTTTTGGTAATCTGCTGTCCATGTCTAGCCTTAGGAGTCATATGTGTGAGATATTCATTGCCAGGCTCAACCATGACATAATCATCTTGCATCATCATCCTCAAACTCCATTTATTGGTCTTCTCATTCTTTATCATCACACAAGTGATGACCTTCTTAGCATCAAAATAGTGACATCATATTTTCAAAATTAGCCATTTGAATTTCTTACCTCTTCAATTTGTATTTTTGTCTTCCATCTTGTAACTTATGTGGTCCACTAACTTGACTCTTGTCATCGTTTGTGGTAATTCCATAGTCAGTTAAGGCAGCAGTATCAATGGCAGCTCCAGCATAATCAAATATCGGTCACAATCGGCAGCCACTGTGGGAAGTTTTGTCGTGTTCTGTGAGCTGGTGTCTGTCAGAACTTTTGGATTGGGAACAAAATCAGAATCAGCATTGACAGGAGGAATATTTCTTGAATCATCAAAATTATCCTCAACACAAGGAAGATATCCAACTACCAGATCTCAATGTTTTTGCAGTTTCAGTTTGCTAATGTTGTAGACTAAACTGCAACCTATTTGCTTCAAATTTGGCATGGAATCTTAAATATGCATAAGGAATAATCCATGAAGAGTGCAGTTTTGAGGAAGATTTCACTGCTTCCAATTGCTATATATTCATTTTAGGCCAATTCCTTTGTCATTGTTTTATCTAATTTTCTGCTGTTGGTGTTACATATGGTAACTTTCCAGCTGTATCAAATAGAACTCTTTGTTAAAACCATGTGGGCGCTGTTCTCATTTAACGGTCATGACCTAAAGGATCCCAAAATTTGTAACTGTCAGTTCTTATGATACAGAGTTGCCTTTCCACTAAGCCTGACACATAGACTGAACTCAGAGACAAGGCCAGAGAATAAAATAACTGAAACAAGATGTGGTGGGGTGATGAAGGAGAAAACCCAAGTCTTACCTTGGAAAAGAATTTGTGTTCTCTATGCTGTCAAGAAAGAAAATCAGAATCAAGTTTGGATCAACTTTAATAGGCCTCAAAATATGGTACTTGTTTGAGATTCCCTCACAAACTTGACCATTCACAACCTTTCTTACCCCAATAAAACAATGCTACTTTGGACAACATGGAAGACTAACCTTTTCATGGGTGACGAACGTAGTTGTGCATTGTGCCTACTGATTTCTGACCCCCTTTTGATTTACCCTATGGCATTTTTCTGACACAGGACTTGTGACACTCATTAATGACAATATTGGAATTACGAGGAGCCCGGACTTATGATTGCACAATTGCTGTTTTGTTTGAATCTTCAAAGATGGCAGATAAAATGTTCAACATAAGGTTGATTCCTGGATTCTATGGCGAAAAAAAAAATTGATTAACCTGTAGTTAAGTGGATTCAGCAAGTGGAGCTTGTCTGTAATCAGTGCAAGATTACAAAATTGAATGCAACCTCCTGCTATGTTCGAGAGGTTCTTGGAGTATATTAACAGCTGAGCGAAGAACAGAAGGCTGATACTGAGTAGATAAGAGAAAAGCCCTATTAACTGCATTTGTGATTGACTTGTTCATTGCATATAAACAACTTATGATGTGGCATTTGCAACCTGGATAAGTTTTGGCAGATCTGGAGACATTTGCTGTACTAAGTGAAGAACAGCCAGAATAGTATCTGTCTATATTTCTGAGATGAGGTATTATGTACACTATTTACATTATTCGGACTATTGTCCTCATCTTTGTCGCCATATTTATTACAACGTTTTGGCCATTGTACGCTCCAGCCTTCTTCAGGTGGTTGGAATGTTGAACTGAACCCTTTATTTCGCTCACTGGGGTAGACTGTTCTAGTTCCACATGACATGTCTAATAGATGTCAGTTATCAGTTATCTCCTGTTAATTCCCCTCTCCAAGTTCTCCACTGCCTTAACTGGGTATTGAATTCACACTCTTTGGGTCTTGTCACTGGATCTAACCAATGACTTTATCTACTGTGTCATGTGTCCATGGAGAACTTCGAGAGGGGAATTAAGCAGGAGATAACTGACATCCTTTAAAAACATGGCATGTGGAACTAGAACAGTCGACCCCAGTGAGCGAAATAAAGAGTTCAGTTCGACATTCCAAACACCTGAAGAAGGCCAGAGCATACAACGGCCAAAATGTTGTAATATAAATGGTGACAAAAATGAGCACAATAGTCCAAATAATGTAAATAGCCAGAATAGTATGTGCATTTGTGTTATGAGTGCCAAGCCATGTCAGGCTGATACTTTGTTGTGGATGTTAATTTAGACCTGTCTGGATTTATGAGACTGATTTATGACCTTTGGAATTATGACCTCAGAGATTTTAGATCTGAACCTGCCAATTGCTATCATCTCCACAGATGGTCTTTTATTAGGAAGAGAAAAATGTCATTAAAATATCCAAGAAAGAATCATCTATTGATCTAAAATAAAGAAACTTATTCTGAAACAAGAAGTTATCATCATTTACATTACTGACACCCAAACTACTGTCCATCTTTGTTGTCACAATATTTTGATCATTGGGCTCTTGAGCCTTCACCAGGTGCTTGTTTATCTGGGATATCTTCAGAGAATTTGGCCTGGTAGAAAACTTGACAAATTAGTTATTTCTTTTTGGTAAATTATAATGTGAGTGGTGTAGTGGTTACTGGCATGAAAAACAGAATCAGGTACAAGCACCCATTAGAAAGGCATGAATCCACTTTTCTCTTCAGCTAGGACTGTAAGGCACGATGGAGTTCTTTATAAGAAAACACAACTAAATGAAGATAACAGAAATTCCTACAGCTTGGTCTCATAATTGGTTAAGAAATGGAGAAGGTTAGATATCAAGCCCTCACTTTCCATTAAAATCTATAGTCAGTTATGTGCCATGCGTGATACACACTTAGGCCATCATGTATTTTTCGATACATGACTGACGAGGCAGATTTTTTCCTGCAGTAGGTTGAATTTATTTCTGTGGTAGACCAGTTACCATCCAGGGCTATAGAACCTGGACTGTCCTGCTATTTACCCATAGCTGGTATTAGCACGTAAGGGAATGTAATGGATTCGAGTGGAATTTGAACTCAGCTCTCCGATTCCTCAATCCAAGCCATTAACCATTACTCCACCGTGCCTCCTCCACAGTTAAAAATAATACTTTTTTTTTTCATGTACAGTAAAAAATAATATATGAAAAAAGAATGAAATTCCATGAAGAAAGAAATTTTAAAATTAAATGAGGAAAAAAAAAAAAGAAAGACCTTTTGATATTATATTGAATAAAAAAAAAGAGAAAGAAAAGTGAATGTTGATCGAGAAATTACGAGAAATTAACATTAGCTGAAAAAAAGGAATTCAGAGTTATCCTTCTCCTGGACCAGTTGCCACCCAAGGCTACATAACCTGGTCTGTCCTGCTATTTACCCATAGCAGGGGGGGGAAGAAGAGGGTTCATACCTCTCCCAAGTTTATTAGCACGTAAGTGAATGTAATGGAATCTACTGGAATTCAAACTCAGCTCTACGATTCCTCAATCCGAGCCGCTCTCCATTACTCCCCACTGTGCCGCCTCAAAAGTCTGTAACTATTAAAAAAACAATGAAGAAATCTTCACAGAAAAAAATCCCATATAATTTAAAATGGAGGCAAACATAAGCCAATATACTTTTATCATATTGAAGGACCTCAACTCTCTTAATAATATCGTTTCAGATATTTCTATGCCTTAGAATAAGATAAAAAATATTTAAATTTTTGAAAGAAAAAGAAAGAACATGTCGGCAACATTGTAACGCTTTGTCTGTATTCATCAAGAACAAAGTAACAATTAATAACTTCAAGATAAGCTAGAGTCTATGTCAACATGTTTTTCTTTAAAATATACATGGATCTAAGTACATACGTATATTTATACAAATATATATAATTGGGGCTTTGCCCAAGATGTAAGATTAGCATATTAGTCTCACAAATCATTACTGTTATAGTACGGTCCTCATTAGGTGTTTTAAATTAGTGACCTTTTGTCAGACTAACTTAAGCTGGGTGTCAAGTAATAGTCAATATGCTAATCTTATAAACTATTATTGCTGTAATTAGTTAATTTGTTACTGTTTTTTATACTGATATTCACCCAATACAAGGCCCAAGTGCCACTCAAGATAGATGTTTAATATGATCACACAACAAATGGTAAAAAGGGAAGTTCATGATGTTTTTTTCGTTTTTTTTTTTAAGCTTATCACCCCAAGCAAGGCTGGAAGCCACTAGCACACAAGAGGTTACAGAAGGTTTGGAGGAAGAGCAGATAGGAGTGGTAGAGGAAATGATGTGGAGAAAGATAGTGGATCGATCAAGGCAAGGGGGTTACAGAAGATTTGGAGTGAGAGCAGATAGGAATGAAAGGTGAAAGGATGTGGAGAAGGGAAGTGGATAGATCAAGGCAACTGGAGATGTCGATTGACATTACACTTAAATAGTTGGAGATTATATTTGTCAGGGAAACAGGAATAAGGAAGGGAGTTCCACAGGTGAGATGTGCGAGACATGAAGCTATTGGAGTAGAAGAGACGTCTACATCTAACAGTTTCAACGGTGAAGGGGTGGGAACGGGATGCCAGCCTCGTAGGACGTTTAAATTCATGAGGCCTAGGAACCAGCGAAAGCAGCTCATCGGAGCAATTACCATGAAAGTATTTGTAAAAAAGACAGAGCGAGGCAACGGCGCGTCTGTGAGAGAGTGACTGCAGACGAGATGACAGATCAGGGCCAATTACATTGCATATCCGTCTCTGGATCTTATCAAGAACCCTGAGGCAAACAGCAGGGGCTCCAGACCATATATGGCAGCAATACTCCATGCATGGGCGAATGGTTGATTTATAGATTTGGAGGATCGATTCCGCGGAGAAAAATTTCCTGGCTCGGCACAGGGAGCCAACTTTCCTTGCGGTGGATGAAGCAATTGACTCGATGTTATGTAAGAAATAATAGTTAAGCCTAGACTTGAAGAGGTCAAGATTGTAGTGATTGGGAAAGCATCCTCTTGGGAGTCTGTTCCACAAAGCAGCAGTTCTTGAGAAGAAGTTGTCCAAGTGGAACTTACTTCTTATAAAATGGATTATGAGGATGATTCATAAGTGTATGTGGTATGGTGGGTCCCAGCTGCAAAGGTCAAGGCTGATAAAGTCAGGGATCGTAGCTTGTCAAGCCACATGCCATGGAAATAGTGATAGAATAACAAGAGGCTCAGGATGTTTCTTGTGTGGGAAAAGGGTTGCAGGATGGAAAATCCTTTCTCACCCACAAAGCCATATAGACACTTTTGAACTATCAAGACAGGCAAGTGAGAACTGGGCAACTCCAGCCCAGATATACAGCAATACTATTTTAGGTCTGGTGCTCCTTATTTTTGACCTTGTGTCAACCTAAGCTAAACTGAGTAAATATCAAAACAAAGATACCACCACAATCCTAAAATTCAACCAAAATTAACAAAGAAGAAAGAGACTGAAAACATTTTTTTTTAAAGCCTCTGACAAACTTCTGCCTATTCAGAATTTTGAGTCAGCACATTGACCTCACAGAACCATTAATTGTATGTGATTTTATTTTGTTATCAACTCTGCCATGAGAAGGAAAAAGAAAGTAAGATAAAGAGAATAACAAAATATAAGTTCCATAAATAAGAAGTTGTCAAATCAAATATTCTCTTTTGTGTTGGTCGTTCAAAGAAAGGATACAGTTCTCTTTCATACTATGTTGACTGTGTTTAAAAAGACTGGGTAATGCTCAATGGCCAAGATAGTTGCATATTCCTTACACTCACTTGGGTATAGTGTTTGAGCCAAGTTAAAAACTAAGACTGCTTTCAGATCATTTTCAAGGTAGGGCAAACTTTGTCTACTTAAAAGATTGAAGCAATAGTCATACTTCTCTACAGTGTGGTGAATTTAGCTTATATCATCAGACTCATGACTGGCTGTGGTCTCAGAGTCACTACACAACCGAGCAAATTGATCAGCTCCCTTTATATGTCTTGGTTGCTTACTAATATCTAGGTTTTAGCAAATGATTCTCCAGTCGACTCAAATGATGTCGTTAACCCATTTTTCCCCCAGCCTGCATCTTGTTTTGCCTAAGGTGATATTTTATAGGATGGCAGTAGAAAGATCGTGACACGACCATACCATTTCAACTTCCTCTTCTTGACCGTGATTATGAAGCCTTCCAAGAGGCCTACTTCTTGTCTGATGGTGTTTTGTACTGTGTCATTCATGATGGTCTCTACATAAGAGATTCCTAGTATGATTTTTTTAGTATTTCATTTCTAATGCTTGGATTATTTGCTATAATTCTGCTGTTAAATTTCAAGATTCACAGGTGTACAGAAAGGTTCAGAAAATACTGGTGAATATATAAAAAATAAAAACATTGAAAATCTATCTATACACATTTGACCTTGTGCCAGACTAAGGAAAAGTTTGTAAATATCAAATCTGGTGACCACTATAAATTTTGAATATCTTGAGCACTCACCAGTTTGATTTAATTGTTTACATTAAAGAAGTCCATGTGAAGAAGTTAGATAAGCTCTGCCATTTTAACCCTGTGTATACAAGTGGAAAATATTTGTTGTTTCTTTTTTCACTTTTTGGTTTCTCCAAGCTTGCTGGAGAGGAGATTAGCAACAGAAGAAACCCTTCCCCTCCACTCTGGCATTGAAGCTACCCAAAACAGTGAGACAAAACAGGAGGAAAAGACACAAAATATAATTGACCATTTTAATGTTTAAGTTATTCTTGACAAACATTTCTTCTAATTTTTAAGGCACAACTCAAAACAGAATGCGAAAAAACAAAGAAATTTTAGACCAAAACTGCTTACTTTTGTTATTAACTCATGTAAACTTGTAAAGAATGTTCAGTTTTTGTACCAAGATCAACAGTCACCAAATGTCGGTTGTTACAAATAATTCTGCAATAGTGGTTTTCTAATTTTCTGACAATCCCAATCTTTTTTATAAAGAAAACAAATATAAAAATCAACTATATCTGAAATAAAATATGCAATAGAAGTTTTTATCTCTGTTTAATTATTCAAAAAAAAAATCATTCCACCCCA
The DNA here is from genome assembly GCA_964036315.1 of Acanthosepion esculentum. Classification (NCBI taxonomy): domain Eukaryota; kingdom Metazoa; phylum Mollusca; class Cephalopoda; order Sepiida; family Sepiidae; genus Acanthosepion; species Acanthosepion esculentum. The sequence continues at coordinate 137,246,049 of OZ038481.1, read as the reverse complement.
AGCAAGGCAATAAAGCCACTAAGATAAAGAGGGTTGCTGAGAGTGAAAGAACATAGAGAGGACAATGAAAGTACAGGAATTCAGGAAATAGAAGATGAGGATTGTGATTGCATTTAACCCTAGAATACTAACCATGGGTATATAGTACCCAGCACAAATTTTCCTATTTTTAATTACAATCTTCAGTACCTGATTTTCTTACCTAAATAATATGTTTTTCAGTTCCTATTAATGTTAACTCAAAGTAAAAAGTTTAAAGTGCCTGCATGTAAAATATTTCAAATAAAGATTTATATTTAATATTTTTTTGATATTTTCAAAATCGGGTATGATATACCCATGGTTAGTAATGGTGTAACTTTAATTGATGGTTAGTGTTCTAGGGTTAAACATTTGGAGATCGTGTAGTGCTCAGGAAAGCAAGAAGCCGGAAGAGAGTTCTACAAGAATGAGAGACGAAGCAATTAGAATAGTTACATAGTATGTAATTACAAATAGCAATTCCAGATGAGACCTAACTGCAAATCCAGTACTGCACTAAAATTTGTAAAGTTGAGGTACTAAAGAGAAAAGCTTATTAGAACAGTTACCATGACAATATTTATAAAAGAGACAGAGAACAACCAGCCACACCATTAATTCTTTAAATTGTGAAGAATGCCAGCATGCCAAACCGTATCAAATGCTTTTGAAATATCTAAAGCAAAAGTGCTAGCTTCTTGCCATTCTTATTTAAAATTTTACTGATATTTTCAGCAATAACTATCAACATGTTGGCAGTTGACCTAGAGAATAAAAAGCCATATTGTTTGCCTGAAAGAAGACCCTGTGAGGTAAGATGCTTAACCAATTTGACTAAAAGCTCTAATACTTTGCCAAAGAGAGGTAATTATAATTCTAATAGGTTTGAAGGATCAGATGATTCTTCAGAGTCCTTAAAAACAGATGCTACAGAAGAGAATTTCCAACAATCTGGAAAGCAGAGAAGCTTCTATTGTAGAGCTTGGAGAGAACAGATATTCCCATTTAGGGGCACATTTCCTAAGGGCAATTACAGAGATACAATAGAGCGTAGATGCATTGTGGGGATCAAGTTTGGGAATGACAGTGGTAACTATGGACCAAAGTTATATGCAAATCATGTAGTAGAGGATTCAGGGAAAAGTAAGGCAAAGAAACATCTGAAGAGTCAAGTATAGAATTGGAAGAGAATATGTGAGCAAAATATTGTGCTTTATTGGCAGAAAATAATAGCACTTGAAACTGGTTGTTTTAACACTTTTATCGAGCTGCCAGTAGTCACGAGAACCAAACTTGCTATAAATCGTCTCATTCTATCAGTGAACAGAAAATAAGTCTCCTTGAGGACATATTTACAAACAAAACCTCTGAGAGATCCATTTCTGACTTCCATCACCTAACCTCCAGAAGAGTGGTTGTAGCGTGATGGTTAACAAGCCTCTCTCACTATGCAAGGCTCCAACACTTGTAGCCATGTCATATACTAAGCAAAGCTTAGTAATAGGGTGCATCACTGTGGAGCAGTAGTTATCAATTAATTCTTAAGACTATTACTATCACAGTGAGTTAGTGCCTCACTGCTGAACCCAGGTAAAAAGGGTAAAATTTTGAATGCCATTTTTCAAGGTGTGTTCATCTCACTTGGAACACAGTTTTCCTTACCTGTGCAAAACTAGGTTAAATATCAGTTAAAAAAAAAATGAAGAAATATTTGCATTTATTGCAATTATTGATTTAAAGCAGCCATTCTTAACCCTATTTTGGGCACAGCATTCATGAAGCATAAAAGCCCTTCTTGGGTTTCACTGTGAGCATTTTTTTAAAAATCAGAATTACCCCAGTAATGTGACAAAAACACAAGAGGTTACAGAGTGCGGAAGAATTAGGAACAGAAACATTAACAATGAGCAGAAAGAGAAGAGAGTAATCAGGTGGACTGTAGATAGCGATTAGCATTGCATTTAAATTTTTACAGATTAAAGTTAACTGGAAAGCATGGAGCTGGAAGGGAGTTCCACAAGCGAGAAGTATGAGCGAAGAAATTGTTAGCATAGAATTTACGGCTGCATCAAAGCCAGCTCACCTGTCAATTGATGAGCTCTTACTGCCAGTCTAGTGCTGCGCTTAAATTCAAAAACTCTAGATACCATGGCGAAGAGCTCATCTGAACAATTACCATGAAAGTATTTATAGAAAAGACATAGAGATGCAACCTTATGACAGTGGGAAAGTGACTGGAGCTGAGCTGCCAGATCAGGACCAAGAATATTGCAGATTTTTCTTTGGATCTTATCAAGGAGCTCAAGGTAAATAGCAGAGGTACCGGACCATATGTGGCAGTAATATTCTAAGCATGGTGGAATGATAGACTTATAGATATGTAAGATAGATTCTGGATAGAAAGATTGTCTCACGTGACACAGTGAACCAACTTTCTTAGCATCTGGACTAGAAATTGATTCAATATAGTCTTTCTACTTCATATCAGCAGAGAACATGAGCCTGAGAAGGAAACAATGATTGATGTTCCTGGAGGATAGCATCAGCCATACTGATGGAAGGCAGCGACGGGTCTCTCAGATGATTAATAGAAAGAAGTTTAGTTTTGGAGGCGTTAAAATTAAGAAGCCATCTTTTGCCCCAGTTAACTACGGAGTTGAGGCTGTTTTGGACATCGACTGCCATTTTGACCTTGTCAGACTGAAAAGCTATACTATCGAGGCAGGAGTAAATCGTTGCGTGGTCAGCGTAGATACCAAGTTGAGGGCTGATGTCATCAGGAAGGTCATTAATGAAAATTAAGAAATAGAGTAGGACCATGGAATGAGCCCGTGAGGGGGGGGGGCATCTGTGTTACTATGAAAGGATCTAAATGAGTGGCTGTTCCGGATAACTCTCGTTTCACAATCAATTCAAAAAAGTGTCTGGAAACAACTTTTCAGCTCATGCAGAAGACCTGAATGCCAGACCCCTGTCAAAGGCTTTTGAGATGTCCAACGCAACACTGTTTCTATCTAGAGAATGATAAACTATTTCTACAAATATTGTCAGTGCATCAGCAGTTGAACAAGAGAAACAAAAGCCATACCGTTTGTCTGAGAAAAGAGGCGCCGCTCTGTGACAAGAGATGATGAACCAATTCAACATTGATTACCGCCTCTAGGAGTATCCCAAAAAGAGAGAGACGGTTAATAAGAAGATAGTTGCAAGGGTTGGACAGTTCACCAGAGTTCTTAAAAACTGGAACAATTGATGATGACTTCTAGCAGGCAGGAAAGTAGGGGACATTATACAGTTTAGAGAGAACGGGAGCCAGTTCAGGAGCAGACTTCTTAATGAGTATTACAGGGATACCATAGAGTCCATATGCTTTGTTGGAATCTAGGTTAGAGATGATAGCAGAAACTGTGGAAGGGGGTTATATGCATATCACTCAACAGAGAATCAGTTCTAGGAAGAAAGAATTTATAGACAGAGAATGATAACACCTCATATTGATTGAAGAGGGGGGAAGAAAAAGAGACCGTACACTTATTTGATGCCCTGTAATCACGGGAGCCAAAGTTGCATTCAAAACATGTGAAGCTGAAGATATAAAATTGCATTTAAACTATTTAGATTTTGGCATTAAATAACCCATACAGGTGTTGATATGTCGCTAAACAATTTCAACTAAACTAACCTAATCTTATACTTTCAGTCTTTGGCTACCTTCAAATATATCGGTGCTGTCAAGTGGACATATAGCCCTTGTAAAGAATAGTTTATTCAAGACAAAAACTGAATTTTAGCAATTTTAATGAATGTAAGCAACAATATGTAGCCGGAATGATTGGTCCCAACTAAACTTTCAACCAAGTGTTTCATCATTTGTCATTAAATATGAGAAAATTGGCCAAGGAGAAAATATCAGAAGATGAATGAATTTGGAAAAAAATGTCCAGACATCCTTTTTGGTCAATGTCTATGAGCAAGTCAGCATTAATGTCCACCAGATACCATTCATGATTCCTTATCTTGCCAAACCAGAAAAAGACCCTCAGTGCAAACATTGTCGTCTTAATCATTCATTTTGACCTCTGATTGTCACTAAAATATTTTGAATTCATTTGAAAGAGATACTTAGGCAGATACACCCAGTTGTCAGTTCACTCAATTGTGAAAAAGTAGGGAGGGTAAGAGGAAATGAAAAGGTGTATTGATGCAAATGTTTATGGCTTCTTTTTGTAAGGTGTTCAACAGTTGGTGGTGAAAAGATTTGCCCTAAAATGAATCCGGTACCACAAGCTAGACTAACAAAATTTATTCACATTTCTCAGTCATAGCAAAAATACCATTAGAAAGCATATGAGAATAACAAAGCAAAAGTTTTATTTCAGCTTTATTTGGTGAGTGCGGAAAAATTAGAAGTTTTATTTTCCCCTTTTGCTAGTTACGTGCATTTTGAGACTGACAAACTGAATTTTTCAAGAAAAAGATTAACCGCATATGTATAATGTAGGTTGGGTCACAGTACCCACAATAAAAAATATTGCTGTTTCATAGAACTTGCACAAAAGCCCAAAAGCAGGTAGGTTGTTTATGTTACCTACTTATTTCATTGTCCTCAGTCGAGATTATCAAGTGTACAACCCTGCTCAGTTGTGAACTCTGCAATATTTTTCTACAGCTGTATATGTGCTTTACCAGGGCTACATCAGAGATGTACAACTTATAGACCAGTTGTTAAGCATAGTCAGAGAGCACAGTCTACTCTGCTATTTAACCCAACACTGGGTCTGGTTTCATTTGTTTTACAGCATATCAACACCCCAATGGGTAATTAAATCCAACAAGATTTTTATAGCTGGTAATATGTTTTTTTTTCAAAAAGTATTTCTGTTAATATTTTTTACAAAAATGTATTGTGTAGTTTTTGATCCCAGTTTGGGGGTTAACTATTAGCTGGGACCCTAACAGGTGCTACAACCCCGGGTCAGGGTGGACCTGGGAACACCAGCAATTAAGAGATGGTTCCATGCTCCACAAAACCTCCTGATCAGAGGTCTTGCTGTCAGATGTTGTTTATCGTCTTACCTAATACTTGGATGTAGTTTATTGTCACACCCAGGCCGGCCCATGACTAAGGGGAGTGGGGAGGAGAAGATATGGATTCATACATTAATTGAATGCCACAATTTCTACTGGAATTCAACCCCCCCCCCTTTGCTATAGAATTTCTCATTCCAAAGCTGCTAACCAAAAAAAAAAAAAAAAAGCCGAGAAAGAACAAAAATGACATTAAATTGCAGTTTCTTTTTCTGTGAGTCAAAAAACTAAAGTACTGACTGTTTCATTAGTCACTAAGACAACCAAATCAAGGACTAATAAAATAAAGTAAAATCATTTCCCATTGGTTATGAAACTTTTGGTTTACTGGGAACTAAGAAGAACAACAATAGTAACAGTAGCCATTTCTTTATAAGGAAACATTCAGCATTGATTGACTGAGCAACTATTAATGTTATCAGTTGAAATTTATAAAAATCTTTGTCTTAAAACAATTTTTCATGAAAATAGTTTCTCAAGTCCAGTAGCTTTATTGTTCTTTCCAGTACTGATGGGGCGTTTCCTTCCTAACCTTTTGTTTGACGTAGTGTGGAACGTCACTATCTGGATTGTGTTATTGTTTTCACTTTGAGTTACACGTGCATATCCATTTTAGTTACTGCTGTTGTTGAAAGTCCTAAAGTGACGATGTGCTTTCTGTTATTTTGGAAAGTTCTTTGTGATTCTATAGCACACCAAGTCTTACAAGATCTGAAGAGAGAACATTTTTTAATCATTGATCTGAGAAAACGAACGTATAAAGCTGACAGACATTGCGGAATGAGTTGGACACCATACATAACATCCATATGAAAATCTCGATCTGATGAGAGGCTATTTAAGAATATCACTTGTTCTTGGGTTAAATATTTTGATTTTTTGTAGTTTTGCCCTATATTGCTATATTTTCTTGTTTTAAACATTTGACAACATCATTCTTTTTCATGCAACTTGGCTGATGGACAATTAAAGAGATACACAAGATTGAATATTCAGGAGAAAGTGAATTTTAACCTCAGAGGAAACTACTCAGCTCGATAAAAGACCTCAAGTTGGTTACAAGTGGTGATGTAAGCATCAGGAGTTGCATCCTTGTCCACAATGGGCTGTTGAGAGAAAACCTTCTGCTTAGAGTATATGGCACAGACTATTTGCATATGAACTATATTCGGCAAGTATTAGCCAATAGTCAGTATGGGTCTGGGACTGAGTGAGCTATATATCACCAGCTTTTTTCCCCAGTCAAGAGAAGGCGATCTCAATGTGTGGACATACAAAAACCATACAAGACAAAGACAAGCTATTTCGGCAATTGGTGGACAATGGCAGACCCCAAATTTGATTTAAATTTAATTCCTGAGTTTGATGGACCAGCATCCAGTCTTCCAGTGGATGAATGGATAGAGAAGCTGAAATTCATTTTCAGGCTATATGGAGCACATGACCCCCCTTTGAGACTTTCAGGTGGAGCATTTGCAGTTTACCAACAACAGAATGACAAATGCAAAATCTGACGCTGACCAGAAGGAAACACCCACTCCCTGCATGTTGGTGCTATGATCAGGAGATCAGCCCGATAAAAGACACTGAGTTGGTTGTATGTGGTAATGTAGGCACCAGGAGTTGTGTCCCCTTCCACAATGGGCTGTTGAGAGAAGACCTTCTATTTAGAGTAGGTGGTGCTGACTATTTGCTATATTAGCCAATAGTCAGTGTGGGCCTGGAACTGGGAGAGCTATATAACACCAGAGTGTTTTTTTCACTTGAGAGGAGCACTCTTGACGTGCAGACGTGCGAAAACCAGGCAAGACGAACACAGTAGATCTGCCTTATCTACCAGACTCTGATTTGATTCAGTGTTATAAGTTTGATCTCAAATTAACAACATGAATTGAGTTTAATTGCCAGCAAAAAAAAAAAAATACAACTTATTTTTCCCCACCTTTTAAGTTTCTTTTCCCTCGTCTTTACCAATTCATAGAAGTTAACTTTTAGTGAGAACAAAGAAGATAGACACAAGCAATTTGGTGTTTTGCCAACCATTCCAATAATAAATAAATCTAAAATAGTGTTTATTATTTTTGTTGTAAATTCACAAGAACAAAAATGTATAAATTCACTCATATGTTTAGGTTTTATTACAATTCTAATCATTGATTTTTAAAACAATAAACATTACTGAAGCATGATGGTAGTTAAATGTAGTGAAAAGGTTTTGTTTCTTCTAGCTTATAAACATTTCCTGCTATCCGTTTCCTCTTCTATTCAGACAATCCCTTGACCACAACACGTGTCCTCTATTCGATACAACAGTAACTATTCTGCCCTTTTTATCTCCTCATTAACAGTCAAAAATTTACACATATGAAAAGAGACACTTGCGAGAAAGTATCCGACTCTGGGATCTATTTATTTAAATGTGTAAACTGTGAAGTCGCCATTTTTCCTTTTGGGACAGTTTACATGTGAGACACATTCGACTGTGTTTGCCCTAGAGGCAAACCATTTTCTTCTAGTGTTGCAAAAAATGCATGCAACCCCTGGACTTCTTTTTCTTCTGCAGTAGTTCACTACATTAAAAACCAGTTATTTACATTATTCAGACTGTTATCCTCATTGCCATATTCACAACATTTTGGCTGTTGTATGCTCTGGCCTTCAGGTGATTGGAATTTTGAACCAAACCCTTTATTTTGGCCACCGAGGTAGATTGTTCTAGTGCCACATGTCATTCCTCTTTCAGATGTCTCAGTTATTTCCCTTTAACTCAACTCTCCAAGTTTTTTGGTTCACCACTGCTGTAGCCAGGTACTGAACTCACAAAGCAACACATGACCCAGTGGATAAAAGCATTGGTTAGATCCAGTCAGTCGGATCCATGTGCGTTCAATACCAGGCTACAACAGTGGTGAACCAAAAAACTTGGAGTTGAGTTAAAGGGAAATAACTGAGACACCTGGAAGAGGCATGACACGTAGAACTAGAACAATTTATTCCGGTGGCCAAAATAAACGGTTCGGTTCGAAATTCCAATCACCAAAATGTGAATATGTCAATGAGGATGAGGATAACAGTCCAAATAATGTAAATAATCATAATACCTCATCTCAGAGATATAAACCGATAAAAAAGCAGTGTATTGGAAAAACCATCCTTTTGACGTCTTATTGTGGTTTGTCCTGGTTTGCCAAGTTTCTTTAGAAAATAAATTTCATGTTTAATTTCAAAATATCCATTTGAAAAAATAAACTTTCTCAAGGTCTGATGATGCTACGTACTTTATAATGGACTGAAGAGAATCCTTTGGCATGGTGCAATGGTTTTTAAAAACGATCTTGCAGATCATTACAAAGAGGAGGCTTCGTAATTTTGGCCTTGTACCAGACTAACGTAAACTTAGTAAATATCTCTAATGCATTAGATATTTCTGAAAGCAGAACGCTAATATGTAGGCCCCATAAATGTCTGGTTGCTATTTTAACGAAATCAATACAAATGTAAATCTGAACGCTTTCTTACTCCCGACCAAACTTTAAAATGATGTGAGAAGTGAGATGCCACGATTTTATTTTTATACTGATGACAATGAAGATACGATATAAAAATGATCAATATTGCTGAGAAATTTAGTGGCATTGTCTTGATTAAAATAGCAGCCAAAAGGTTCCCTCTGCTTAGAGATTAGAGAGAGTCCTTGATTGCAGCAGGCGTACAACTGATTTCTGATCCAGCCTAAATATAGGCAGTGTGCAATTATGCCAATCACAAATATTACTTCCTACCCCAGGGGTAACATTAGCAGTCGGAAAGCAGAAATTATATTATAAGAACAATTGCATGTACTAATCAAAACAAATTCAATTATCCAGATTTATCTAAATCTCTATATAGGCTTGAGACGGAGTGTCAGGGTGACATAATTGTTATTAATACTGAAAACAGAATTGGTAACTTAATGTGGTCAGAGTTTGGCTGAGGATACTTGTGTTCAATTGGCATTAATCCCCTTGAGAAAGACATGAATCCAACTCTCCTTGCAGACTGTTTGATCTGATATTCTGACAATACAATTTATGGTTAAAAAAGAAAAACAAAGTAAGTAAAGCTTCTGGGCAAACTACTCTCCCATGATTACTGTCCAATGTCCATGCTGTAACTACAGAGGAAAAAAAATGTCAGTCTTCACATGAGACGGTAAACAAAACTTCCTAATGCTATTTTAAGCACAACGCTAGGAAAAACTCAGAAATATCTAAAGTTTTATTGAATATTTATTGCTTTTGGGCCAAATTAAATCATTCTTTTATGATGAAAGAAAACAATTTCGCTGAAAGGCAATGTACAGAAATATTTTGAGGTTCCATTTTGCCCTTTCACTTGTCAAATTTCAATTGTAAACAACAATTTTTATTTCATTCCACCAAAATGTATGGTGCATGACAAAAGTAAAACAACCTCTTTTCATTAAAAGTAGACATAATTTTTAATAGCTATGGGCTAAATTTCAGAATAGAGTGAGCTCTAACCTTGGTTAGTAGCCAGTCTAAGAGAATGACAACTGAATTCAAAACTGGAGAAAGCAACAGGAACCCACTATCTTTCAAGAAGCCATGACACTTCACAATAAAAAAAGAGGAATCTATGGAGTCATGATCTTCCATGTTCTGAAAAGACAAAGAATTAAAATAAAACTACATTATGTATGATTTTTTTAAGCCAATCAATATTTGCCTGATAATTGATTTAAGTGATAATGTTAAAATTCCCAGAAGAGATAACACAGAGATCTGAGGGTCATAGGGGCACTACCCCACGTGCTGCAGTCCTAGCAGCAGTGCTGTGGGCAAGATAGCCTGATTAAGCCCAACTCTCTTGAATTCAGAGTTTTCCTTCTCTTGGACTGGTTGCCAAAAGAAGGCTATAGAAAGCACCTTCTCCTGCCATTTTCCCCATTGCTGAGAGGAGAGGAGATAGCATCACACCTTCCCCAAGGATATTTACATGCAAGTGAATCTATCACACCTGACCAGAATTCAAAGTCATTTGTCATTCTTACCTGCTATCCATTACACCAACTTGTATCCATTCTCAGAATACATATTTCTCATATATATATATATATATATATATATGTGTGTGTGTGTGTATACATTTCATTAAAAACGACTGACAAGGTGCTTTTATTTAGTTTTTTAGATAATTTCTCGTGTGATCTAATAATGTTTTTCTTTTCAGATGATAAATTATATAAAAACTGTCTGAATGTTCTTTTTATCCGAGCGCTTTCGGCTATACATTTAGCCATTTTCAAGGATTATATTTCAACTGTTAGAATTAGAATTAGTTTGTTATATGCATGTTTTTAATGAAATGTGCATGAAAGAAGGATTGCTGCCTAAATACACAAATATATATATATATATATATATATATATATATATACATACATACATACACACACACACACACACACACACACACACACACTCACAGAGAGAGGAACCTTGGTTCTCAAATATCTCACATGTCAAACAAATTGGTTTTCGAACTCAAAATTAGAGATCACAATGCCTCAGTTATCAAACAAAATTTTGGTTCTCAAACAAGATAGCTGGACCGAGTTAACATGAATGGAATAATTTCCGAGTCGACCGCCATGTTGTATCCATTTGTGTGTTGTGCCATGCTTTTCTTTCCCAGTTTTATTGCATTGTGACATTTTTTTCTCTACATCGATTCCTTTTGGAAAAATAGTTTCAGTTTACGAACATTTCGGGTTATGAACAGCTTTCAGGAACGAATGAAATTTACGAAAATTTCAAAAGTTCAAATGTCTTTCTTTTTTACCTTTATTTTCTTATAAAAATATCTTGAAATCTTAATGATCATGAAATGAGTGGGGGAGGAGACGAACCCAAAAACCAAATTAAAATATTATAATTCATTCAAACTACAAATAACTTATGTTAGTAGGACCTGTTCACCCCACAAAAATAAGAGCACTGCTGTATTCTACCTATAGACAGAATCAAAAAGTTCACTCCTGGGGAAGTTGTGAATCTCAACATGGATAACAAAAAAAAAATGCCAGAACGACACATTAACTAGGTAAACAAGGAGAGTTTATGTTAACCAGGGGATGGTTCAACAGAAAACTGTCCTGTTGAATCAAAAGGTCCTTAAAAATGAAAATGAAGACTGGCCCTGTTCACTTGAACCAAGCTCGCCACTTTCACCCATATTTTGCTTCCTCTCAATTCTGATCTTCATCTTGAGCTGCCCAGAGAGGATCCTTTGTGAACGCCTCCACTAATTCCTGATCATGACTCTCCTAGGTCGTGAAAGGTCACTGAACCAAGGAATGGTCTTCAAGGCTGCTTGATACTCTCTGAGGAATCTTTACTGATTCCGAGGGTCAGCCCTAGAATTGGGAAGATTGATGGGAAGGTGCCCCTAACACTCCCCTCCAAGATCAAGTTCTCTATCAACACGCGGCATAGGAAAGCCAACCTCAAAGTACGTTGATGACTCAGCATTCCCAGACCCCCATGACATGAACACTGGGCATACGGCAGTAACTGTTCCTACCTGTCACCTCGTTCTACATATTCACAACCAAAATTTACATATGTGAACAGATAATCTCACGAGAGAGTTCTGACTCTGGGACCTATCTGTTTCAAATGTGAATGCTGTCATTTTCTTCTTTTTCGACAGTTTACATGCGAGGCATGTTCGAATTTCTGTTCGCCCTGGAGGTAAGCCATTTTCTTCTAGCACTGCAAAAAATGCATGCAACTCTGGACCTCTTTGCCTTCTGCAGTAGTTCACTGCATTCCACCTTTGAATTTGTATAGTTGTGGCAGAAAAACTTCTTGGCTGCTTTGTAGATATATACAAGAAATGCTGTTCTTTGAGTGCCTCCTTCAGTGACCACCTGCTGCTCCTTCATGGATTCTATCAGCGTTCTGAGGTAGCTCACTTGGCACAGACCTTTGAGTAGAAACAAAAATTCTACTGCTATAGAAGCATCAGCCTGTTCGACGTTATACACATTCACAGTAACAGCCGGATTAACATTGCAGGCTTTGTCATTGAGATCAGTTTTTTCTTTCTAGATTTTTTATTTAACCATCTCACCCATTTTCTCACTGTGCTTATAAGTGCTGTCTTTTCATAATTATTCACTAATTTCCTGGCAATGTTTATAGCATTTCATCTTTCCCAAAACAGAAATTATATGACAATCATAGGGGACACCCTCTGTATTTTCAGAGCGGAGACATTTTAAAAGATTATTATGGGTAGAAGAAAACAACTAAATTTTTCTCATGGGTTTCTATACAATTTATCTTTCATCGGCCATGTCCCTTCAAAACGTGGATGATCATGGCTCTCCACAACTTCCTACACCTTGTGGCCTTTAACAGTGTTTCTCTCTTTGCTAAGCCTCCTGCCTGCCCTCATTCTGCCTATCCATTCCCACAAGATAAGTGGCTCACTACCCTCCCTTAACTCTCTTCCCCTTCATAGATCCTGTGAGTGTCAAATCTTCCAAACCCTCCATCCTCATTATTTGTCTAAGTAATTTCAACCGTCTTTTTCTGATTCTGAGCATATTTTTTTGTTAGCGTTTTCTTTAAGACTTCCATGTTCGTTACTCGCACCATATGTGGAATTCTCAGTATCCTTCTGTAGAACCACATTTTTCCTTTATCTGTAAGTAGATTGTCCACTATTCACTACGGTACATGAGAACTGACATCACATAGCAATTCAGCAGAAAATAAAACTACCAGGCATTCATCTTTGACTAACCCGTTGTAAAATAATTCATCCAGGTATGTGGACTACTGCGTTAATACAATATGTTTTGATAACCGATATCTTCTAGCTTTATTTATAAATAAAGAAATTATGTTGCACAGTTTGCATCACAAAGCCTGTCAGCCCTACCCAGAATATTTATCAATATTTATAATAAAGAGACATTATAGGCTACTTTGTGGCCCACTTTGTAAATGTGAGGTGACAATGTTATTGAACAAGGATGTCATAAGGTTTTTCCAGATTTACACAAACAACTTTTTCGATATATTTTATCCCAAACTCTATATTTTATATTTTTTCCAATAAAAAAATATCATGTATCTAAAATTTGTGTTTCATGAGATCCATGCGTAAATTTATTTATAATTTACGAAAACATTTTCTTTCCAACTTGAATTTAAATTTCATATAAATTAAAGAAAGAATAAATTTTATTTATAGTCAAATTGCAAGTATAAAGCAAAAAGTTGTTAACATTCTAAAATGAAAAATTATCCAGACTTTTGACATTTGTGTAACATAGAATCAAGTCAGCCGATAAAAGACTCAGAGTTGCATGTGGTGCTTTAAGTGCCAGGAGTTGTGTCCCTTTCAAAATGGGTTGTTGAGAGAAGATCTTTCACTTAGAGTAGGTAGTGCTGACTATTTGCATATGAACGATATTAGACAGATATTAATCAATAGTCAGCGTGGGTCTGGGACTGGGTGAGCTATATAACACCAGTGTTTTTCTCAGTCGAAAGAAGCGCTCAGCATGCAGACGTGCGAAAACCAGTCAAAATAAATACCAGCCTTGTTTTCGATGACAATTGACATTGCATTGAAATTTTTGAAGATTGAAATGAAAGAAGATGTGAGACTTCTGTAAACAAGAAGAAACTATTAGCATAGAACTTATGGTTCCATCTTAGCCATTTCAACTGTAATCTAGTACTGCAGCCAATCTAGTACTGTCCTTAAATTCATAGATACCAACAATTAGATAACTAAGGTTCAACTTGGTTCAGTCTAGTGTCAATTCTGCCCATTCCTAATATCAAATTATTTCTTGAGGGAGACATCTTTAAAATTCATTAAAAGATCCAGTTTCTATCTACATCGTGCTTTTGTCTAAATAAAAGTGGTGGGGGTGAGATGATGTCATACTTGTTCTAAAATGAGAATCTGAAAAGAAATATTTGAACCCTCACCTCTTCAGAGGATTTTAGTTACAATTACTTGAGATATAAAAACAAATATATATTTGAGAGGCAGAAAAAGTAAAAAAAAAAAATGTAGTTATAAAGAAATTAAGTACTGTGGGTTGGGGTACAATTAAGAATGTCTTTTAACAATTGCCTTTCAGGATAAAAATACAACAAAAATAAATTAAGTTCAACATTTTGATTCTGTTTTTTTGTTTTCTGTAGAAATCTGATTAAAAAATAAATCTAATAGAATTTTCTTTATCATATTTTTTAAACCTTCACCCCACTCCTCCCTCAACACTCCTTTTCTTTTCTCTTTCTTCTACTTTATCAGCAGGTGCCCTGTCCAGTTACGACTTCTGCTTCTTGGTTAGTCTTTATTATTCATTAAACAGTGACCTAGCAGCATTTATGAACTCCAAACAAATAGTCATCAAAATACAACAGTGTTCTGAAGTCTTTAAATTCCTTGTTGGATATAGGCTCTCAAGAAGATAATGTATCAAGCTTTTCTTCATTGTGCCAATGTCTTGGTAATGTCTTGGCATCGGTTGTATTAATCATCTAATAAGAATTAAGACACACTAGTCAAAGACTTCTCAGTCAAATGTCTTGCCAGAGTAAACCAATAATATGTCAAAGGGTGCATTTTTTTTTCTGCAACTAACATCCTCCTTCTTCTTTTTAAGTGTTCATTGTCCCTGAATAAGTTTGGCTTTACATCATCCGAGCATGATGGAGATTCCTTCCAGTCAAATCCAACATTAAATAAGGATTCATTTTATTGATATAAAAGTTTTACAACATTGGTTGATGAAATATACACATGGGGAACCACTTTTTCTGAGAAATCTCGAGTCAGACAGCAGTTTAAAGAAATCATTCTTCTAATTAACCAACTTAATTATTATTTGTTTATCTTCAGCTATGTGGCGTCAAAGAGTGCTCAACTAAAGTGACATTTTGGAATCTTTAGAGATGTAACAGCATTCTTTGTTTGTTTCTTCACAACTTCTATATAGATAACAAATATATGGCCCATGTCATAAGTGCAAATACATTTATCTACCAAGTTGAAGATGAAAAGGAATTGGTAGAAGCTAGTAAGATTAAGAAATACTAAACTGGATTTAGTGTCCAGTTTGTTTTCTTATTTTATTTATTCCTTAACCTTTGCTCATTTCATTTTGCCCTGTTCTTCCAAAAAGCCGATTGGAATATTTAGAGTTCCTATTATAAAAGAGTCTCTTTTCAATGGAAAATTAATTTTACTGTTAATCTATTTGACAGCATAGATGATCTCATCTTATATTAAAAATATTAGAATTGCATAAATTTGTAATAAGTGAAAAAAGTGGTTTTGAAATGAGTCAAATGGAGAACAAGGATGAAATGCTCACATTCAATATACAGACAAACAATTTTCTTAACATTCCCAGCTGAAGTCAGATGTAGTGGGGGGGGGTATCTGCTAATTATTTCAAGAGCTTTAAAATCTACAAGTTGAAAAAATTTGAAAGAA
>OZ038481.1:137217901-137225401 GCA_964036315.1 Acanthosepion esculentum | reverse complement strand
TGCGGACGATGACATAATCAATGAGATGCCATTGGCATGAACGAGGATGCATCCACGTAGTGATATGATCACCCCTGTTCTTGAATTAAGTGCTGGAGATAAAAAGATTAAACAGTGCATATTTCCCCCAAACGACTCCAGGTCTCCAAATCTGCACCAACTCGTTGACGTCACCAAGGAGGACAATCTTGTCATCTTTTGGAATCATGCTGAGTATACTTTTTAAATATTCATAGAGAGTCTTTAAAATGTTGGTACTGTCCATTGTTGGAGTGTAGGCACTAATGATTGTAGAGTACCAGGAGCCATTCAGATGTAGATGAAGGGTCATTAAATGCTCACCAACTCCTTTAGGAAGTTCAGCCAGTTTTGGTACAAGTGTGCTACATACAGCAAAACCCACACCAGCTACTCTATCCTCCTCAGTACACTTTGCTTTCCAGAAGAAAGTGTAGCCACTTCCAACTTCTTAAGTTGACCATCACCAGCTAAATGAGTTTCCGAGAGAGCAGCTACATCTCTTTAGCTTTGTAGACACCAGAGCTGTTCTGCATTGAGGAGCAAGTCCCACAGGATTATCTACAAGAGTCTGTACATTCCACCTGTTTCAATGAAGGTGAGCTAGCAACTTTACATCTACCCAGAGGCTGCCAAATTTGCAGGTCAACAGCTACACACTTCCAGCCCGTCAAACCTGAATATGTCGCTACATCACCATCAGACTTGGATTGGTGGGGGGAAAAAAAAATTAACTGGCAAGTTGTCAGTAATGCCTGTGCAGGTTTTAATGGTCAGATGCAGCTTGCACAGCACTGTATCGACCCTCATTCATTGCAAGATACCTAGTGTAGCCATGAGGCAGGTTTTCTATCAGAGTTTCTTTCTTGGAGACTGCCAGAAGGCTTGGGAGGTCCCACCCCCAGTGGGCTAACCATGCATCTGGATACCAGCCAAAATATTTCTATGGCCTTGTGCAGAGATAGCTAGATGGCTGTTGACCTCTCAGAGAGGTTCATCCGCCTTTTGACAGGCCTTTCATATATATATGCCTGTTCACCTTAAAAATAAAATGCAGCAGCCGAGCAACAAAGGTACTACTTCTACCCACTGCCCCTACACATATGAAACCTACTATATTTTACATTAGATGAGAGAGTAAACAGATTGTCATCAGTGTGCCAATATATTATTATATATGCTACAGTATAAAATTATTATAAAGAATAAAGGAAAATTTTATCATTATTATTATTATTATTGTTTAAAATTATTTGAAAGATAAATAATAAAACAATTTGCCTAGAAGTAAAAATGAAACAAAATAACGTTACAACTGGGAATGTTTTGCAACAAAATTGAAGGTACATTACTTTACAATTAGTAAATAATGTATTGTAAATTAATAAGAAAATGTAAAGGAATAAAATTTATACCAAATGTTATTAAGAGAATCTTTGAATATAAAAAATAATAAAGAAATCAGTGATAATGTGCCAATAGTCAAAGATAAACAAAATAAAGATTACAATTCTACTACTTTCATCCAATTTCGAAAATTACGACCCCTTTCGTAAAGAAAAAGAAAAAACAAAAATAAAAACAGGGAAATGTTACACTTAAATATAAACAGACAAGAATTATTCAAACCACTTATAATTAATTTAATAAATACATTGTATTAAATGGTCTTATAACTGTTAATGAGATATTCTTAATAAATTACTTTAAACAACACTTATTTAAAAAAAAAATTGTATACCACGACTTCAAGAAAAACAAATAAGTTAAAAAGATTATAAAATGTGAATATTAAATACGTATGAATGTATAACATAAATAATATAATAAACAAAGAAAAATATAAGAATAATGGATGATTAATTTAAAACACTTTCCTTTGAAATAAGACATCGCTTTCTTTGAGCAATGAAAGAAAAATATGCCTGTTTTCTCCGACATCAGTGTTCACACACACACACACACACACACACACAAACACACAACCAATTTGCTTTGGGAATCTTTTACTGGTTTCAAACAATTGATCCAATCTCTTACCAACACTCATTCTATCTGTGACTATTTTAAAGCTTACAACTTACACAACTCATGGATTACAATAAGAAATCATGAAAGTCAAGCAAAATTTACACCAATAGTTTATCAGTATAGAGATTTTTAGAATCTCTATTTTTTCCAACAATGCACCAAGGTTAAATGATACATTTAATCTCGGTTAACCTTTTGATATCTGCAAGTGCTTCATTCCATGACCCCTCCCCCCACCATTGATACTAAAATATGCTCAAGTTAATTTTCATCCAATGTATTTAGGGATAACTCACACATATCCTCCTGTATACTTTAAATAATTTCTACACTACATATAATAATTAATACAATGGAAATGCTATGCAAATGATTTGTTATACTTTAAGTAGGAATAAAACATTTCAGGAGAAAATTTATACCAGAATGGGTGAATCTGATAAAAGCAAATCTAATTGTTGAAATTTTCATGTCATCAGCAAGATGAAAGATTGGAGAACATTATAATATAAAAATTATTAGTGAACACTCTATAGAACCAGATTTCTCTGAAAAGTGATAGTGTGAAAAGTTGTTTGCCTACCAAAAGAGAAAAAAACACCAAGAAACTTGTGGTAAAAAATGTGCTGATTTTAAAAATCTACTAAAAATCAACTAATTGTTGCATTTGAATAAAATATCCATTATTTAAAACAAGGACATTTTATTTTTTTAATTCTATTTCAAGTTTCAGTGGGGGAAAAAAAAAAAAAAAATGTACATACACTGAGTAAACAATCTGGACACAGGGTGGGGAACTATGCCTAAACAAAAAGTACTACAATTGTGTATACAAACATATTACTTGATTCATGTAGATTTGACATAATGTGTTCTTAAATTTTGCTTTTTTGAATCTTTTGTGGAATACCTTTTTGGGGAGTTGATTGAATCTGTAAATACTAAACTGACTGAAGTAAAAAGTTAGGTGTATTTTACAATCTTAGTTTTTGTACTGTATGAAGGATACAATAAATGCAAACGTCATTTCTTACAGTAAAATGAAAAATACTATCGTGCAGTCATATCAAACAGAAAATAGCATGCCCCTCCAATACAGTGTAAAAATAGCATACCGCTTTATATAATACAAAACAGTACCATTTCATATAGCACAAAAACTAAACACATTCATATAGTGCAAAAAATAGGAAGCCCCTTTATACAGTACAAAAAATAACATGCTGCTTCATATAGTACAAAAACTGCACACACCTTCACACAGTACGTAAAATAAGCAGAATTCCTCTTCAATACAGAGCAAAAAATATCACACACATTCACATAGTACCAAAAATATCACACACATTCACATAGTACCAATAATAGCACACACATTCACATAGTACCAATAATAGCACACACATTCACATAGTACCAATAATAGCACACACATTCACATAGTACCAATAATAGCACACACATTCACATAGTACCAATAATAGCACACACATTCACATGGCACCAATAATAGCACACACATTCACATGGCACCAATAATAGCACACCCATTCATATGGACAAAACATATCAAGTCCCTTCAAGTGTATAGATTCATCATTTAGATAAACTGAGTTGTATTTTTGCATATTTGTGCATCTATTTGATTCTGCATGGACCCTGTTTGCATTTTCTGCTCTCGTCATAAAATTGATTCCTTTATGAATGAAATCAATGTTATGAAAAAAGACGAAATAAACAATAGAATTACTTTCTAATAAATAAAAAAGGAAAGTCATTAAAAAAAAAAGAGGAGGAAATTATTTTATTTCCTCAGTAAATAAACATAAGAGACTAAGACCAATAATTCCAAGATGTAGAACAAACAAGTAGCCTCAATATATGCAGAGTACAATGACACAGTAACATAGTTAAAAGCAATAGGAAAGTACAGTACAATAAGAAAGTACAGATGACCAGAAAATCTATTTCCAAATTGAGGTCACTAAGTGAATGAAAACGGGAAGCAAATCTGCCTTGTAGTGTCTCTCCAGATTAAAAAAAAAAAAAAAAAAAAAAAAAAAGGTAAAAAGACTTTTCTTTCTTAGAAAATAAATGAATCATCGGCAAAAAGATCAAAAGCACTTTAGAACAATTTTTCTCAGGATATTATTTACTTTTTTAACCGATATAATTGTCACTTGTGCAGAAGATGACTACCATGTTCTACACAAGCAGACACCACCACCACCACCTTCCAATGTGTGCACATGTCTGCATGATGAAAATAGCAGTAGCATCTACCCCTCCCTGCCACCAGAAGCACTACTTCTGCAGGTGATCATCTGTAATGCAGGAGAGCACTATTACCAGCGCAACTACTATGGGCACGTGGGGAGGGGACAACTGCAGGTACAGGCCTCTTCTCTCACTTTGTACATTGAGCGCACTCTTTAATGTCATTGACTGGCTGGAGTAGTCAGTGTTGATAGTCGGGAAAGTACGCAAGACTGTCAAAATTCCACAAAATAGTGCCTTTATTTATGTCACCAATCCAATAAAGGAAGAGAGGAAATTTCTATATGAATTGTGAAGAGAAGGTGTGATTATGAAAGGGCCCTTTGCATTGTTTTGGGGCATCACACAACCGTGTCGATAATAAAAGAATTTTTGGAGTTCAATTTCTGGGTCAAGTAGTGCAAGAGTAGGCAGTTCTGTAGAGAAAGCTGACAGTGAACACAAGGAGAATAAGATAGATTATGAATTCGGAAAGCCCGAGCAGAGATGCTGGATAAAATAGAAAGTAAAAGGCAAACAAGCTCTTCTCTCTCTCTCTCTCTCTATATATATATATATATATATATATATATATATATATATATATATATAAGACTATAAGAAAACTATACTTTAAGACTATATTTCTTAATATATATATATATATATATATATATATATATATGCAATAATGATATATAAATTTTTATATAGCAAGAACAATTTGAGGTAAAGGTTTATGAAAAAGTGGAAAAAGTTTTTGCTTGATGCAATGAGAATTTTATATTTAAGAATAATATTTTGGTTTTAATATGTAGTTTGGGTAAATACTCTAGCTGGTTTTGTTTAGATTGTTTTTTGTTTTCATCACCCATATATATATATATATATATATATATATATAGTTAGTAAATATACAACTATATATATATATATATATATATATAGTTAGTAAATATACAACTATATATATATATATATATATATATATATATAGTTAGTAAATATACAACTATATATATATATATATATATATATATATAGTTAGTAAATATACAACTATATATATATATATATATATATATAGTTAGTAAATATACAACTATATATATATATATATATATATATATATATATAGTTAGTAAATATACAACTATATATATATATATATATATATATATATATATATATAGTTAGTAAATATACAACTATATATATATATATATATATAGTTAGTAAATATACAACTATATATATATATATATATATATAGTTAGTAAATATACAACTATATATATATATATATATATATAGTTAGTAAATATACAACTATATATATATATATAGTTAGTAAATATACAACTATATATATATATATATATAGTTAGTAAATATACAACTATATATATATATATATATATATATATAGTTAGTAAATATACAACTATATATATATATATATATATATATATATAGTTAGTAAATATACAACTATATATATATATATATATATATATATATATAGTTAGTAAATATACAACTATATATATATATATATAGTTAGTAAATATACAACTATATATATATATATAGTTAGTAAATATACAACTATATATATATATATATATAGTTAGTAAATATACAACTATATATATATATATATATAGTTAGTAAACACAACTATATATATATATATATATATATATATAGTTAGTAAACATAACTATATATATATATATATATATATATATATAGTTAGTAAACATAACTATATATATATATATATATATATATATATATAGTTAGTAAACATACAACTATATATATATATATATATATATATATATATAGTTAGTAAATATACAACTATATATATATATATATATATATATATATATATATATATATATATATAATTTTTTTTTATTTATTTTTTTTTTATATGAAGGTATATATTTGTGTATATTGACACCTATCATATGTTAACCTGTTTATGTGTACGAGTAGGGATGTAAACTTTGGTAGGTGTCTACTACTAAGTGTGTAAGTATATGTATGTGTATATAGATATGTATGTGTACTTGTGTGTGTGTGTAAATGTGTATATATATGTATATGTATGTATAAGTATATGTGAGTGTACGTATGTGTGTATATGTGTATGTGTATATGTATGTATATATATATATATATATACATATATATATATGTATATGTGTGTGTGTTTAAATATGTATATATGTATGTATATGTGTTTGTATATAGGTATAATATATATGTGTGTACGTATTTATATGTATGCGCTCGGATGTGGGTGTACTGTATATCTGGATGTGTTGATATGGTTATTTATATATGATTATATATTTATGTATATATGGATGTATGTTCGTATGTCATAGTATGTGTATTTGTATGTATACCTTAGTGTCTTAGAGTGTATCATAGATACTAACTAAAATCTACTTTTGGTTGATAAGGAGTTTTTAATTGCTTATAGACTGTGTTGTTTTTTTGTTTTTTTTAAATTATTATAAACTTTTAATTTATTTTATCATAATATTGTTGGAATATTGTTAGAATATATGTAGGTCTCTGTATACATGTTCCTTTCCCTTTTTTTGTGTGTGTCTATATATATATATGTGTGTGTATGTATGTATATATATATATATATATATATATATGTATGTGTGTGTGCATGTATGTATGTATGTGCATATATGTGTATGTGCGTATGTATGTGTGTATATATGTATACGCGGATGTGTATATACGTATTTATATTTATATAGTTTTAATTTACGTTTGCATGATTTTTCATGTATATGCGTGTATTTGTAAATGTCTGTGTATATGTTTAGTTTATATGCATATATGTATACGTGTGTATGTATGTATATCTAAATATGTATGTGTATATGTATGTATGTATGTATTTGTATATATATGCATCTTTGTGTATATATATTTTTACTTACTTTATTTACTTTTTTACGTTGCTGTATGGGTCGATATATTTATACGTGCTTATTTATATGTATGTATATGTGCGTATGTGTGTATATGCATACCTGTATGCGTATATATGTATATGTAGGTACATGTGCAGATCTGTATGCGTATGTGTGAATGTACGATTATATATGGAGGTAGTTATTTACTTTTTCATGTAGTGTGTAGAAAACTATATGG
>OZ038481.1:137197901-137212901 GCA_964036315.1 Acanthosepion esculentum | reverse complement strand
AGCTAAAAGAGTCAAAATAATTGATAAAAAAACCCCAAAAAAACAAACAATATCAGTGAATAAAATATTTAAGGTTCTAGATTATCATGGATCTCGTATTAACATGCAAAACAAAATAATTTATTCAGGTATATAGGATATTGTGCTAATCAAATGTTTCCATGGCTTTTATGCTTGCAATATATTTATAAATAAAACTTATATTGTACTCTGATGGCATAATAAAACCTAATAGACCCCTAAACAAATGATTATCAATATTTTTTTGAAATAAGGATAAATATAAAATGCAAATACATTCACAATACAGTCTTCATGTACTTATAAATAGACTAGCAGTATAACCAGTCTTTGACTGGATGTTTCATTACTGGGAAATTTTGCCATTCAATTGGAGCAGTTTAAGTTTAAAGTAAGCCTCCCTTAAAATCAATATAAGTAATAACAATTGCATGCAACTGAGACACATCTCCAAATGGGGGTGGGTAACAATAAAAAAGGCATTTTTGCATTCTCAATCTTGCAAGGAAGGAACCTCTTCCATGGACCGTCATAATATATGATAACTTTTATTTATATTTTTTTTTTTTATAATTCTAATAATCTTTTGTTAGATTTCAACTCTCTAAATTGATTGTATGCTGTTTTTTTTTTCTTTTTACAGACATTAAATTTTTGTCTTTGATTTTTGCGCAAAGTGTAAAAAATCATTTTTTTTTTTATTTTTCACCTTCAAGGTTGTCATTTTTTCCAGCCAATTTTGACGCAAAACCGGCCCTGAAGAATTATTTCTGAAACAAAAACATTTCATCAACATCGGATGGAAACTGTGGCAGTGAAATCTGACAGTATGTGACAGGTGCCATGTTGAGTACTTATTCTTGATAGCATTTTTCAGGGCAATAGAAGTTACTTGATAGTGCCCATCACCTCTCCTAGTAACGTACAACTGTGTTAGATTTTCTCTTAACACTTTCATTTATAATGGCTGCCTTTTTGATTTTCAATGCATTTCTATAGTAAAATCATTATTTTTTTATTTTTACAATGGTGTTCACATTACACGAGGCCCAAGAGCTACTCAAGGTAGAGAGTAACAGAGCAAAGGACACTACAGGGGATATGTGGGGAAAACAACAGTTAATCCTAGACTTGAACAGATTGCAGAGATCAAGGAAGCGTCCTCTTGGGAGTCAGTTTAAAAAAGCAGCAGGTTTATGGGAAGAAGCTGCTCTTACCAATGAAATTCAAAGGGAATGAAGATAGTTTGATATAATCTGCATGGTATGGCGGGTGTTAACCATAATGGTTAGAACTGGTGGATCTAAGAAATATAGTTTAACTGAATACTTTCCATGGAAATGGAAATATATCAGCAAGAGGTTTGTGACATTTTATCTGTAAGAAAAGAAAGGTTGTCAAGTAGAAAATACTTCACCCACAAGGATGCAAAGATGCTTTTATACTTTATCGTGACTGTAAAATGAAGACTGGGCAGCTCCTGCTCATATATGGCAGCAGAACTCCATTTTGGGCAACATCTGGCTCCTGCAAAGATAGAGGACAGCAGGAGGGAGTCAGGTTCTTACTGGAATGCTACAAGGAACCAACCATTTTCCCACCATCTTTAGCAATGGATCATATGTACGAGTTCCCCTTGAGGTCTGGATTGAATTCAAGTCCGAGCAGGTGCTCAAGGCACAGGATGTCCCTGAAGAGAAGACCCATTCATCAAGATGGGCAAAAATTCAGGGTTCACTCAGCAATGATGAATGTCACTATTTTGGTTTCAAGGCATTGAATGGCAC
Organism: Acanthosepion esculentum; assembly: GCA_964036315.1. Lineage (NCBI taxonomy): Eukaryota > Metazoa > Mollusca > Cephalopoda > Sepiida > Sepiidae > Acanthosepion > Acanthosepion esculentum. The sequence goes on along the minus strand of OZ038481.1, from coordinate 137,211,093 downwards.
CAGCCAGTTACTCCACCACTGAACTGTTAAAGTTAGGTCAGAGGAGAGAGAAGCACCCATATCGATTGTATCATGAGCATAGATATTCATAAATGAACGGAGTATACTCTTAGGCAGATCATTTATGTAAAGTAGGAAGAGGGTTGGCAGAGAAGCGACTCTTGGGAGGGACAGCTGTGTTGATTAATCGAGCCTTGGAGGACTAGCTGTTAAACTTTAGCACTCTGCATTATTAATATTACTTCCCCTTCTACTGCATCCTTTTTCAAGGCCTCTCAATTGCAGTCACCCTTATTGTTAATTTCATGCAAAGTTGTTTTCTGTTGCCATAGCAGGATATGACAACACAACTATGAAATTCAAATTCAGAATCATCTTCAGTGGCTGGATAGACATTTTATATAGCAAATGAAATCACATACAGAGTGATAAATTTTAATAACAACCTTCAGGGTCCTAATCATTAGAAAGGACTTGATAATAAAGAAGACTGATTCTGTGAGTAATGACAGTAATTTATTTATGTTACATTAAGAGCTTTATTCTGTCAGTAAGACTTGTTTTAATTCTTGACAACTGAAAATGAAGTGGGGATCCAAACTGTATCTTTTCTAACCTCTGAAGTAAATACTTTGCATAAGTTTTCTAGCAGAACAGATTTATTGAATTCATATTTATCTGATCGCACATCAAATATATTATGGGAATATTTTAATCCATATAATTCCCACATCTGCTTGTTAAAAATAAAAACTAACATTCCTATCAGTGTATTTTATACTTTTTATTTTAAACTTTTTTGAAGCAAATCCAAAAAGATGAGAACAAACATATTTCTATATAAATAGATATTTGTGTTAAACAGTAAATGCAGATCACCTTACAGGCACTTGCAGCAGTTATCTTCAGAAAATTTTTTAATTACCAACTTAATTTTTGAATGTAAAAGAAAAAAAGTAAATCATCTGAATAAAAATTCTTTCATTTTCATAAATCTTCATTATTTTTCTGGTATTTCATGATTTAAAGATGTAAGTGTTCTGAAAGCAAAGGAAATGTTTCATTAATTCCAGAACGCAGAGAACCAATCACTGTCAGTTCAGACCTGAATATAGAGGGCAGAAAGAAATGCCGAAAACTCAATTCGCAGGTACTATCTCACAAATCATGTGACAAGTCAGAAAAATAACTCACTCTCCAATGAATACGGTAGCCAAGATACATCAGTCTTTCCCCCGATTCGAGAACACCAACCGCTTTTATCGCTCGAGCAGTTTTTTCATTCATCGACAACTGGGAGAGGACGCCAAGTATTTTGCATATCAAAGTACTTTTATAGAGACTCCTGCGACGGACTTGTTTTATAACCTAAATATTCCATCTTCAGCATGTCATGCGGAATATGTGCCCTTTTTATTGGTAAGTAATTTTCTTTTTCATCATAGGATAAACATGACGCGCTGTCGCTTGGTTTGACGAGGTAAGTCGTCGTTTTCTTCGCTATACTCCCCCGTGATCTCATTATCACAATTCGAACAGCTTGGAGCAGCTCTCTTTATCCTGGTGCTCCGACATAATGGAACTATCTCCATTACGCATGTCGAAGAGTCGTCTCCTGAGGAGTCATCAAACGAATCTTGAGTTTCTGGAATCTGCATCTGTGGAAGCATCAGATTCGAAGATCTCAATTATTCGATCACTGTCAGACGATGACTCCTCATCGGATTCGCTCAGCAATGTATCAGAATCAACAAAAAGGCAAAGATTTTTTTACATGTCGTTTCATCCTGTCAACTATTATTGTTTGTGGACTCACAATATCCGTCACGCGACCCACTTGATACCTGGAGGTACACCGGTCATGGGGAGCTTTCACCCATACTCTGTTCCCAACTTTGTATATATCGTGATACTTACAATAATCAGGTGGTAATGTTGTAATTCCCTTCACTTTCAGTTGGTAACGAGGATCATATTGGCAGGCGCATTAGTCGATGATATATCATTTTTCGGCATGATATGCCATTATACTGCCTTCATTATCGAACACAGCTGTCTTGCTGCAATTCGCTTTATGCTCTGATGAGATCTTTCCACTATACCGTTTCCTGCAAAAACGATGTTGGACTCCCCAGTCATCCAAGAAATTTTTAAAGGACTTACTGTGAAATGCAGTGTCATAGTCGGTCAGGATTTCTGATGGTGGGCCTCGTTCAAAAAAAATATTTTCCAACTGTCAAATGGTGCTTCTTGAGTCTTGTTGAAGCAGGCGTCGCCATATCACAAATCGAATGGAAGCGCATATCAGGCATGTTGGTTCGATTTCCTTCTTGACCGCATCATACCATCGTTGCAAAGGAAATGTTTGTCGCAGATTAATTCCACAACGCAGAGAACAAATCACTGTCAGTCCAGACTCGAATATCGGGGGCAGAAAGAAATGCCGAAAACTCAATTTGCAGGTACTATCTCACAAATCACGATGCACGTCACCAGTCAGAAAAATAACTCACTCTCCAACGAACGTGGTAGCCAAGATACATCAGTCTTTCCCCCAATTCAAGAACACCAACCGCTTTTATCAGCCGAGCAGTTTTTTCATTCGTCGACAACTGGGAGAGGACGCCAAGTATTTTGCATATCAAAGTACTTTTATAGAGACTCCTGTGACGGACTTGTTTTTTTAAACTAAATATTCCGTCTTCAGCAAGTCATACAGAATATGTGCCTTTTTTTGGTAAGTAATTTTCTTTTCCGTAGTAGAATACATGCAACGCACTGTCGCTTGGTTTGACGAGGTAAGTCACCGTTTTCTTTGCTATAAAAGAGTTCCAGAAGGTCATAAAAACAGAAATCTTTTTTTTGATTTTTGTTTTTTTTTTGGTCGGAATTAGCTTAAAATATTACAGAAAACCATTTTTTTAACACAAGTGGATGTTGACAACTACCTCGATAGAGTTCTGTTTGCAATTTTTCTCTACAGGGGAAATATATGTAAAAATTACTTGGCAAATATAATGCAAACGCTTTATATAATTTTTAACTAAGTAATCTTAAAAATTTAGTAAAATATTCTAAATAATTTAATATTTTATTGAATTTTAGGTACTTCAGGCTTAAATTTACGATAGTTACTGCTCTTATTTTCTGATTATATTGTGTACGGACATCCATACTTACAAATATCAGTACATTTATACACACACAAAAAAAAATTCTTTTTAAAATACTGGGGGTGGGTGCACTGAATTTTACTAAGTTTTTCCATTTTGTAAATACATCCTGTCAGTGGATCTAACTAACGCCTTTATCCACTGTGCCATGTGTCCTTGAGTGACAGGACCCAAAGAGTGTGAGTTCAATACCTGGTTAAGGCAGTGGAAAACTTGGAGAGGGGAATTAAAAAGAGATAACTGATAACTGACATCTATTAAACATAGCACGTGGAACTAGAACAGTCTACCCCAGTGAGCGAAATAAAGGTTTTCAGTTCGACATTTCAACCACCTGAAGAAGGCCGGAGCGTACAACGGCCGAAACGTTGTAATAAATATGGTGACAAAGATGAGAACAATCGTCTGAATAATGTAAATAGTGTTAGTAACTTCTCGCTAGTCTTGTGTTTATGATAAATTCCCTTATGTATGCTTCTTTCAATCTATTGTTGGTCAAAATAAAGAATGTATTACGGCACATTTCATAATTTTGATGCTGCATTCTCCATTGACATTTATTTTAATTACTGTAATAATTGTTGTTCTTTAGTCTCCATGAATATGTCCTCAAAAACTTTAAACTTCAAGTTTATGTGATGCTTTCTCCAAGTTCCTTGCTGATAATTTGATGGATTAGTATTCTTTCGATGAAAGCAAAAATATCTGCGTATTTTAGAGCAAGAATCAGTGTCCTGAAATCCCTATGCGTGGCAGCATCAATTTCAAAATAGCAGTAGCAACAACCAGGATTTATAATCCAAGTTATTTCTTATTTAAATCAACAGATGTTATGTGCTGCTGTAAGATAAATACTTTTACTCACAAAGATTGTAGTTAATAAATATTGTATATTTACATATGATGTTTTATAGATTATATAAAAGCGTGTGATAAAAGTACATGACAAAGGTGTGTTGAAACAGCTAAGTAACCTTGACATACACTACAGTTCAAAAGTTTGAAACCACCCCCACATTTAGCATGAGGTGAACTGGACAGAAGAGTGAAACCTTTTCATCCTAAAAAGTTTCTTAAATTATAAGTTTGATAATTCCATTTTTTTCTTTTTCAATGACTCTAAGATCTTGTAAGATCTTAGAGTCATTGAAAAAGAAAAAATGGAATTATCAAACTTATAATTTAAGAAACTTTTGCAATTAATGCCAAAAATTTGTGCTGCAGTAATCAAGGCTAAAGGAGGATATTTTGACGAGAGCAAAATTTAATAATAAAATGCTTTTTTTCTTTTTGTCATAATAAAATTTCTAATAAAAACAATCATGTCTCACTTTTTTTTCTTTTACCATGTATAATAATTTTTTCTTATTTAAATTACAAAACTTTTTGGGTCAGTGTAAAAAATGATCAGGGGTGTCCTCAAACTTTTGAACTGTAGTGTATTTGGGGTGAATATTAGAATAATTCAGAACCTGGGCACAAACCGCCTGCATATGGATAGAAAATAAATTCAGTAAATATACAAAAATACAAAGGAGTGTAAGACAAGGATGTGTCTTCTCACCAGACTTATTCAATCTTTACAGTGAGTCAATTCTGAAAGAATTAGAAGTCCTACCAAGATTCTTTACTGGCAGCCATAATCTTGAGAACATAAGATATATAGATGACACAATGTTAGTAGCATAAATAGAAAGGAAATTACAAGAATTCCTACAGAAGGAAAAATGAAGGAAAGCAAGAAGAAAGGAATAAAGATCAATTGTAAACAAGCAGAATGTCTGGTTGTCAGCAAAAGGAACAGCCCCAAATGCAAATTGAAGATGCAATTACCATAATTTAAATATTTGGAAAGTGTTTGGACAGAAGAGATAGAAAGTGTGACACCAAAATCCAAAGGCACATTGGGATAGTGAAAGATGCTTTCCAAAAGCTAAACAAAGTATTAAGAAACAGAAAAAGTTTGTTAAAAAAAAAAAAAAAAAAAAAAATCAAGAATTTTGAACTGTTTTGTAATATCAGTCTCCAATATGACAGTGAATGCTGGATAATCTCCTCTCAGACAGAAAAGATACTTGAAGCAACAGAAATGTGGCTCTACAGAAAGATGCTGAGAATACCATGGACTGAACATGTGATAGAAAATGGAAACAAAAAGGACACTTATATTTAATATCAGAAAGAGATAATTGAAATTTCTAGGACTCAAAATGAGGAAAGAGGGCTTGGAAAATTTGACACACACAAGTAATATTGAAGGCAAAAGGGATAGAGGAACTTGGCACATAAACTATCTAATGAGCTTGCGTAAAGGGTTGGTAGAGCAGGGTTTAGGAGAGATAGCAAAAATACAAAATGTATTAAGAGCTACAAAGAAGAGGACATTGTGGAGAGCCACGATCGCCAACAATCCTGAAGGGGCATAGCATGAAGAAGAATATTTACATGTTTTTGTGCAATAGAATTCTCACTCTACGGTTGAAATCTGACAGATTACAGATTACTTTTTTGTGTTTTTATTTTTATTTTTGAAACAAACTGAGTGAAATATGTTTGCCATATTTGTTTATCTTAAAAACAAAGCAAAATCAAGATTCTTTAAAGGAATCATGCATTTTTTCTTTTCTGTTTTTTTATTTGCATCCATTTTTATCTTTTACTGCAAGAGTTATCTCCCTTTTAATCAAGGGTGGAGGAGGAGAAGAAAAATAATATTCAACATTCTCTGGGTAAATACTCTTATCTTGATTCATAAAATAAAAAAAAAAACTTGTGAAAGGAAATAAAAAGAAAAAAGCTAATCACTGATGTGGTTATGAATTAATTAAATAAAGGATTGACTTTGAAATTATTGGTGAAGTAAGTGAACCGTAAAACACTTTATTGAGGTCATATTGTGTGCAATAATTAAAAAAATATTCGCAGGTGTGCATATCTGATAATATATAATATACCTGTGTCATGGAAATTTGGGTGAGCATTTTTTCTTGTATAGAAAGTAGTACACAGGTGGATGGGGATGGGGATATATGTGAACAGGCACAGAAATTTGGCAAATACATTGCGAGTGCATAAAAAAAGAGTGGGAAAACACAGGCAAATAGACATTTGCTGAGAGAAAACAGGTATACGTGCATAATTATATACGATGACCATTACTTGATGTTGTGCCTTGAAAGTATATGGTATTTTAAAATGGACAAACTTTTGAAACCTTTGGTACAAAGTAGGCCGATACGAGATGCACACATTTTTTTGTTATTAGGTTTATTTTTGTTAATGTTAGTAAAACATAAATAAAAATTCTTATTAACAATATATTAGACACACAGACACACACACTTTCTTTCAGCATATGTCTTTATATGTCTAGATTTATCAAAATCTATACAGAAAATTGATTCCTTTAATTACTTAAATAAATCTCTGTAACATCATTTTCAGAGATTATTTTTTCTATACAAAAAGGCAAGGGAAGTTGTTCTGCCTTCAAAAGCTGAAGCTGGATATCTTTGAATATTTGAGAGAAAACCCAAGGTAAAAAGAACAAAACTAAGACAATCCTGGCAGTGTCTACAGGGAAAATATGGAAGGGGGAAAAAAGTGCATGGAGAGGGGGAAAGAAGAAAATTTGTACATGACATATTTTTGTGATGGGACTTTTATGACAAAAGCCTCATTTTTCAATGATTATGCATTTGAGAAATTTCTTTCAACACGGATGCCATTTTCTTTAAGAGATGAACAAATATTGAACCACAAAAAACACCCTAGAACCTTTTACCAAAATGAATTGAAGAGAATATAACCATTGACAGAGTAGTAGTTACATTAGTCTTCTTACAAGCAAATAACCACTATAGTGAGTTTGATCTTGACCAAGAGGCTCATCCATTTATAGCCTTGTGCCATGCTAATCTTTGGAAATATTTATGAATATGTAATAAGATTGTGTGTGTGTTTGACATGGCAGTGTGTTCAAAAATTGATATTCCATAACAAATCGCAAGTCCAAACTTGAAGATCCAGGGGCAGAAAGAAATGCTGAAATTATGAATTGCAGGTCAAATGTCACAGATCCCAATACACATAAACAGTCAGAAATCCAACATGCAATCCGGCAGACAAGGTAGAAAAATAAATTACTTCCAATTCAAGAAAACCAACGGCTTTTATCGACAAAACAATTTTTTCATTGGTTGACGGTCAGAGATAGCAAACAATATTAGCATATCAGAAATGCATTTATGGCAACAACTGCCACAGACTTGTTTCTATTTTGGTTATTTTGTCTTTGGCATATCGTACAGAACATACGTGCTCGTTCTCTTGGTAAGGGCCTTTTTCTTTTGCCATAAATACATTTAGGCAGCAATTTTTCATTTACACTGGTTTTGGTTAAATACTAATGAAAGTTCCTTGTTAGCTACTTAACAATTAGCAAAGAACTTCTGTAAGTATTTAACTAAATTTGTTTCAGTATGTATATATAGATATACACACACATACAGAGTGTGAATGCATGTGTAACACTTCTTATGTCCTGGACTCTTCTGCTGATGCAGTAGAAATAGAATTGTTTTCAATTTAAACTTGCCAAATAAAACACCATAATCTATTTATTTATTTTTTTTTTTTTTAATTATTTGTAGCTCACAGATAAATGGAATGAAATGTTAATTATACAAGATTATAAACAGAAATATAGTCATTTTTTTATGGCACATGAATTAGTTTTTAAGTAGTTTTTTTCTTTTCAAATACCATCTCCTTTCAGGATGTAAGCAATCATGACTCTCCACAGATTCCTTTTCTTTAAGACAATGGTGAGTGGGTTTCTGTTGCCCTCTCTAGAGTGTTTTAAATTAAGAATAGTCTACTTTACTATTTAATCCATAGATGGGGATAGGAGAAAAATGGCTATTTGTTTGAAAGGGAATATAGTATAACACACAGCTGGAATTTGGACTTGGATCACCAGTTCCACTTACTGTACTGATAACTTTTAGCTACCCAGACATCCATTTAATTACTAAAGCAGAACCAGCCATACCAAGTCTTGCAGACTATTCTATTATGCTTCATCACCACACTTGTGTCAGGCGATACTAAGTAAATACCAATATTGAAACCTCATTGTATTGGCTAATAGACTAGTCTTGCAGATAATTTCAAATGTGCTGAGGTCAATCCTCACTGGGTACTCAACACTTGTGGCATTTAAACTAAACAAAGCATAATAACTATCAATAAAATACAATTTTCTAACATGTCTTTTTCTTTTTAAAAAGGATTCTTTTATTATTAAATTCACAGTTACTTTCAGTTTTCACCATTCTGGTTTTTAACAATTTGACACAAAAATATTCTTATGGCCGTCTGGTGAATGTCGTTTAAGTTATTTTAAAAAATAACAATTGTACCAATTGTAAAAACAATCGAACAGAATCACAAGACTGTGTGTCCAGGTCTCCAGTTTGTAATGTTAACCTGACAAGATTATCAAGATATGTTGACTCATGTTATAAAGATATACAAACATTCAAGGAAGGTCAATATAATCTCAAGCATTGTGCGATAAACAATAAAAACAACTGTCTGAAAATATAATAAAATAAGTGAGCAACATTAGTTTTATTTCAGAAATGCCAAAGTTATCTCAGTGCTCTCTTTTATGTGATGTTTGGGGAAATCTTAGACATATCCTCATGAATAGATTTACAGAAAATCTTGAAGATCAGGAAATTCAAAGGAATATAGATTAACATTGAAATTGTTCTCCTTTTTTGGAAAAAACAGAAAAACTTCTTTTTTTTTTTTTAACAAACTCATCACCAGCAAGGAAAAACATTTATTAGAGAATCCAAAATAATGAAAATTAAAGTTAGATTGAGAATGGTATCCATCATACTATTTAAATCTGATCTACAAGTGGGGAAATTTAACCATGTTTAATAGAATTCAAAATCTATTCTTGAATCCAAAACAAATTGTTTCTTGACAATCCTATAATGAACAATTTTCACATTTGAATGACACACTGGAAAAAAAAAAAAAAATCAACCAGTAAATTTACTGCATGACAATACCTAACTTCATGTTGCACAATGTGATGCAGTAAATCATCTTTGAGCTGGGATGGGAAGTTCTTCAACATATAGTAAATACTCCAGACATTCATCTGAATTTATGCTATATTTCTTGTTTGGTCAGCAATTTTAAAAATTCAAAACACAGACAAAAAAAAAATTTCTCTTTTGGATTAAAACTGGAACCATTTTTTTTAAAGCTAGAATTAATTTATATGAATAAAATATTTAATTAAAAAAAATGCTGAGCACTTTTGTGTCAACTTTGACATTCTGAAAGGTTTTTTTTTTTACGGAAAGCAAAATAGAGGTTGCTGCAAAAATAAGTAAAATTAAAACATTTCCTAATGTCGGGTCTCTTATCTTGAAAAACAAATATAATTTCGTGGAGTTTAAAAATAAGAGGCCTAGACAGTGTAATGATTATCAGCATGGAAAGTGAATTTGACATGCCAGGTTCAATTTCTGCTTAAGTTGCTTTTGTTCCCTTTATGCTAAAGGGAAAGGGGAAGGTGTATGTATTGATTGTCCTGTAGTTACGAGCTAAATAGGAGAGTTCTCTTGCCTTAAGGTAGTCTTGGAGAAGGAAAACTCTGAAATCAAAACTAACCTATCTTGCCGAAGACACACCACTGCTGCTATAATAGGATCCCCGATTTTCCGTTTCAAATTTTCCTTGATTCTGTTTCCACTTTTGCTAAATTCTGTTTTTTTCCATTTTTACTTTTGAGAAATTTCATTTTTCTCCATTTTTATAGTATTTTACAAGAAAATTGCAACATTCCATAATTATTATTAAAACTGGAAACCAAAACATAATTCAAAGTTTTATTGCATATATAGAAAGATTCGGGTTTTTTGGAAGGCACCGTATTTTGTTTTGTGGAATTAGAAAATTTTAATCCTTTAGCTTTCAATTGAAGCTGCAGGGGGGAAGCTTCAAAAGGGATTTTTCCTTTATGAAAAATACATTTGAACCTTAGGTATACAAATTTTTGGAGATACCTACTTACGAGCTTTTTTTGCAATAGGCTACAAAATCTGTTACAAAGGCAATAATATCCTCCAATGAAAGATCCACATGAGTTAAGCTTGGATTCATGCCTGACTTACAGTTTGATGTGGCATTATTCCAAGGATACAACATCAATGAGAAATTACTCCCCATGAATGCTTGCAATTACACTCAAAATGCTGTGGTCATGATAGCCAGTTGTTTCATCTGTTATGGATGCTAACTGATTGGTTAGCAAAGCTTGGCTCTCAGGGCAGCAAAGTGACAAGCAAACAATTTTGGTAGATGAAGTTGCCTAACACAATTGACACTTGGAATAGCACCACCACCTTTACAGTGTTTTAATATGAATGGCCTCATTTTGTCAATTTTGTGTAGGGAAATGTCAGATAAAGTGAACATTTTCAAAAAATCAAGGAGAAAATCATCTACCTCTTTCAACAAAGTTGTGATTGTCTTCTGTTTCAGTTGGGCCAACTTTTTTTTAAGACTTTTTTGTCAAATTAGTTTTTGATTTGAATGTGATCTTTGATTGTGTCAACTCTAAATATGTCAAAACTATGGAGACAGAATTTGCAAAATATATATATATATATATATATATATATATATATATATATATATATATATATATGTATATGTATATGTATGTATGTATATGCATATATTTTTTAAAGGGAGCTGATCAAACTTTAGAGGTTGATTTACTTGACTTTATTCAGTCATCTTACCAATTTGTTGCTCATTAATACAACTAATTTAGATTACAAAATCTAAATAAAATATGAAAAAATAATCATTGAATATTATTAAAGGATTTTTTTCATTCAATTTGTTTACAATGGTGAAACACTGAAGATGATGCAATTATTAATCCAGGAGAAATGCTGGATGATGGTAAGCTTAGACAAGCCAGTCTTTTCATAGAATGGCATTTTGGGAGAATTTTTTTTTTTTCTTTATTTCTAAATTGAATGGTAGACACATGATAGCATTTACTTTCATATTCATAAAACAAGGTTAAAAGTTGTTTAGAATCTTTTACTTGTAAATTATGAGGCCTTAAAGGAAATGACTTTGTTAAACTTATTGGTTTGATCTTTGTCTTCCTCCCACCAATTTTGACAGCAACTACTGTCTGTCTTTCATTTCCACTTTAGCAATGGATCTTAGTGGCCGCGACTCAGCCGTGACCTTCCGACTTTCATCTCGTTTGTTGCATGCAGTTCCCTAGAAAATTTTTAAAATATTTAAAAATAGACTAGCCAACATATTCTTATAAAATCGAAAACCCACTTTTCTTTTTTATATGTAGACATTTTTGCTCTTAATTATTTTTTGGGTTTTATAAGAAAAATAACTACAAATTTTTGTAAAAACAAATTTTAAGAAAATAACTACATCACGTTATTGTTATATTTATTAAAATTCTTAACAAAATCAGAGACGGTTATTAAGTTTTGAAAGAATTAAAAAAAATTCTGAAAATAACCCCCAAAAAACAATTAATTTGTGATTTATTATTGAAAATTACATTAAAAACCCAAATTCTGTTTAAGATTAACGATTCTGTGATTCTGTAATCATGGAAAAATTAGTTCCACTACTTTAGCTACAGTAGATGTGGTGGTCTGAAAGTCTTGTCACTCCATACATAATATAGGTACCTCCACTTGGTTGTGTAAAAAATAGTATACCATCATGAAAAAAGGCCCCCAATTCAATAAAAACAAAGTTTTGTCATAAAAAATGTTTATGTTGTTATTAAGAGGAGGAAAGACCAAAGTATATTTTTGTTATTTTTAAAAATTTTTTACTCCTTTCTAGCACGTTTAAAATTTTGGTTAAAAATCTTCTTTTTTTTTTAACATCAGTGGCATACCAAAGATAAAGGTTGATTTTTTTTTTGTGTGTGCTTTGTCTGGTGAAAAACACATTATGGAAATTCTTTCAAAAATCAAATAATTGTGGGATTTTAATGAAATTTTCAGGACATATTCAGAAATGAATGAAAATATTTTTTGAAATTATTTTATATTTATTTTTTTTTACATGTTATTACCCACTTACTTAATTTCATGAAATTTCGAGAAATTAAATTTTTAAGCTGGGGATTTTTTTTTTTTTTTTTTTTTAGTTAAAAGCAAAACTCCTTGAAGAAAGTAAATCATCAATTTTTTTGTTAAACATTTGGCCTTTTCACCGAAAATCTGCTCTGAATTATAAAAGAAAGTTAAAAAAACTATGACATTATTTAATTAGAAAAGCTTTTAATTGCTTTGATAAATAAGATTTATTAAGGACACTATTGTCTTAAGAAAATTTTTCAGTGAATAATTAATTTTTATAAGAATTGTTTTCATTTTGTTTAAAATTTTAATTAAACAATTTATAATATTAAAAAATTATTTAAAATTCTTCATTGCTTTCAAGTTGGCAGTTTGGTGATATTGTTAAGTGAAAATTACTTTTACGAATTTAAAATTGAAAAGCTCAAAACAATTATTTCAGTCAACATATTTTCAAAAGAATTTTAAGAAATAATTTTTAGTGTATAGAGCATTCCCAATTTCTACTTATGAGAAGCTATACACAACATAATCCTTAAAAAGGTCACGTGAATTAAGTGACACTTTCCTTATTCAGTTCTGTTTCATCATTAATGATTTTACAAATCATCCCTTCAAAATTTCAAAGTAAGTTTTAAATTTAAAGTACTATAAAAATTTAATAATAAAATAACCATCATGATAACAATTAATAATAAATAAAATACTGCAACATTTCATAAATTATTGATTTTTTTTTTTCATGGTATTTTATGTTGGTTATTAAATTTTAAAATTTATCTAAGAAAATTTTATATTATTTTAAATTTTATTTTTTTGTAAAGCCTCTTCAAATGTAACTAAATG